>JAANYP010002030.1:0-133268 GCA_020465985.1 Centrapalus pauciflorus | reverse complement strand
AATATCTTTTGTTATTTTATGTGTTGTCTATGTGTTTCATTCAATATATTCGAGCTTAGAAAGTGGGTTTCAATGTTTACACATTAAATTCGAATCCCATGCATTAAATTCGAGCATGTGGACAATTATATGCATCAAATTCGAATGTGTGAGGTTAAATTCGAACCCATCTTCGAATTTGAGGGTTAAATTCGAACACATCTTCGAATTTGAGGTTAAAGTCAAAGACAATGTGCTAAATTTGAATACATACTCGAATTTAGTACCAAAACTGAGTTTGTTCTTGCATTTCGACTTTGTTCTTGGCATTCTCGAATTTGTTCATATTTTCAGCTTAAATCATACATTTCTAAGCCTAAAATCACGAATATGTTAAGTAGTAAGCCTAGTTTCGATCATATTATACATTCTCTATCATATTCTTGTTAAAACTCAAGCCAAACTAGCTTCATACACACAAGAAATGATAAATTCGAATTTCTATTCTTAAAACCGAAAATATAACAGCTTAAAAAGGTTGATTCTTACCTCAAATTCGTACGAGATCACAAATGCAACCGTAGATTGTTGTAGTACTCCTCGAGATCTATCCGATGATGTATAGAACTCGATAATCGGCCGGTCGGTTTGAGAGATAATCTAGGGAGAAGGTAGAGAGAATTTTAGAGAGAGAGTCTAGAGAGAGAGAGTAAATGTAAAAGTGAAAGGCATTTGGCCTTTTTATTCCCATCTTTCTCATTTTGCACATTTCACCTCTCAACTTAACCGGTTCCATGAAATACTGATTTATTCTTAGTTTTATCATCACTAACTTTTATAATTCATAATACTCCATAATAATAATTTAGAGTTCTCAATTTTTCTTAAAATAATAACAAACTTTTAAATATCCCAAATACATAATCATTGTTCATAATTCAGCTTAATTATAAATTATCCATCTAAATAAATCTGAATTACAGTAATTGAATTCGAGGATGTTACAACATGGGCTCCACCACGCTCTAAGTTCGTCCTCGAAGTTATTTGACTTCAAACAGCTGCGGATATTTCCTTAACATGTCAGCTTTCGTTTCCCATGTATGATTGACTCCCTTATGATGCTTCCAACGTACAAGCACCATTTCTATCTCTTTGCTCCTCAACTTCTTTATCTTTGTATTTAACACACACTCCGACTCTTCAACATACCGGAGCTTTTCATTAACTTGCAGCTCAGTGTGGTCTGCCCAATCCTCATTCTCAGTATTAAACGATTTCCTGAGATTCCCAGCATGAAACACCGGGTATATGCCCGACATCTCTTCAGGCAATTCCAAACGGTATGACTGATTTCCTACTTTCTCGGTTATCTTAAATGGTCCGACAAATCTCGGACCCAACTTTCCTCTTTTCACAAATCGTGTAACACCTCTCATAGGTGACACTTTCAAATAAACCCAATCATTCACCTCAAAATTGATTGGTTTGTGCCTTCTATCGTAATAACTTTTCTGACGATCCTGGGCCGCCTTCATGTTCTGTCTAATCAACTGTATCTTCTCGTTTGTTTCTTGAAGCAATGTCAGCCCAACAATCGGTGTTTCACCAGTTTTTCTCCAACAAGTAGGAGTCCTACACCTTCTCCCATATAAAGCCTCAAATGGCGCCCTCTTTATCGTTGCGTGATAGCTGTTGTTATACGAAAACTCTATCAGTGGTAGATGATCGTCCCAATTGCCACCGAGATCCAATATACACGATCGCATCATATCTTCAAGTGTTAGGATAGTCCTTTTACTTTGACCATCGGTTTGCGGACGGTATGCGGTACTCATAGTAATCCTTGTACCTAATCCTTCTTGCAAAGCTGACCAAAAATTTGAAGTAAATCGGCTATCTCTATCCGATACTATGGACTTAGGCACTCCATGCCTAGCAACTATCTCATCCTTATAAATGTGAGCCAATCTTTCAAGCGAGTAACTTTCTCTAATCGGTATAAAGTGAGCCGACTTAGTCAATCTATCCAATATTACCCAAACTTCATCGTGTTGACGCCTCGTTTTCGGCAGTTGCGTAACGAAGTCCATAGTGATATGTTCCCACTTCCATTCCGGAATGGGATGTGGTTGCAGACTGCCGTAAGGTTGCTGATGTTCGGCTTTCACAAGTCGGCAAGTCCTACATCGTTCCACATACTGGCCGATATCCTTCTTCAATCCCGGCCACCAAAAGTCAGCTTTTAACTCATTGTACATCTTTGTGCTTCCGGGATGTACAGAAAACTTGGATTGATGTGCCTCTTCAATGATCACTCGTCTCATTCCACCAAACTTCGGCAACCAAATCCTCCCGTATACACCTTTCAATCCCGACTCACTTGATTCCATATTCTTCATCTATACCCTTATATCTTCATCACCAATGTTTTCATCTTTCAAGGCTTCTTCCTGAGCGGCCTTAACATCATCAATTATTGTGGAGGTTAACATAGTAGACGTCATTATGTAACAACAATCCTTAGAGTAAGCCTTACGACTTAATGCATCGGCTACTACATTAGCCTTTCCCGGGTGATAAAGGATTTCGCAATCATAATCCTTTATAAGTTCTATAGATCGTCTCTGCCTCATATTGAGCTCCTTCTGATTGAAAATGTATTTTAAACTCTTATGGTCCGTGTAGAGTTGACACTTAGTCTCGTACAGATAGTGTCTCCATAACTTCAAAGCAAATATAACTGCGGTCAACTCCAAGTCATGAGCTGAATAGTTCTTTTCGTGTTGCTTAAGCTGTCTCAAGGCATAAGCGATTACGTTTCCATGTTGCATCAGTACAGCACCTAATCCCAATCTCGAGTCATCCGTGTATACTACAAAGTCCTCATTACCCTCTGGTAGGGCAAGTATCGGTGCTTCACTTAGCGTCTTCTTTAAAATATCAAACGCCTCTTGCTGCACGGTTTCCCAAACAAAAGGTGTATTCTTCTTTGTCAATGTAGTTAAAGGAACTGCAATCTTTGAAAAGTCTTTTATAAATCTCTTATAGTAGCCCGCCAGTCCAAGAAAACTCCTAACTTCTGTAGCTGAACGAGGCGGCTCCCAATTCTTTACCGCTTCTACCTTAGCCAGATCTACTGAAATCCCAACCCCCGAAATCACATGTCCTAGAAACTGTATCTGTTGCAGCCAAAACTCACATTTCGAGAATTTGGCATACAACCTTTCCTTTCTTAACAACTCCAATAATTCCATTAGGTGATCAGCGTGGTCAGCCTCAGACTTAGAATATACCAGAATGTCATCAATAAATACAATCACCAATTTGTCTAACATCGGTCTGCAAACTCGATTCATTAGATCCATAAAGACAGCCGGGGCATTCGTTATCCCGAACGGCATAACCAAGAACTCATAATGCCCATAACGTGTCCTAAATGTTGTCTTAGGCACATCCTCTTCTCGTACCTTCAACTGATGGTACCCCGACCTCAAATCAATTTTAGAAAAGACACAAGCCCCGTGTAACTGAACAAACAAGTCATCTATCCGCGGCAGCGGATATTTGTTCTTAATTGTCAACTTATTCAGCTCTCGGTAGTCAATGCACATTCGCATTGTGCTATCCTTCTTTTTCACGAACAAAACAGGGGCTCCCCATGGCGATGAACTCGGTCGAATGAAGCCCTTATGCAACAACTCCTAAAGTTGTTTCATCATCTCCTGCATCTCAATAGGAGCAAGACGATATGGAGAACGAGCTACCGGTGCAGCCCCAGGGATCAAATCAATCCGAAACTCTACTTGTCTCTCAGGCGGCACGCCAGAAAAGTCTTCCGGAAACACATCCGGGAATTGTGAAACAACAGGCACATCGGCCAAAGTCCTCTTCTCAGCCTTAGCATCAATCTCATATGCTAAATAAGACTCACAACCCTTTGCAACAAGCTTTCGGGCTTTTGCAATAGTCAGCAAACACAGATCCCCGCTTCTCCTATCCCCGTATATACATATCTCACGTCCCTCTGGAGTAGTTATCTTGATCATAGGATTCTTACAAATTATGTGGGCTTCATTTTCGATCAACCACTTCATCCCGACAATCACGTCAAACTCACTAAACTCTATCGGAATCAAATCTAAATTGATGACTACATCTTCAATTACTAATGTGCAATTACGGTATACATGATCTACCTTGACTAGAGTGTTGCTAGCAGTTTCAATATCAAGTATAGCAGACAACTTAGACAGTGGCATAGCAAGTCGTTGTGCAAAAATGGTAGACACGAAAGAGCGGTTGGCACCCGAATCAAAAAGAACTCGTGCAGGCAAGGAATTTACAATAAACGTACCCGTGACCACCTCTGGATTTTCCCTAGCCTCCTCTGCCGTAATTTGAAAAGCACGTGCCGGTGCCCTTTATGGCTGGTTCCGGCGGTTGACTGAACCACCACTAGATCCTCCAGATGATCGGGTCGATGATGGAGCAGTAGCGGTTGGAGCATTCTTCCTACAGTTCCTACTATAGTGTTCCCACACCCCACACTTATAGCAAGCATCTCCTTTCCTTGGGCACTCACTCTAAAAATGTCCCAGCTCTCCACAGCAAAAGCAAGCACGTCCATTAGTGCACTTGCCAAAGTGCTCCAGATGACACTTATTGCAATATTGCGGCTCGGTGTTGATGGAATAAGCACGAGCACGACCAGATGACCCAGACTGTCGGCGATAAGACTGTTGCGGCGAGTTCTGTGACGATCGGGAAGATCCCGAGTATCCTCCCTCACGTTGGCGCTTCGGCGGTGACGGTTGGGTTGGTGGAAGCAGCAGCAGACCCAATCGAGTAACCCGACATAATCAGAATTTGCTCTACATTTCTGGCAGCCTCAAGTAAGCCAGCAAATGTAGGGTAGCGAACGTTACTCATAACCCTTCTGATTTCAATATCTAGACCAGCCTCGAACCTGGTCACCTTCGTTTCTTCAGTATCAACTTGATGAGGCGCAAACAGACTCAGCCTCGTGAACTCCACAGCATACTGGGACACAGTTTTAGTCCCCTGATTCAAGGCCATGAACTTTGCCTCCAGTCTTCGGCGCTCATCAACTGGACAATACTGCTGAGTGAACAAATCAGTATACTCTGCCCTCGTCATGACAACCACTTTCTCCAAGGCTAAAGCATTAACCATGGAATTCCACCACATGATTGCGTTGTTAGTGAACATCGCAGTAGCATATCGAACCATGTCCTTCTCAGCACAGTCCCAGATTCGGAATGTCCGTTCGGTTGCCGTTATCCATTCGAGTGCGGCAACAGCGTCTCCCAGTCCATTAAATTCTACCGCACCATTTCCCTTAAAGTCCTTGAAACGACAGCCTCTGGGTTTGTTAGATGACTCAATATTGTCATCTTGTTCATCATTGTTACCCCCTTCTTTTTCTTTGTTCTTCCTCTTATCCTCTCTTCTCTTAGCTTCGGCCTCATCTCGAGCCCGAAACGGATCTTGTATCATCTTGTTCTGCTCAGCCATCATGGCTAGCATCATCTCTCTGGTTTCTTCGGGTGTCATTCCTCCTCCAGACATGTTCTGAAATAATAAACATATAACTTGTTTAGTAACATGTCATTTATTTAAAGACACCACCCATTTGTCCCGTATGAAAGTCAATCTCCTATGATTACTAGATCATAACCTATCTTAGTTCAGATCATTACTTAAAATGACTACATATCATCACTTAATGTTTGAGACCAAGACCTCACGGACACTTGAATCTCAAACTACTGCTCTGATACCATCTCGATGTGACACCCATGCCACATTAACCACCATTTACAAAACACCCAGGATTAATCACCAATATACAATAACATAATGATCTGATAGCTTAAATTAAAGTGCGGAAGCATTAAAATAAATAAATAAAGTAATGCAACAGTGTCAAACACCCAACTATACTACAAGGTACCGAATAAAAGTCTACATACTCCATTCAAGTATTACAACATCCAGAATATATTACAACATTGTCCCAAAGCAGAACTACCGATTAAGTAGTATCAAGTCTTCCAAGTCTTCACAAACGACCTAACTAGAAGGTCCAGCGGCAGATTTTCCCTTTCCTGTAAAAATAAAGCAACTGAAAAATAAGCGAATGCTTAGTGAATACACAGATTACGCATTTTATAAATCTTTATGAAGCCCTAAGAGTAACACCGATAACAAACATCGTATACCCTCTTCGTACACCAAGTACGGAACCAGAGCCGCAGCCCCTTCGAGCCCAAAGCTCGGCATAAAACATACCATCTGAGACAAACGTTCGATCGGGGATGACATTCTGCCTACCAGAACCTCGGAGGGATCAGCTCCAGGTCATATAGCGCAGTAACATCAGAGTAATTGATGCGACCCACCGGTCCATCACTAGATGCACAACAAACGAAGGACATGCAACAAATATGAATGTGCATCTAAATCTACGCAAGTTAGTAGAGTTCCAAATAGCAATTGAAGCAACACGTGTCAGCAGGCAAAAGCTATCATAAAACAGATATAAACGTGCGAAATCTACTGTACTCACAGTGGGTGCATAATTAATCTTTAACCAATATTATTTCTCTTCGGAATTTCAACCCGATCTACAAAGTACCCCACTGTGGGTTAAACAACACCACAAGGGACCTGTAAGTCAGTTGCAATAATACCTCAGGTCAATAACTTGTTTAATTTTCATATAACCAAGTTTATAAGTTTGTAATATTTGATCCCCATTTCGGATCCAAGATAAATTCGAACCACAACTAGTTGGAACCCATCTCAGGTTCGAACCTATTCCTTTGAATATCTTTTGTTATTTTATGTGTTGTCTATGTGTTTCATTCAATATATTCGAGCTTAGAAAGTGGGTTTCAATGTTTACGCATTAAATTTGAATCCTATGCATTAAATTCGAGCATGTGGACATTTATATGCATCAAATTCGAATGTGTGAGGTTAAATTCGAACCCATCTTCGTATTTGAGGGTTAAATTCGAACACATCTTCGAATTTGAGGTTAAAGTCGAAGACAATGTGTTAAATTCGAATACATATGTCAGGATCTAAAACTAAATAACCAAGATTAACTGATTTGAAATTTATCAGAGTATAAATATAATCTTGCTTTGAATCAAAGTTTAATTAAGAAGTTTGCGGAATAACACTTAATTATTTTAACAAAAACTTTCAGAACCAATGAGGCATAAAACATGAGAAGTAATCAAGACTGTTTGTATTGCTGAATTCAATGATTACAATCACCTCTAATCTGTTTGATTAGACGAAGAACACAGACTGTTCTTAGGGTTTTACAACCTTAGAGGCTTATGAAAACTTAAACAATAAAGCAATTACAGACTCAAAAATACGCAGAAAACTTCTTATATAATTGAAAACCTATTCTTTCTATTTATATTGCTTTTCGACTTGTTTCCTTGAAGGACTAGGACTTCTTTGATAGTAGATATGCTGAAATCTTCTTGTAGATATCTTCCGTGAAAATCAGCACTTTCTGTTTAAGAAACTGTTGAGCAGCTTGAGTAACTGTTGAGCAGCTTGAGTCATTGGACAGCTTGAACACAGCAGCTTGAGCAGATTTACTCTAGCAGCTTGAACTTTAACACTGGCAGCTCTAGTTTCTTTAACTAGCAGCATGAACTTTGTATTTACATGAAAAATCTACTAACAGTCTGAGAAGTCTAACTAACAGCTTGAATGTACTTAAACTATTTCCCAACAATCTCCCCCTAACTTAAATTCTTTACAAGACTTTAAGTTCTATACAAAAATGGAAATAAGTAAGTAAACTGTTATTTACAAACCAAGGCTTTCAAAAACTCACAACTGTGTAAGTTTATGATCTATAGCCTTCAAAAATTCTTTCTTCAACTCATCTCTATCACAAGATATTCTAGCTGACTTAATTTGCAGTAGCATATCTTTTGAAAAATTATAAAACTCAAAATTCAAGAAGATACCAGTCCCATCTGTGAATTTGATTCTGAATGTCTTTGACTTGACAAACAGATCAATCTGCTTGATCTTTTTCCCTTTCTTTTCAGCATCTTCTATCTCTTGTCTTGCAAAATCAGGATCAACCACTGTACTTAGATCTTTAATGAGCTGCTTGACCTGTGGAAGAGCAGACCTTACTTGTTTAACTGACCCTATATGGTACATCTTCTAGGCAATTTGGGCTTCTTTTGAGGAAAATTTTTGCTTTGGGGACTCAATGAGAATGCCCTTGCCCTTGTCTTTAGCTGCAGATGATGTAGCTTGGACTGTTCTTGATGGAGCTTGAATGCCTTCTCTGATCACAACTCCAGTAGCTTTTGAAGAAGCAGCTTGAGTTTCTAGGCTAACAGCTTGAGAAGCTGTTGGGACTGCTAGCCTAGAAGGTGGAGCTGTTGATGCTGCTTGGACTGTTGGTGTTGGAGCTGCTTGGACTGGTTCAGGAACTTCCTGATTCTCCCCCTTTTTGGAAGCATTGGTTTGGTCAGAAGGACCTACAACCTTTGCCACATGGGTTTGAATCAATTGCTCTAATTTGATGAGCTTACTCCCACAAAGAGTAAATCCTTTGTGTAGATAAGCCAGTTTCTGATTGTGAGCAGCTTCTGCCTGTTTGAGTGCATATATTTGTGCCCCCTGTGCAGCAATGATGGACATTTGGTATTCCAACATTGTTACAACAGGTTTCAGCTTTGGATCCGTTAAGAGCATCAGTTGCAGGCTAGTCTCAAGATCAGAAAACACCAGGGGTGTTTGTGGTCTATCACTGACATTAACACCAGAAGTAGAAACCTCTGGGCCCCTCTTTTCTTGGTACTGGGGACTTCCAGCTCGTGTTTGCACACTTGCTGTTGCCATGGGCGTGGTCTTAGAGATGTTGGCCCTGTCCCGTGCCTCTTGTGCAGAGACATCAGTAGTGCCAGCCACAGAACCCATATGAACAGTCTCAGAAGAGATGTTCACCTCCTGAGTGAGGATGGGAGTGTCCTCAATTGGTTCCCTTTGGATATTCTGTGCAGAAGTATCCTCCTGCACAGGGATATATGGCTTTTGTCTAGGGGAGGAGGAGGAAGGAACTCCTGGTCCCCTTTTCCTTTTATATAAGTATTGTAGTGGGCGTTTGGGCTGTACAAAAGGATCAGAGGGAATATTTGTATCATGAGGAGTGGGTTGGGGTCCTGGGGTTGAAGCAGTAATGTTAGGCTGTGTCTGCTCAGGCCCCTCTCCTCTGTTTCTTGTGATGATGTTCATCATTGCAGAGGGCAATGGAGCATCTATACTGACAAAATTGGCACTTGGCTTTAACAGCCTTTTGATTGAAAATAGTGAGTGCCTATGGGAAACATGTATCCGTTTGTGTAAATGTGAAGTTGTGCAGGTGTGTGCAATGATTTTTGCCAAAAACCTGGGATACATAAGAAATTTCCCATTGTTTAGGGAATGATGCCTTAACATCCCCTGGAAAATCATGTTTGAAAAGTTGAACTGTTGGCCAGTAGAAAAGCACACTAAGGCAGTGGCAATATTTGAGGAAAACTCGGACCAACCAGTTCTTTTGGGGCTTATACACTGCTGAATGATATGCACGAGATATTTCCATTTAGGAGAAAAGTGTGCTTTCAAAAAAGTAAAAGAATCAGCAGGGCCCCTATATCCAATATTTTGAAGACCAGAATGTAAAGCATTAAGGGATAGGTCTTTTATACCTGTGGCATCTTGAAGATGCAGATGACTTCTGATGGACTCCTCAGTGATATTGATGGTAGTACCATCGATTTTGGAAGTCAGGGTAGGCACTCCATTGATGGTTTGAACATAGGCACGATTCCAGAATTGCTCAATATGAGATATGTATATAGTGGGGTTAATATTGAGGGCATAGTGGATATGGGAGTGCCTGAGGAAGTCCATCATAGCATGGAACGGTTGAAGTTCAGTGTGTTTTAGGGTGTATGGGAGGCAGTTGTGTTCTTTTACGAACTCCATTGATGAAGAAACGACGGTTTAGGGTTTGAAAAGAATGTGTGAATCGTTCAGAGAGAAGATAGAAGGCCGTGGAAGAGGAATGTGTAACTGGTAGTTACAACTGAACGAAACTGGGACCTTTAAAGGTTTCGAAAAGGTTGGGTCCCGCGCACACATTTGACAAATTACCCAAATACCCTGACATTTTGACAGATCAAGTGAAAATAACTAGCAGCATGAGAAAATGAACTAGCAGCATGAGAAAAGACTCAAGCTGTTAGTTAAGAATTAGGCTTCATTTAATGAAACAGTGACTCCCCCTTAAAATAAGCATATAACTTAGATAATAATGAAAATTTTAATCCATGTTTACCATACCAATGTTTGATACTAGGAAAGTAAATCTTCCTACATCAAAAGGTTTTGTAAATAGATCAGTTAACTGATCATCAGTATGAATCTTGGTAACTTGGATTAATTTCTTTTCATTACAATCTCTTATAAAATGAAATCTGATATCTATATGCTTGGTTTTTGGGAATTTCACTGGATTTTGCACTATGCTGATTGCACTTGAATTCTCAATATAAATAGGAGTGGATAGAAAGTTCATACCATAGTCTCTCAACTGATTCTGAATCCACATTACCTCCTTTTGAGTTGCCTCCAAATGCAACAAATCCTCCATCAAAGCCTCTGAAATTTGACAAGCATTCAGAATTGCCTGTCATGTGCTTAGAGCATCCACTGTCAAGATGCCATCTTGTTCTATGAGGAGACCTGTGGTTGCCCTGCACAAATAACAGCTTAGTTAGTAGTGGAGTAAACCCAAACCAAATTGGTTTTGGGTTGGCCTTGTACATTGACATAACTAAAAACTGTTTTTGACTTCTTATATTTGGTGAGATCTACTGATGGAGTCTTTGGAGAGTATTTGGTGATAATATGAGGTATCCAGCTATTTTGATCATCTTTTCTTCTGACAGTCTCAGATGATTCACTAACAGCTCCAGTTGGATGCCCAGCAGCTTGAGCTGTGTTTGTAGTGCTAACAGTTTCAGTTTTTGCACTAACAGCATCAGATTTTGACTTAGCAGTCTGATCTGTTGCATTAGCAGTTTGAGCAACAGATTTGTCCTTGACACACCATATTTGTTTAAAACTTGATTTAGGCTTTGCCAAAACTTGTTTTTGATGTGTGGACTGTTTTTTATTGACTTTTGAGAATCTGTGATCAACTGTTCTCTTTGGAGCTGCTGTGGAAGGTTTCACTTTTGAGTGCTTTGCCTGTTTAGGATTTGATTTTGTGTGATGCACAGTCTGTTTTGCAACAGCTGGTTTGTAAAAACAATCCTTGGCTAAGTGATTCTTCCTTCCACAGTGAAAGCATCTTTTGACAGTTTGAATTGGAACACCAGACTTTTCTGTCAATTTCTGGTTCTTGTTTCTCTGGTTTCCTCTTACCTGCTGTTGTTTAGGAAACTTTTGAACACCATGCTTTTGGCATGTGCAGATAGAAACAGTTTTACCTCTTTTAGTTCCTTTTGATGAAGATGCAGTGTTACAGTTAGAATGTACAGAAACTTGTGGAGTAGCATTGCATACACTCATCTTCTCTTTTCCTTTCTTACTGGGAACTTGGACTTCTATGGGTGCACTCTTTGTGTCACAGTCTCTATTGTGACTCTTATCTTCTTTTAATTCAGGACTGTTATCAAGGATAGGATCTACAATAGTCATAGACTCATCTAGTGGTTCATTGACAAGTCTATCAGCAACTTCACTCATTGGATGAATGTACTTGTTATTATATGGAGGTGGAGTAGCTCTGTATCCTATTCCTTCTTTGGGATTGACCTGAGATTTGACTCTATCTTTGAATTGAACTTCCATTAGGTGTTCTAGCCTTTGATTTGCTAACTTGAAGTTACCTAGATCTATGTTAACAGATTCCAGTTTCTCATTAGCCTCTAACACCTTCTGTTCATTTCTTCTACCTTTTTATTCAGAGATTCTATTTTCTTATTGAGTTCCTTTTTCTCCCATTCATGATAGTTTCTATCATACCCCATTTAAATCTCATTATCCTTATAATCATTGATCTGTTTTTCCAGATCTTCTATGGCTTGCATATATTCATATCTCCTTTCTTCCATCTTAGCTAGAGTTTTGCACATGCTCTCATTATGATCTCTGTACTTTTTAACCATATTTTTTGCATGATTGAGAGCAGAGTTTAGAATTTACCTCAGATGGTAGTTCAGTGGAGGAGACATTTGATGTTTCTGCCATAAGTGCTTGATTTTGGAATTCTTCCTCTGTCTGATCACTCCAGTCAAACACATTGTCTTCTTGAGAGACAAGTGCTGTTGATGAGGAAGCTTGGATGGGCTGTGAAGTCCTTGATGGCTGTTGACCTTGAGATCTACATTCTCTGGCAAAGTGCTCTCATGGTCAGCATTGCATGTTGCCACTTTAAATCCATCTCTTCAAGATCATCTGGATGAATTTGTTCCAAGTCTTCAACATTTAGAGCAAATAATCCATCATTGGCAACAAAAGCTTCATAATGAGTTTCAGCAGAATTGCCATCACCACCTGAAAAAGAATCACAGTTATTAGATTTTTCAGAGGACAGAAGAGCAGTGTTGTGATTATAAGAAAAGGATTTCTTTTTAGCATCAATCTCAGTCTCAAACACTCTTAAACTGTTATACAGATCATCCAATTCTATCTCATCAAGTGTGTCTTTTGTTCTCCACTGTGCAGCATAGACTGTCCATTCTTCTCCAAGAGATCTGAGAAACTTTCTGTTGACTTCATCTTGATCCAGATTGACCTTTGCACTTTCCAGTTCACTTATCAGTTTGTTGAACCTGTCAAAGATTTGAGTGAGGTTTTCATTCTTGCCGCCAGAAAAGTTTTCATACTGCTGTTTCAAGAGGTCTTTTTGATTTCTCTTGGTACTGGCATTACCAGCAAACCTCTTCTCTAAGGCATTCCAAAGGGAGTGAGCAGTATAAAACTTTTTAAACCGATGTTGATAAGCATTAGGAATGGCTATTTGTAATAGTGTGAGTGTTTTCACTTCATTCATTCTAGCCTTCCTTTCAAGTTCAGTTTTTGGAGGAGTTTTGACTGGTTTTCCCTCAGCATCAAGTTCTGGATCAACTATAGGAGGGAATTCAACAGCTTCCCATATGGCATAATCAATGAATTGAATATGCTGTTGAATCCTGAGTTTCCACATCTCAAACTCAGTGGGCTTGAGCATAGGCACTTTGAGTCCTTGCCCAGATCCACTACTGCTATTTTCAAATTCCATTGTAAAAGATTAAAATTTTGAAAGAAAGTTTTCGACTTTGAAAAACAAAGAACAACCTGTGTCTCTCATACCACTTGTCAGGATCTAAAACTAAATAACCAAGATTAACTGATTTGAAATTTATTAGAGTATAAATCAATAATCTTGCTTTGAATCAAAGTTTAATTAAGAAGTTTGCGGAATAACACTTAATTATTTTAACAAAAACTTTCAGAACCAATGAAGCATAAAACATGAGAAGTAATCAAGACTGTTTGTATTGCTGAATTCAATGATTACAATCACCTCTAATCTGTTTGATTAGACGAAGAACACAGACTGTTCTTAGGGTTTTACAACCTTAGAGGCTTATGAAAACTTAAACAATAAAGCAATTACAGACTCAAAAATACGCAGAAAACTTCTTATATAATTGAAAACCTATTCTGTCTATTTATATTGCTTTTCGACTTGTTTCCTTGAAGGACTAGGACTTCTTTGATAGTAGATATGCTGAAATCTTCTTGTAGATATCTTCCCTGAAAATCAGCACTTTCTGTTTAAGAAACTGTTGAGCAGCTTGAGTAACTGTTGAGCAGCTTGAGTCATTGGACAGCTTGAACACAGCAGCTTGAGCAGATTTACTCTAGCAGCTTGAACTTTAACACTGGCAGCTCGAGTTTCTTTAACTAGCAGCATGAACTTTGTATTTACATGAAAAATCTACTAACAGTCTGAGAAGTCTAACTAACAGCTTGAATGTACTTAAACTATTTCCCAACAACATACTCGAATTTAGTACCAAAATAGAGTTTGTTCTTGCATTTCGACTTTGTTCTTGGCATTCTCGAATTTGTTCATATTTTCAGCTTAACTCATACATTTCTAAGTCTAAAATCACGAATATGTTAAGTAGTAAGCCTAGTTTCGATCATATTATACATTCTCTATCATATTCTTGTTAAAACTCAAGCCAAACTAGCTTCATACACACAAGAAATGATAAATTCGAATTTCTATTCTTAAAACCGAAAATATAACAGCTTAAAAAGGTCGATTCTTACCTCAAATTCGTACAAGATCACAAATGCAACCGTAGATTGTTGTAGTACTCCTCGAGATCTTTCCGATGACGTATAGAACTCGATAATCGGCTGGTCGGTTTGAGAGATAATCTAGAGAGAAGGTAGAGAGAATTCTAGAGAGAGAGTCTAGAGAGAGAGTAAATGTAAAAATGAAAGGCATTTGGCATTTTTATTCCCATCTTTCTCATTTTGCACATTTCACCCCTCAACTTAACCGGTTCCATGAAATACTGATTTATTCTTTGTTTTATCATCACTAACTTTTATAATTCATAATACTCCTTAATAATAATTTAAAGTTCTCAATTTTTCTTAAAATAACAACAAACTTTTAAATATCCCAAATACATAATCATTGTTCATAATTCAGCTTAATTATAAATTATCCATCTAAATAAATCTGAATTACAGTAATTGACACCAAATATACACAATACATGTACATTGCTTTCTTTTTACCTAAAAAAATACATATATAAATTTTTACTTATAATTTTGGTAAATCTACGTTATTTTACCATAAACATATACAAAATACACATAAACACACACACTAATACACAAAATACATATAAACACACACACAATAATATACTAAATACATAGAAAAGTTTTATAAATACTTAAAAAACACAATGATTCTAAAAATATTTTAACAAATACTTTAAAAAACCTAATTTTTGATAAATCTAAAACTTTTACCCAAAAATTATTTAAACAAACCTACAAATAATTTTTACAAATCCATACAAATAAAAACCTAATTATTATAAATCTAAAACTTTTATCCAAAAACACATACACACCAACACACAAATACATACATTAATATACTAAATACACAAAATAAAAACAAATACACACTAACACTCAAAATACATAAAAATACACACACTAACACTAATACACAAAATACATACAAATACACACACTAATACTCAAAATACATACACTAACCTTAATACATACAATATACTTACCTTGCACAGAGAGACGGCGCCGGCGGAGAGAGAGAGAGAGCAACGGCGGCGGCAGAGAGAGAGAGACGAGATCAGAGATCGACCACTAACACATTAATACAAACACATTACAAAGATTACCTCAAAAAATGGCAACCGGCGGAAAGCAGAGGAGAAAATCACAGGAGAGAAGGGAGAAATGGTTGGGTAGGTGAAAGTGAAAGTGAAGAGATGAAGTGAAGAAAGGTGAAAAGAAAGCGGCAGAATGAGGCGCCTTTTTTTTGGGTATTAGAGGCGACAACGTGTCGCTGCTAAAGCCTTTAGCGGCGACTTTTGTCCGTTTTTTTAGATGTCGCTGCTAAAGGGTGTCACCGCTAATGACCTCTTTTCTTGTATTACGTACCATGTTGTATGTTATTTGTTTTTGTAATACCCCCTAAACTCCATGCAGTTATAATAACCTACATTTTTTGTAGCATAATAATATGACCCAATGTATCATTCAACTTTAAATAAGTTTTACTTGAGTTAATTACATAGAGTTCGATATCTAACGATAAGCTCAGATCTAAGTCATATCGGGCAAATAAATAGAAAACTGTCATGGCTGCAATTGTCGATTAGGTGCTACGTACCACCCACTAAGATACGAATTTCCAGAAAATATACTTGATTTACTTAGTGAAGTAACAAATTAATCATCACAGCCTTTTTTGACATGTATAAGCTGCAAAAAGCATTTTTCATTGAAGGGACTTAAATCTGCGCACATTCAACGTCATTATTGGTTGTTGTTTTGTTATGTTACGTCAAATATATTGTTCACACAAAAATATGGGTTTACTGGGCAAGTAAATAGTCATATCGATCAATTAATACATGCATGATATGATAGAATAGTAAATTTATGTCCTTCCTGAAAAAGTTTATATCTACATATAACCTAATGGCATATAATTGTTAGGCTGTGTTAATGAAAATATATATTTATGAAAATAAAACATTTCATAACCCACAAAAATGTAGGTAATCTTCACTGCAATTTAGGAAAATCTTGACTGAAAAATAAAACATTTCAAACCTCCCTAAAAGCCAACACCCACTAAGCTTCTATGACATGAGGTTGACGTACTGTGCTATAATTTAGGAAGAAGTACGCAACTGTCACTACTACAAAAATGAATTTCAACCCCCCTTAATAAGCCCCGGTTATCTAATAAAAGGCCTAAAAACCAGGGTAGAACATCCTCCGTGTCTATTTTAAAAGCAAAGACCCCGGTTTCTTCTAAACGAACCGGGGTTAAAGCTCTTTATTAATATTACCACGGTTGTGTCAAAAGAAACCTCGGTGAACACCAATTTTTTTGGGGGGAATTATCCGTGCCCATTCTCACCTAAATGCCTAAATTACTTTTTACCAGCTCATTTCTAAGGATGCTTTCATTTCTATCCCTAGCAAAACCCTAACGTGGGTCTGCAAAATCGCTAAGCAGACTGTGACCTCCTCTCCCTCTCGATGTCTCCACAGGTCTGCAAATTCGATCCATAGGCCATCTGCGTATACTCATCAGTCACCGATCCCTACTCTCCTCTAAGCAGAACCGTCATTGCTACATCTACAGCCGGAGAACAGACCCGTCCCTTATTCTCTCAAAAACCACCATTCTTCATCACTGATTAATTAGGTCAGTCGATGTCACCATATGCATTCTCCCTTTGCTGCTTCCGTCAACATTCGTTTCCCCTCTGTATGACCGACACGTTTGTTCTTTGGGGATTAGGTTACAAATCTTGGTTGTTTATGTTACAGGTATTGTTTTTGTGGATATAAATATTGGGTTTTAGATCTTGGGTTCTTAAATATTGATCTTTAGGTTACAGATCTTGGGTGAGAATTAACTGATTCTTGAACTTGTTGCTTTGATTTCTCTGATTTTTTATGGTTAATTGCTGGTTCTTTAATAGTGTATTTGGAAAATTTTAGTTTTGATTTTTATATCATGTAGAATACTTAAAACTTGAATCCATCTGTTCTGAAATATTGCATATGCTTTTGTATTTAGTTCTTGAATATGTTCATGTTTTGGTTCTACCATGCTGCAGCTAATTAATTAATATACATTCAGTGGTTATAAAAAAAACGGTCTTAATGTCTAACTATGTCTTTGTGTTGCCTATTGAGCTGACCATAGACCCGATCTCAATTGGTGCCTTTCATGCGATGGAGAGATGCATAATAATCGTCACTGTTGCAGGGAACTCTGGTCCTAGTCTCTATTCGGTCATGGGTTCTGCCCCATGGATCTTCACAGTTGCAGCGAGTGAAATAGACAAGAGAATTAATGATAAAATCATCCTTGGGGATGGGACAACTCTAGTGGTAAGTATATATGGGTACTCCTACTAATGCTCTCATCATTTGACAGTCATTTGACTATTTAATTGCATGACGTTGTATGGTAATTCTATCAATTCTTTCCCATCTCAATCGTTTTGGTTCTCAATATCTCAATCGTTTTGGTTCTGAACACTCATCAACTCTATAATTCTGGTTTTTATATTTTGATTTGTGAAATAGGTGCGCACCCTCGATGAGTTTGATTATCCAAACAAAGAGTGCTCCATTGATTTGTTGAAGCAGATCTTCATACTCACCTATTTCTGTCGTTCATTAGTGGTGTTCTTTTCAGGTACGATGAACCCATGATTTGTTCTTATTTTTTTCCTAGGTTTGGTAGTAGGAGTTGTTTAATACATGTTGTTGATAAAGAGGGATTATTTGTTTAGATTGATTTCTAAGCCTCTGCAGTTGCTTGTTTGGCTACGTTATGCTTGTAAGTTATTTCAGGATCCAAGTCTGTTGCGTTTCTTAGTTGACATGAAGGGAGTTGATATTGATGATCGTCAAGTAAGCCCCACCCAATCTCTACAGGTTGAATAGATTCTTTCAAACTGGTTTGCATAATACTGATCATTTTTAACGGTCTTTTTAGGATTTTCCTGGAATAGTTAAGAGATGACCTGCTGACGAAAGCTCGAAGCTGGTTTTATCTTTTGTTTAGATAATTAAGTAGCTTTCTTTGTTTATTAAGTAGCTTTCTTTGTTTATTAGGTAATCTGATGCAATTAATGGCTGACATTTTTCTCTTGCTTTTGGTTAAATACATGTGTAATAAGATATATTTGATTCACGCCTATCTTTTTTATTTGATTGGATAATCCAAGTCACACCTATCTTTTTGATTCACACATTTGCTAGTGACTATATTTGGAGGTTCATCATTCTTGGTATTGTTTATCACTTTGATGATTATGGTCATAGTACTTGAATAATTTTGTCTATACTCACTAATATTGGGCTTGAAATCAATGTTTTTTTCCATGTTTAGTAATTGATTTCGTAATCTATAGTTTAAAATCTCAGTGAGCATGCCTAACAAAGTAACAAGTGGATGAAACTCAGCAACAATAAGATCGTGTTGTTCGTCTCTTTGAGGTTTTTCACTCCATATTCTTATTTTTTATGAGTTTCTAGTGATTTTTCACTCTGTATTAGGTTACAAATCTTGGGTGTTTGGGTTCTTGAATATTGATGTTTAGGTTACAGATCATGGGTGACAATGAATTGATTCTTGAACTTGTTGCTTTGATTTCTCTGATTTTATATGGTAAATTGTTGGTTCTTAAATAGTGATTTATATCATGTAGAATACTTAAAATTTGAATCCATCTGGTTCTGAAATATTGTATATGCTTTAGTTCTTGAATACTTTCACGTTTTGGTTTTACAATGTTGCGCAGCTAATTAATTAACATACAGTTAGCTGTATGAAAAGAAATGTAAGGTCTACCTAACACAGATCTATCTAAACGCGGAACCGTCAACGAGTGCGAAATCCTCGTTAACGGGTAGACGGTAACAACTCTCACGAGAAACATGGAGACTATCAACGAGTTGTACGAACTACACAAGAACGCACCTACTAGAAGATTCTCTCCGAAACAATGCTAACACTGATGATAAACTCGAAATCGCTCTTTGCTTAATCTCTCTCGAATTCTGCAAAAGTCTCATAATTATTCGAGTCTATCCCTAATTATAGAGGCTAATTCGAGTCTGCCATGGGCCAAACTTGAATCAGGCCCAAGGCCCATTCGAGTTTGTCCCCACTGTCACTCTCGAATCTGCCTAAGTGAGCACATTCGAATCTACCTAGGATCACATTCGAATCTGTCATAGATTCGAATGCCAATCCTTATAGAATTCGAATCTGACTAACTTGTATTTGAAACTTATGTTTTGAACTTATGTTTGATTTTATCTTTGATCTTTATGTTTGAACTTCTTATAATACGTTACATTAAGTTCAAACATACAATCAATAACTATCAAACATATATATAAACATATATATCAACCCCTCGTTAAAACTCAATACTTTGAATATTACTTAAACCAAAATGTTCGATCACTTAGACTGCTATCGTCACACAGGGTGTACCAACAGACTCCCCCTTGACGATAGCTTCTAACTATTTACATCTTGATTAAGTACTAGATCTATATATACTACTACCTGCGTATATACTTGCATCTATACATACTCTGACAACTTTTTGGAACTTTCTGGCTTCAGATCTCCATCCTTCATGAAAGAAGATATGTTGGCCATGAAGCTTCTTCAGATCGTCCTTTGACAGATTCATCAGATGCAATGGATCATACACTCTCAAAATGACTTTGTCGTCTTGATCCTCCATGATAGCTTCAGCAGTTTCATTATCCAGGTACCACCACTTCATGTTGCTCAAAATATCTTGAGGCATCTTCTTCATTGGCACCCTTCTTAAGCATTTGACAGGTTTGTAGACTATTTTCGCCCATGGTCGTCCTGTATGAGGATCTATTCTTGAAGTATCCTCTACTCTTTTTCCAGACCTCGGTTGGAGTCTCTCAAACCTCTTGGATCTCCCTTCTCGTCTGATTATCTTGGTGATCACTTCAGCATAGGGATCATTTTCGATATTGATCAACTCTTTCCATGCTAGCTCCTTCACCTCTACCTTTGGCAATGTATTGAATACTTTAAGCTTGCGCCTCAGGTATTGGAGACCATCTCTTCTCTTTAAAATAAAAAGCTGCAGTTCCCTGTCGAAGAACCAGCTAATAATACCTCCAGAGAAGTTTTCTACTCCTGGAATCCTCATCGTCTTCTTTATTTTTGACTCAGTCTTCTTTTCTTCCTTTCGGAACCAAAGATTTAGCAATTCAGCTCTGGTCGGCTCTCTTTCAGTCTCTTCCATTTCTGAATCATCTACAGAAGCCACTTTGATGTCATCAATATCTATTACATGTTTAACAGTATGCTCATATAATTCTGTGACAGGCTGTGATTGAATAATTTCTTCATTAACATTGTCGTCTTCATCTATCACAACCTCATCATCAGATTTCCAGTCAGTAATATCCTCTGGAATGAACTCTCCTTCTTCCAGCTCCTCTACATCATCTTTAAAATCAAATTCCAAATCTAATGGCTCTTCATCAATATTCATCAATGCGTCAATTATCTCACGCACTTCACTTTCTGAGACCTTTGATGAACTAGCCTCACCTTCTTTAGCTCCTGATTGACTCGGCTCCCCCTGAGTCTGAGCATCCTGAGCAGCAGAAAAATCTACTGGCTCATTCTGTCTTTGCATGCTGGGATCATTGCCGTGGTCATCATCATTATTGTCCTCATCATCTCTGCGCATTTCTACTTGATCACGGCAGGATGTCTCCCCCTGAGCCTTTATATTTTCCAGTAATTGCTCAATCAGGGAGCGCATCGATCTTATCTCAGCTGCTTGATCAGCGACAAAAGTTTTCAGCTCCAAGTTCTCTTCCTGTACTTTGTCCACAATCTTTTTCAGTTCGGCATTCTCATTGTCTAGATTTGCATTATGCTTCTGAAATTCACCGATTTCCGTTGTCAAGCCAAAGATTTGGATCTGCTGGAAGTCAACTCTGGCTTTGAGTTGCAAAAACCTTTGATTGTCTGCGTATGAGGATGAGGTGGATGGAATGGACTGTATTGGAGTTGGAATGATCGGTGATGGGATGTATGGTTCAGCATGAGGTGGTGATGGTGGAATGGTAGTTTGAGTAGGTGGAGGTTGAACTACTTCAGGCTGTGCAGTTGAAGCTGAGGTAGCTCCCTGCATAAAGCGATGACGCTTAGCCCTTTGCCTTGTCACTAATGGGGCAACGTCTTCTTCTTTGAAATCAGAGTCATCAGACTCTCGTGATGCTCTCCGCCTTGAAGCTTCTTCATTCACTACCAATCTCGACCCATAAGTTCCTATCTGAACGGTTGGTTCTGCTGTAACCGACTCTGGAACTTCAACCTCTATTTCCTCCATATCTTCAGACTCAGTAGCTGACGATGACATGTCATTACCGGTCTGCTCAGGTTGGTATTCCTCAACTTCCCTAAGAACATCTTCTTCTCCTTCCGGAGGCTCTAGTAATTGATCAACCAGCTCAGCAGTTATTTCTTCATTTGCATGAAGCCCAGAAGCCCAGATTTCTTCCAAGGTTTGGGCTATCTGCTCAGATTCTAGTGCTGCACTTGAAGGCCCAGCCTCTTGTACCTCTTGCTGTTGACTTGTAGAAGGCCTAGTTGCCTGAGTTTGACTCACGGTAGCTCTTTGGCGTCTCCTCTGTTGCTGAGGACGCGGTTGTTGTCGTTGTTGTTGTTGTGGCTGTCTAAGTTGAACTTCCACTTCACCTGCCCAATTGGCATTATCCAGTGCTTCAAAGTTCCTGTCTATTATAGCTCCAAACAACGGTCGCTCGACCGGAACTGCCAACCTTCCTCTATGGGAGGAGCAATCAGCAAAAATCCTTTTGTCAATAACTGCTACACTTTGAATCTCATTTTGCTGCGGCAAATTCGGCAAGAAGTGCCTGATGAGCATCATCACAAATCGTGGGTACAACAACAATCTTTCGCGTTCAGGCGCAGTGAGTTGATGAACAAATTCTGAGAAAAACATTTCAGAAAAGCTGAAGCGCCGATTATAAACCAAAGCGATCATCCCGGATTGGATCTTCGAGACAATATAATCAAAACCGCTTTCTTGGCCGCAAAACAAACCATGAATACATGCGCCAGAAATCTCCACTGACCTATGAGTCCACTCTTCATATAAGATGTTTAAGTAACATCCAAGCTATAACCCATCCTCAGAAAAGCAGCCTGCCTAATACTTAACGGAAAGTCTATAGGACCATTTTCTTCTTCCTGAGATCCCAGCTGAAGAACCTGACGTAGCATATCAGCAGAAAACACTAACGGCTGTCCTGCTATCCTTGTCCTTAGTATAGTTGGGGTGACAATACAATCAACTTGCAGATGTTCGTAAAACTGCCGTACATATGGAATCACGATTTGGATGTTATGGGACAATGCAAACACAATCCTAAACTCCACTAGGAAATCCATCATCTGACGGAAACCCTGCGCCTCAGGGATATGATGGTCGGGGGGAATGACCATATTATGCTTAGGCACGAATACTCGATCAGCCATGTCTGCACGATAGATAAAATATTAGAATTATTGAAAATGGATAAACTTGTTTAAATTCAAATTTGTTTTATCTTGAACTTGTTTAAGTACAAAATCCAACACATATGAGTTTCTACAAGTTTAATTAAATTTAAATTGAATAATTCAAATAAATTGACAAATTCGAACACACAGATTTGAAGCAACCCTTTTTCGAGTTTGATGTCACACTCGAATCTAATGCCCTTCTCGAGTATACTGACAAACTCGAGACTGATCAGGAACAGATTCGAACTCGTCGGCCCACATCATCACCAAACTCTATGATTATAACCATTTTGAACTTAGAAAATCACATTCATTAGTCCTACTAGGTTCTAATCACAGATATTTGCCTTTAATTTGACTCTTTACCGGTCCAAACTTTGTAATTTTGAAAAACACAATTTCGACCAATAAACCTTCAAAAATTGGTGATTTTGGTTCAAATGGTGTATAAAACTACTTGAATCTTGTACAACTCAGTTGTTTATACCTAGATGTATCAGTAGAATCGAACACACAAGCAAGAAACTCGACAAATAGTGGTTTTTAGTGAAAACGGTAAACTCGAGCAAATAGATTTTAGATCGCTGGATAGATTCGAAGGAACAAATTCGAAAACAGATAGAGTAATGACAATTACTGTTAACCTATTTATAACACCTACCTTCGAGTCTAATGACAGATTCGAATCTACTGACAGATTCGAGATCAGCCAATTTCGAGTTTGACCTAAACTCGAATTACCCCTGAAACTTTGAAAAATTTCGAAAATTTTGAAATAAATTCATCTTTTTCAACCTTTTTTACTTATTGTGTAACGGAATAAACTATGCCAAATCTTTTACCCTAAGCACAAAATTTTCACGCAATGTTTATTTTATTCAACTTATGAATGCACTCTCAGTAATTTTTGACCTTTTTCCTAAGTAAAAATAAAAATAAAAATAAAAATAAGAAAAAGTAAAAAATAAAATTTTAAAATTTTGACCAAAAATTTAACTTAGACTTAAACTACACTTATTAAAATTTACAACTTATACTAAACACTTAACAAAATATTTTTGATGAGTATAGTCAAAGAAAGGTTCAATCAGATAGCTGTGTCAGATACGTACTTTCAGTTCTTAAACATTCACACTTAGGAATTTTTGATTCCTTTGATTGTTTGTTGTGAATTACTCATTTAGCCGATTGTTGGTATTTACCCCTTTAAACATGCTACATTCCGGAATATCCCTTGGCATTTTTATTTATCATGAAATTATCTTACGTGACTCAGACATAGACATACTTTTATGATCAAGGCATACAGACAATGATTCTAACTTGTTGGTATGCGCAAACTTTCTTTAAAAGACAAACATCGGACACAGGTCTGTATTTTCATACAACAGAGTGTCTTAGTTTGACCTAAGGTTTATTTTTAAAGCTAGCAAGACAGCGGTGACAGGTCTGTACCGACGTACAACAAAGCGACTTATCTTGCTAACCCGAATCAAAAGAGAGGCAACAGGTCTGTACTTATGTACAATAGAGTTACATGTTTTTGACTCTCAATTCCTTATGATTTTTCTATTCTTTCCATTTTTAGATGTATTTGATGTTACTATACATCCCCAGAAAGTTTGCATACCTCATTTAGATTCAAAGTTTGTATGTCTTGTACATAAAAATTAAGACCGATTGGTCATACATCTAAGTTAGTGACACGTATGACGTTTTCTTGAATATTTTATTAGCCTTGAGACTCCCTATATGTATTATGCCTACCAACAAATCAAACTAAAATTAAGTATACCACTTAGAATTTTAGGTGCATTATGTGTGAAAGTCTAAACACATAGAGTTTGTAACAACTGTGCTAATTTTCGTCACTTTGAACCTATGCATCTAAGACTTAACTCTTTTTCTGATATTCTCTTTTTTTTTTAATTTTTATGGTTTTCTCTCTTTTTTCTATTGTTTTTCATAAGAAATAGCAATAAAAGAAGATAACCTACTAACTTACTAAAAATAGAAACTATCCTAACTTAGCAGACTTACTATAAAAAGAAAGAAATACTACAGCTATAAAAGGAAATAAACTACTACTAAGGTCAAATTACTCTGGGTTGCACATTCCATTTAGTTGAATTAAATATTCAAACCGTGACTTATCAAAAGCTTTGGTAAATAAATCAGCATTATTATCGTCCGTTGCCAGTTTTACCAATTTGATTAAGTTCTTTTCAGCACAATCACGAATAAAATGATGCCTTATGTCAATGTGCTTTGTTTTACTGTGTTTAACTGGATTATTTGTTATAGCGATTGTAGATTGATTATCTATCCTAATTTGAGTTTGAGTGTAAGCCAAACCGTAATCCCGCAATTGTTGTTGTATCCACAGAACCTGTGAGCAGCAACTACCAGCAGCAACATACTCGGCCTCGCACGTTGACACGGCTACCGACGTCTGTTTTTTGCATTGCTAGGATACCAGTCTCCCTCCTAGGAATTGACTACCTCCAGTTGTTGATTTGCGCGTCAAGCTGCATCCTCCGTAGTCAGAATCCGTGAACGCTTCCAACTCTAGATCTCCCTCCGCGTGATACCAAAGTCCCAGCTTCGGTTTCGACTTGAGGTATCGTAGAATCCGCTTCACAGCTTTCATGTGCATCTCCTTCGGATTAGCTTGAAACCTAGCACAAATACACACAGCAAACATGATGTCAGGTCTTGAAGCAGTTAAATAAATAAGTGATCCAATCATGGCCCGATATAACGTCGGATCCACATCGGTATCACTTTCAGTACCCGGTCCGAGATTGTGATTCACTTGAATCGGCGTGCTGAAATGGGCAGTCAGTTTCGTTCCTTCCATCCCGAAGCGTTCCAATATGTCATAGACATACTTCGTCTGATGGATAAACATACCATCCTTCTTCTGGTCAACTTGTAACCCCAAAAAGAAATTTAACTCTCCCATTGCACTCATCTCAAATTTCGACTTCATCACCTTCTCGAAATCTTTGCACATTTGTTCGTCTGATGATCCAAAAATGATATCATCTACGTACACTTGTACTAAGATGAAGTGTTCTCCCTTTCTTTTAACGAACAGCGTACTATCTATCCTACCCCTTTCAAACCCGTTCTCTAATAAATGGTTGGATAAAGTCTCGTACCACGCCCTTGGTGCTTGATGCAATCCATATAGAGCCTTATCTAAACGATATACTCTATCAGGATATTTTGGATCTGTAAATCCGGGCGGCTGTTCTACGTACACCAGCTCCTTCACTTTTCCATATAGGAAAGCACTCTTAACATCTAGTTGATATACCTTAAAGCCCTTGAAGGAAGCAAAAGCCAGAAACAACCTAATGGCTTCCAGCCTAGCTACTGGTGCAAACACCTCATTGTAATTGATTCCCTCCTCTTGGTTGAAACCCTTGACAACTAACCTAGCCTTGTTGCGAGTGACTATACCCCGATCGTCTCTTTTGCACGTAAAAACCCATTTGGTTCCTATGGCAACTTCCCCTCGAGGTAATGGAACTAACTCCCATACTTCTAGTTTCCTAAACTGAGAGAGTTCTTCCTGCATCGCTTCAACCCAGGAGTTATCCTTTAGTGCCATTTGCACATTCTTAGGCTCTACTTGAGAGATGAAACAAGAATAGAGACATGTATGATATGCCTCGAAGTCGTTTATCATCGACAACAACACAGTGTTGTTATTTAAACTACTCCTAGTCCTCACACCCTCGTTAGGATTTCCTATGATGCCTTCTATAGGATGGTTCTTGTTGATCCTAGAGGTCTCTATCTCGTCAACTCTCAGATTATCTCCTAAGTTAGATCCTATTTCACCTAATGGCTCCACATCCTCAGATTCCACATTTTCCTACTCGTGGACAGTTTCCTCAGAGTTGGAATTTGTTGTCTGAGTCTGATTCTCAGTTGAAGGTGCCTCTGGATTAGTAACTTCTGGAGATCCATCTTCAGTCGCAGTAGGCTCGGATGTGGATTGAAATGTAGTCCTCGGAAAGGTATGACCTTCGTCATTCAGATGCAACGTCGCCATGTCCTTTTCGATTGTACCTGCATTTTCATCCAAAGGAATGTTAAATGACTCAAATAATTTATCATAGTCAAATATCCATTCCGGACCTGTTTGGGGTTCATGTGTATAACTAGTGACTTCAATGTTATACACAATTTCCACTGTACCATTTGTTTTATTAAAAACTCGTTTGTTTGGTGAGTTCAGCACATAACCTAGGAAGTATCCTTCGTCAGCCTTTTCACCAAACTTAGGTTGATGTTTTGTTCGCAATAGAATGCATGGTACCCCAAACGGTTCGAAGCCAGTTAAATTATGTGGCCGTTTATTCAAAATTTCATAACAGGTTTTGTTCAAAGATTTGATAGTTAGGACTCGGTTTAAAATATGACATGCGGTATTCACTGCCTCCCCCCAAAACATGGTAGGAAGCTTTGAATCCGAAAGAATAGTCCTAGCTGCCTCAATTAGTGTCCTGTTTTTACGTTCGGCCACCCCATTTGGTGAGGCTCATATGGTGCACTAAATTGATGCACTATGCCCTTTGAGAGGCAATATACACCAATTACAGTGTTTTTGAAGTGAGTTCCGTTATCACTACGAAGCCTTTTAACCCGTGTTCCATAGGAATTCTCCACTTGGTCTAAGAACCCGATGAGCTTGGAAGCCGTCTCGTCCTTTGTACCTAAAAATAAAACCCAAGAAAACCGTGAGTAATCGTCAGTGATAACCAAACAATACCAACTACCTCCTATACTCCTTTTGTTGATTGGTCCGAAGAGATCCATATGCAACAAATCGAATGTAGAGGTTATGGAATTCTGAGTCTTGGACTTGTGTGTCTTCTTATGTTGTTTGCCCTTCTTGCATGGTAGACACTTGTCCTCGAACTGAAAGCTCTTCATAGGCACACCTTGCACCAACCCATTTTTCGTTATATAATTCATTTTCCTTAGGTGCAAATGTGCCATGCGTCTGTGCCACAACACTGATTCCGTCTCCGATGCTTTGGATAACAAACAGATTGGCCCCATCGAAGTCTCCGGCTTGTTCATATCAAGCATGTACAAGTCATTCTTCCTTGGTGCCCGCATCAATATCCACTCTTCAGGAATTTTGAAACCCGGTTTTAGCACTAACGCCTCAGTGTCAGTGAACAACACTGAATTCTTCTTGTCACAGATTTGAGATACACTAATGAGATTGTGAACCAGTTTATCAACATGATAAACTTGATCCAACTTGATTGTCCCATTAGTGACCACTCCGGTACCCGTGATGTTTCCTCCTTTATTTCCCGCGAACGATACAAATCCCCGATTCCCACCCTTGAAGTCTGTAAGGAGACTTCTTTCCCCTGTCATGTGCCTGGAACATCCACTATCGACGAACCATTTGTTGTTTGGACCTGTGGTAATCTCCTGCACATGAAAGAAAATAGGTTAGTTATCACGGGGAACCCAAGCCATAACTGACTTGGTTATACCATTCTCGTCCACATACTTAAACTCTTTCAAATACCCATCTCGCCTTTCAGGTGACTTGGGTCGTTGAACAAGAGTTTGTTGTGGTGCCGAGTGATGTAAATTCACACTCTGCCTTTGAGTAGGCATTTGTTGTGGAGCTCTAGAATAATTCCGATTATATTGCATTTCAGATTGTAATCCCTGAGCTCTTACCGGTGTGTGATGCGTAATAGGAGTGTGTGACCTAACCGGAGTGTATGCTCTGCTAGGTGTTGTGCTCCTATATTGTTGTTGAGGTCCAGACCTGGATTGATTTACGACTCGATTCGGTGAATTAATCCTAACCACTTCCTTTGGTCCAACCTTTACCGGTATTTGTTTCACAACTTGTTTTGGTGCGGCCTGCACAGTTTTCTCGGTACTCTGAGAACTACTAGTGCTCGCCACACTTGTTGAGGGCTTAACAGGTGTTGGCTTATCTGTCTTAGGTGTAACATCAGTTTTCCTAAGCGGACAGTTAGAAGCAACATGCCCCTTTTCATGACATCTAAAGCAGGACATCTTGTCAATGGACTTCTTGTGTGTGCCTTTTGTCTTAGGTGTCTCATTTGTGTCCTGGTCTTTTTGAACCTCTATTGCGACTGGTTCCTCGTCCTGATCATTAAAATCAATTTTATGTTTTTCGGCAGGTGTTTCACTGGAGGAAGACACAAATTTGACTTTCTTAACCTTGACGGTTGTATCAGTCACCTTAGGTGTATTTTCTTTTACCGGCTCAGATATAGGTGCAGGTATGTCCTCTAAGTCTACTTATTTATCAGTTTTCTCCTGAGGTTGAGGCACATAGTTTGCGTTAAAAGGAGGAGGAATCTCATGAAATCCTTGACCTACAGGCTTTTTAGATTGGCGTTGAGCATCTAAAACTTTCCCTAGGTTCAGACTTGAATTCCTAAACTTTTCTAGCTTACTATTGGCCTCTGCTACCTTCACCTTAGTTTCGGCTAGCTCTATGTCTTTGTTCTTAAGATCTTTGGTCAAAGCCTCTACATGCTCATACATCAGTTCTAATCTAACGCACTGCTCACTCAGCTTGTCTTTAAGAACTATGACATCTTGTGCATCAGGTTTAAGCTTATCTTTAAGATCTTGTTTAATGTCATTCAGGCTAGCGTTATCCGATTTTAAGGCTCATTTTGAGCAGATATGTTCTTATGTGATTCTAATACTAGAATTAATCTATCGTTAGAAGTAACACATAACACACATAATTCATGAAAAAGAGAGTAGTTCAGACTAACCTTTGTGTTATCGGATTCCACGTTGGCCATTTGAGCGGCAAACTCCAGAAGCGTCTGATCATTCGTCTTCTCCACCCACATTGGACTGCTGTCCCTTGTGGTCTGCTCTTCCCCTTCACATCCATTCTTTGTGACTTCAGCCATGAAGGCTCTAGCATTTGATTCCGGATGTGAGCTCCAGTCGTATGTACCATCCAGCTGTCTGTCTGATGTGACGTTTGATAATAGACCAGCTAGATTGGCTTGACCGGCAGATGAACTTGGAAGGTATCTCTGTTGAGATTGATTCTGAAACTGTCCATGATGCTGTTGCTGCCCTTGGTAAGTATCTACCTTCGGTCGCTGACATTCTCTGGCGAAGTGTCCCAGACCTTGACAATTGTAGCATTTGACTTTGGACTTATCAAAGCCAATCCCCTTATTATTCATCGTCAGATTCCTCCCAGTCCGTTTGATGAATCTTTTAACCCGTTGGGTTACCATGGCCAGTTGCCATTTGAGATCCATTTCCTCAAGATCGGTAGGGTCTACCTGATCATAGTCTTCATCCCAGAGACCAGGATCGTTTATCTTCCCCTAAACGCAGTTTCCATACGCGGCCACAAATGACGCAAGCAAGTTCAAATGCTCCTCGGCCGATTTAGCGCTCATGGGCATCTTAGAGTAGCCCTGAGATGTTGATGCCTGTGCTACTTGAGGTTGCTGTTCTTCCGATCTTCCCAACCCTAAGAACTCTCTATTCAGTGTGTCATCAGTCTCCGCTGGTGACGACGTTTCTCCGGTGAAATACGTTGTAGCAGTCTTCAGATCAGCTGCGGCTGAAGGTTTTGTTGATTTTCCAAAATACATGGCTGGATTTTGGACTTGTTCGTAATCCGTTTCGGCCTTCAGTAGCTCGAAATGATATGCCCGCAACGTTCCCACGATATCCTCCAATGATTGGGTATAATACTTATCTTCATTAAGCTTAATCATTGCCACATACATCGCCCAATTGGCTGGTAAGGCATCAAGAAGCTTGTTCTTCTTTTCGGTGTCATTATACTCAATCCCATGACTTTCAAGCTCCGTCAACAGATGATAAAAGCGAGTGATGGTGTCATCCAGCTGTTCATGCTTCAACGCCTTGAAAATAGCAAACTGTTGTTTCAATAACTCCATGCGCTTCCTTCGAACCATAGGATTACCCTCACACCTCTTTTCTAGCGACTCCCAAAGTTCCTTAGATGTCTTTTGAGTCCGAAATGTGTGTAGTATATCCTGAGGCAAAGCCATTCGAACAATCGAGAAAGCTCTGTTCTCGGCTTCATACAGTTTCTTATCATCCTCCTTCATCATCTGATATGATAAGACTCTCTGACGGCCTTCAACTTCAGAAATAGGTGGAATGTATCCTTCGTCAATACATACCCACATGCGCATGTCATTGAAACGCACAAAATAGGCAAACCGATCTTTCCACCAATAGTAATCCTCGAGTTTCATCAGCTTAGGCGGAGTGTTTGCCTTCCCGACCTCATGATCCATTTCTACCTCGGGAAAGACATCGAAAAACTCAGAGGCTATCGGAACCTCGACTAATGCTTTCTTTTCAGACTTAGCATCTATTGCATATGCTAAGTATGACACGCAACCCTTAGCTATATGTTTCCTAGTTTTGACTACAGAAATTAAGCATATTTCACCTGTCTTTCTGTCACCGTAGATGCAAATATTGCGGCCATCCGGAGTAGTGAGCTTTATCAACTTCTTGTTGCAGACAATGTTAGCGTCATGATGATCAAGCCAATCCATACCCACGATGACGTCGAATTCGTGAAAGTCCATCGGGTAAGGTCCAGTTGGAAAGTACAGTTGTCGAGCAGAATGATGCAGTCACGGTAAATTTTATCGGTAGACACACTTACATTACTAGCCGTTTCAATATCAAAGATAACAGGTAGAGTAGTCGGTGCAATTCCAAGTTTAGATGCAAATGAATTTGATATGAAGGAACGGTTGGCTCCTGAATCAAAAATAACTCTAGCAGGTACGGAGCTAACGAGAAACATACCAGATACCACATCTGGTATTTCCTTTGCTTGTTCGGCCGTTATCTGGAATGCATGATTCTGACTCCGAGCTGGCTCGTTACGGCGACTAGAACCTCCTCGCAATGTGCTATGCCGGGTCGGTTGATTTTGTCTTTGCTGTTGTTGTTGATGTTGTTGCTGAGGTCGGTATTGCTGTTGCTGCAATCGCGGATGATGCTCTGCACTCGGGTAAATTATGCTGAACGGATGCGTACATGCATGCTCATTATGTCCAGGGCGTAAACAGTTGTTGCAAACTTTAACTTTGTTAGGACATTCTTCACTACTATGTCCTATTTCGTTGCACACGTAGCACCTCACATCATTGGGGTTACAACGCCCAATGTGTGACTTCTGGCAGCGGCGACACTGCCTCGGCTCAGAATGTACCGCATAAGATCGAGTTTGCTGTGCCGGAGGCGAGCTGAACTGTCGGTACTGAGACTGCTGTGGCTGAGAATATCTGGATGAAGATCCAGAATAGCTTCCAGTGCGCGATTTCTTGGGCGGTGACGAACAAGTAGGGTTCATAGATGAAGCAGGAACTCCTCCAGCTCGAATAAAGTCTTGCTCGAGAATTCGAGCAGCTTCAACACAGTTAGCATAATTGGTATATCCCCGGTGCTTCAAGAACTTCTGATATTCGGGATGCAGACCCATCAGAAAACGATCGATCTTTCGCTCTTCAGTAGCCACTTGATGGTCAGACAGTAAGCTTAATCGGGTGAATTCAATTTCATACTCAGTCACCGATTTGGTTCCCTGAGTAAGAGACATCAGCTTCTCTTCCAAACGCTTCTTTTCATCAGCTGGGCAGTACTGACGAAAGAAGATAACCTTGAAGTCATCCCAAGATAGGGACTTAATCCAGTTGGCTCCGTGCATGTTCTCCTGAGACCTCCACCACATAACAGCGCCACCCTCGAACAATGTAGTAGCAAAGCTGACCTTTGATTCCTCAGCGCAGTCACTAATGAGAAAAATCCGCTCGATGCCAGTAATCCACTCGAGCGCTTCAATCGAGTTTGCAGCTCCTTTGAAAGGTTGAGCTCCGCAAGCTTTGAAGTAACGGAAGTTGCAGCCCTTAGGAGGAACTACAGGAGCTTCCTCCTCATCAGTGTCATCGTTGTGGCGTCCAGTATCATCGTGTTGCTTTTTCCTACGTCCTTCTCTACGCTTAGTTTCGGCTTCATCACGAGCACGAAACTGATCTTGTAAGAACTTAGCTTGACGCTCGTTGTTCTCATTAAGCATAGTTTGCATAATTTGCATGATCTGTTCAGGAGTGAGTCCACCTCTAGCTCCTTCACCAGATCCAGACATGCTCTGAAATTATATAAATAATACATGCATAAGAATAGGCATAACTCCTATTCTACCCCATTTCCCAATTCCTAAAGCAAAGTCAAAGCCTATCTCAGGTCAAGTTAAAGCCTAGATATTCGAAGCTAATATCTTTGCTTAAAAGTTTGAGTCCAAGTGTTATTGCAAACACTTGAATCCCTCAAACTAATGCTCTGATACCATCCTGTCACATCCTTACTTTAAAACAAGCTTGCTTATCCCAGGAATAATAATAAATGCATAAAGCTAAATAAAATATTACAATAAGTCTTGCACTACACGTGCTACAAGGTTACAGTACTAAGTTGCTAAAAACATCATAATTTAAATAAAAGCAGCTACCCAGAACCCAAGGCATCATAAAGCTATACCACAAGCTGAAAGTTAGCTAAGTCCTCTGGGTTGATCAGAAAATAGACCTATGCAGAAGGTCCAGCTTGCTCTTTACCTTTTCCTGTAAAAATTATGAGTAGCAACTGTAAGCTAAAGCTTAGTGAGTAAACAGTCATTCATGAATGCATGTAAAATATGAGGCGAAAGTGCCTATAAAGGTTGTTATGCTTGCTTGCTTGTTTGCTTAATACCCAGATAGAATGCTGCATAATTGAGACATTTCACGCAGAAAGGAGATGCCACAACTAGGGGTTTACCGCTGACAGATGATCAATCTGTGATGTGGGGCTAGCTACCCGCATAATGCTCAAGGGATAGTGGTGAGCATCAGAATTGCTTGCTTGCTAAATATAATGCTTATGAGATGCACAAAGAAACGCTAACACAAAGCTTGCTGTATAGTATGCAGAACAATAAACAGATAGCAGATAAATATGCATATTAATTGATCAAATGTAAGATCCGGCTAAGCTGGGCATCACCTGTACCATAGTGTTTGGCTTCACTCACAAAAGTCTATTGAATTCCAAGAAGTCATATAGAAGCAACTTATGTCTCAACTTCATATAAAACATGTAAACAAGAATAATTGTTACTCACAGTACTGAAAATGCTTTGAAATGCTCTGAAATGCTTGCTCGGGCTTAATTACGCTTTAAATTGCTTTATAATGCTCGCACTTGCTTATCTAGACTTTAATATATTCTGGCACTGGCTTTGACTCGCAACTGGGCTAAACGGCTTATGTATAATATCTGAAGTTTAATATTACAGAACATGTGCTAAATTAATACTGCTAGCTCAATATATTCCAACATCTATAAGCCATAACTTCTAGCTAAATATTTTGCTATTTATTTTGCTAATTTATGCGTTGTCCATTAATTTTTATCAATTAATTCGAATTATAGGGAAAGGGCTCGAATTTGATGAACAGATTCGAACATCTTGAGCTAAACTCGAACAGGGGGGGGGGGGGGGGGGGGTAAATTCGAAGATAGACTCGAATGGGGGGTCAGATTCGAACCTCCTTCGAATCTGAAGATAGATTCGGACCTATGTCTCAAATCTAGCTCTAGTCGAGCTTGTTATTGGCATTTCGAGTTTGTTCTACGCATACTCGAGTTTGTTCATAAACTACAGCTTTAAACATGCATTTTCAAGTCTAAAAATCACAAATAAGCTAAGTAATAAGCCTCGGTTTAGTTATATTATACATAATCTACCATATTCTAGCTAAAACTCATACGAAATTAGCTTTAAATCGCCTAATATGATAAACTCGAATTTTTACTTCAAAACCGAAAAGTGCAGAAAACGAAAAGAGCGATTCTTACCTCAAAACCGTATGAAATCACGCATGCAATGGTAGATTCGAATAGAACACTTCGAGACCTTTCCGATGACGTATAGAACTCGAGATTTGGCCGGTCGGTTTGGGAGAAAAGCTAGAGAGAAGTTTCCGGGCTAGAGAGAGAAGCTCTGGAATTTGCTTGAAGGTTTTGCAAACGTGAGAAAATGGAGCACCAAACTCCTATTTATACTAAATCTCGAAATTATATCATTTTACGCAAATTGCTCAAAATACTAAAAATAAAAATGCAAATAAAAGCAAGGTGTTATATGAATAAATAATATTGGATATTTTTTTATGACACGAAATTATTATTGAGATTAAATTAATATGTGATTAATTATATCTCAAAGTACGGGGACTAAAAGTGCAATATTAGATATTGTAGTGATTTAATTGTCATTGGATGAAAATTAAATAATTATCTAGTTTTTTATTTATTATTGGATATTAAATAAAAGATATATTTATTTGAATTGATATTATCATCTAATTATTAGATAATTAGATGGATGATTATAAACAAATAAATAGAGATAATTATAAATAAAGGCAAATCACCAAAAATAGTAACAAGTTTTGTCATTTTTATCATTAATAGTAACACATTATTTATTTTTTATCATTAATAATATTGAGTTTTATATTTTTTATCGTTAATAGTAACATTTTTTTATATTTCTATCAATAATAGCAATTGGTGACCTACAAACATGTTTAGCAGTTCACCAATAAACTTTCAGTTATCAAAAAGAGTAACAATTTTTCATATTTTATCAATAATAGTAACGTATTAAATTAATACCCAATTTTTTTATTTTTTTTATCTTTTAAAGATTTTATAAACACCAAAATAAACTCAATTTATGTTTCTGTGAAATTATATGATAAAATTTTAGTTTTTATTTTTTTTAATTATTACTTACTTATTTAAAGTTTACTTTTTTTAATAACTATATTATTACTATCTTTAGTGACTATTTTTTAATTTCATTAAATTTATTTATTTACAATTTTTATTTTTTCGTAACCTTATAACTTTTTTAATATATATTATGAATTTTTATTTACGATTATATGATATTTGATTATTTATACACAAGGATAAATACTACGAATCATTGTCGACTCCATCATCATATGGGAGGAGGCGCCAGTGTCCATATGCCAATGATCATCAGGAGGTTGAAGAGTCATCGTGTTAAATGCAGCATCGATTTTGGTTGGAGCATATGATGATGGAGTCGACAATGGACGCGGTCCTAAAATACCTTGACCATGAGATGTTGGAGTAGCATTACGGGGTGATGGATGACGGCGAGGTGCCCAACTCGATGTAGTATGGACATGTAGGAGGTGCCCAAGGCCATGCTGTCCTTGGGAAAACAGAGTTCTGAGACTGATTTTGCTGCCAGTAATGGTTCCCACGGCCTACACGTTCACCACCGCGTCTACCACCACGAGACGATCGACCTCCACGTCCGCGATTGGAGTCACGATAGTTGGTATAGGAAGACGCCATATGACTTTCCCGGGATTGGAGTTGTTGCCGCCATGCATGCTGGTGTGACCAGCAGATTTTTCAGATGGGATGTTCACAGCGGCGGTGGCAAGGGCGGTTGGATTCGATGCATTGGCTTCAACCTGCTTGGATTTTCGAGACTCGTCTAACGTTAGCATGCTATGAGCTTGATGAAAGAGAGGGAGAGGAGTAGTTTGTTGAATGAGATTAGCAAGATTGCCATATGTCGGGGACAGACCGGTCACAAGTTGTAGGACCAAGCGGCTTTCACTAACCAGAGCACCGACATTCTCAAGTTGGTCGGCTATCATCTTTAGCGATTGACAATAAGAGGCGACATTCGGGAAATCTTCTTGACAAGTCTTAGAGAATTGTTGCTCAAGGTAGACGGTGCGAGTTGCTTTATTGTCAAGAAAAATTTGTTTCAGACGATTCCACGCGTCTAGAGCGGAGGAATCGGGGGCCAATATGGTATGAAGAAGATCATTAGAAATCGTACCATAGATCCACTTTAACATAATAGCATCCAAGCGAGACTATAATTCGGGATCAATATTATCATCACGGGGAGGGATCATATGATCAAGAACAAGATAAGCACGGGCATTGATCTTGAATTACTCAGACCAGGACATATAATGGTTTTTGTTAACTTCCAAAACAATGGGAATAAGTGTTTTGATGTTGTTGAAGGTGAGCGCCAGGTGGAACGTCGCAGATCGAGGATCCGATGGTGAAGAATTAACATCAGAGGATGAGGGTGCCATAGGTTGAAGGTAATGAGGGATCACAGAGACAGTTTTACTGTATGGTGGCGGTGGGAAGAGGAGGGGTTAGGCTTAAAAGAATGTATTTGTGTTTAGAATTTCTTTGATACCATAATGGATTTCAAACCCTTGACTTTATTATTGATATCTTCCTCTATATATAAAGGATACAATAGGATCCTATCTATAACAACTTTCCATAATACAATGTATCATAAACGTGTAATATACATCAACACTATTAAAGAAATATATAATTATAGAGATTTTAATATATGTTTTAAATAAGGGCATTGCTATACACACACTCCCTAAATCCTTTAATTATGCTAATTGCATACCTCCCTTCTTCTTAATTACTTGATTAGTGGTGTGGGTCCCACAAATGTCACATCAATATATTATTTTTTTTTATTTTTAAGAAATGCAGGACCCACATATACTTATCACACACCCCCTATTGTTACATATACTTATCACACACCCCCATATTGTCACATCATCTTTAATTTTTTTGTTTTTTATGATGTGGGTCACGCATGCTGATGACACGCCTCCCTTTTTTTCAATTCAATTTTTTTACTTCTCATATATTAAAAATTACAGCACAATACATTTTGTTAATATTATTAGGATTTATGAGTATAAAAGTAACATATAATTACAAAAAAAAAAAACCTGAAAATATTGGCTGAAATTTATTTATAAAAAAATCCAAACTTGATTTCTAAAAAAATTCAAAACTTGGTAAAAAATAACATGGATAGACTATACCGCAAAAACAAAATTAAACCTATTTTTTTACACAAAAATTATGAATAACAAAATTTGATATTTTATATGCATCTTGTGAGACAAAACCAAAAACCAAAAAAAAAAACAAAACAAAATGAATTACGGTCATTTAATTCATCAAATTGAGGTGGAAGCGGAAAATTTCAATATTTAAATATGTAATCAAATTTTGAAGAAGTTGATGTACAAAATGAATACTTTATTTTTTTATAAACTAAAAATACATTTAATTTATTTATTTATTTATTTATATAAGAAAATTGAAACCCAAATCTTATCATATCAAACTGGGCACAAAAACCAACAAAAAGATTCCTTTATGATTTCAAATTTACGAAAACCAAAGCAACAATTATTCGTTTTTGTAACGTGAATGTTTGGTATAAAATCGTGGACGCATTCCTTCTTAAAAATCCATGAACACTCTCTCCATTACTCTTTTCCTTCAAACTTATTTTTCCAATCTATCATCAAGATAATTTTTGCAAGGCTTTGAAGAATTTTTTTGGTAAAATAATGTAATAATCTTACTTTTTTCATCTCTCTTGATTGTGTTGGACTTATGTCATTTGTATTATTTCAATTCATTTGTTATTTAAATCTTTCAAGATGTCGAGATCCGAAGACTATGTTATCGATACCACTATAGAGTTTACCGCATGTAACATCCGGCACTAAACCAGGTTAGCAATAATGCCCTAATCTGTATTTAATAGCCAATTATAACCTAATCAGTGGTCATTAGAAATTAATCAAGTGATTAACAAGGTTTATTAGAAAATTCAACTCAATTTGAATCAAATTCATCGGTGCGATGAATCGGGAAATCAATTAATCCGACCGATTTACGATATGAGGGATTAATTCAACTAAATATATAATTAAATTATGATTAGTGACACTAATCATACACTAATACAATAACTTAACATTAATTATGCAAGACTGAAACAATTCATTAAAACAATTCATCCATAAGTATTTATAAAATTTCAAGAAAAGGAAAATACAAGAATACATTTTTAAATACATTTATACAAAAAGAAAAAATGGAAATACATGTATATATACATAAGGGCCGGCCTTAAGGCCATATGCATGTGTTGAATTAGAGTTTGACTTTTATTTAAATAATATCACTTTAAACACCATCATTTTGTTAAAAAGTGCACTCAACTTTTGTCTCCCATGCCTTTCATCATTAGAAAGACCAAGTTTCCTCTATAAATAGAGAAGTCTTTCATTCATTTTAAACACATCAAAAACCTCTCATTTCTCTCCTATAATATCCGGCCATCATACACACACATCACCAAAATTCTTCATTCAAGTGTTCTTCAAGTGTTCTTAGTGTTCTTCAAGAGTTTTGGTGCATACCTTGCAAGAATTTCAATTTCTACTCAAAATCATCTTCCAAATACATCAAAGTAAGTAAATATATGTTTATATAAGTCTTGCATAATATATATAATCACCAACAACAACAAGTTACATAAAAACTCAAGTTTATAAGTTTCTAGTTTTTATTTTTAAGTTGTTTCTTTAAATGTGCATATGAATATATCAACACATTATAAACATGTTAATATTATGAAAACATGTGTTATATATGTGTTATATAACTTTTATGACTTTTATACAAGTAGTCTTTGAATAAACAACAAGAATCATAAGTTGTTTTAAGTTTATAAACTACGAATTTTCGGCAGAAAATTTATATCGACTTTGAAAAAATCATAACTAACTCATAACTCAACGAAATGAGTTGATTCTTGTCTCAAAAGTTAGATCTATGTCTTAACTATAGATCTGTAACTGTTCAGAATTTATTTTGAAGTTTAAGACCTCCAGAAATTATTTGGGAAACCGAAAGTTTGACAGCTCAAAAATGGCCAACATAGCGTTTCTAACGAGCTTTTTCACCAACCTAAACAACTCGAAAAATGGCCGTTCTTGATTCTAAAAATCCTTTGTATATAGTAGTTTAATGTCCTAGAAAACCAAAGTCTAAAACATTTGGAGCTTGGTCAAATACAGCCTCAAAGTAGGCCGAAAAACCTCCGAAAAAGCTGGAAAATTATATATATATATATATATATATATATATATATATATATATATATATATATATATATATATATATATATATATATATATATATATATATATATATATATATATATATATATAAACTTGACGTTTTAAGCAAATTTTATTTATAAACTTGTAATGTTGGGTGATTTAAGACATAAAAATCTATAAATATACATATTATCATATATTAGTGATATTAAGTCCTTATTATCATTTAGGACTCGGTTAAACACCTCCGGATTCATCACCCATCAAACAACGCAAACTTGCATTTTGGCGCATATTTTGCCATCACAAGTTCGGTGAGTTCTCATAGCCCCTACTTTCACACAGTTATGTTTTGAGGATGAAATACATGCTTCGTTTTTATATGGACACGGAAATATCTTCATTTCTATTATGTATTACACATTGGGTTTCATTAGCTCTGATATCATGAACCGTTAATTGCATTTATTTGTAAGCGCGAATATATTGTGGATAGATCTATTGGGAGTCATGTCCCCCACTCGGGTTAGTTGGATCGGCTAACAGCGGGTGCATATATATTCAACAAACGGTATTACGTATGGGAATACTGCACAGAGCAAAAACTTATCTTAAATTAAGCTTCGGTTGCATGATGGTTTATATGTAATACATAACAAGGAATTTATGATTTTATAAATTCAACCTCTATTATTGTTGTCCATACGAGTCAGATTTATGTGTAAACCTATGAGCTCACCAACAATTTTTGTTGACGTATTTTAGCGTGTATTTTTAGGAAATTAAGGCGAGTATGCCTCGGACGTATTTTACTTTCAAGTTTCCGCATCCATGTAGTCGCATGCATATTCAAATTAACGGAGATTTAGCTGCATCATTTTGGATATTTTAATTATGTAATTAAATCTCTGTATTTTGCGAACTCCTTTACTCATATCTGTCTATGTAAAACATTGCTATGCTTTAAAGCTTTAACGATGTATTTTAAAAACGTCCATATAGTGGTCGTTCATTATGATTGTGGTTACGCTTCAGCACCGTCACGCCTCGCTGCCAACCGGGGTAGCAGGTTGTGACAGATTGGTATCAGAGCCATAGTTATAGTGAACTAGGTTGCATTAGTACCCTAGACTATAATTATACTTAAATTTTACTGATTTTGAAAATATCTTGTAACTAACTAAAAGACTATGAATGGACCCTGATAGCAGAAATCATGTCCCATCCGGAAACCATCATCTTATCGGATTCAGAGGAGGAGTACACTCCTGCGAGCCCCACGGCCACTGAGATTTTCCACGAAGAAGAAACATCGGAAGAAGAGGACCCCTCGGAAGATCCAATGGAGGAGACGGAAGAGGAGCCGATGGAGGAAGAAGATCCATTGCCCCCCAACGGTTCCTGCTCGTGTCCCATACCACCCAGCCGAGCCGTCATATAAGCCGTATAGGCCTTACCCTAACGGCCCCAAAATGTTGTACACACCCCGAAAGCGGGTGAACCCACCAAGAAGGCAGTCTATTCCTGTCCCGACTCCCCAGCCCAATCCCCCACCACCACACCGACGGGTAGACGCCCGGCGATGGGGCTGGATACCGGAGACCCTCCGCGAATGGAGGCAGATGGAGGGAATTCCTCCCAACTTCGAGATAGGAGGACCATCCTCCGCACCTGTCCCGACTCTCACCCAAGAGCCTACCGAACAAACCATACCACTTCTGATAGCACGGTCGACCAGGCATGATCACCAAATCCGGTCGCTTAACCTAGATATCGGAGGGATGACCGCTCGTTTAGAGCGGGAGGAGTTACAAAACTCCAACATCTACTGGGCTAACCAGCATGCTCTCACCATCCAACAGGATGGCCTGAATGAGCTTCGGCAGCAACTAGCCGAAAGCCAAGCTCGGATCGAGGAGCTGACTGAGCGCCTCAATGCGATGGAAAAGGGAGAGACCCCTGATCACTCCCACTCTTAGGGCACCTCTATCTATCTTTGTAATAGTAGGAAAAATATCATGTAATAGTATAGGACAAAATTTTCGGGTAATAACCTGCCCCTAATGTAAGAAAATTTCGAATGATTAATGAAAAATTGCAAGTTATTTATGAAATTGTGTTTGATGATTATAGTATTATGCTTTAAGGAAAATTTATCTCTTTAAGATTCAACTTCTTACACTATGCTCTTTCTTTAAAATTTTAAGATAATGCCGCCGAAACGAGCAATGAACGCTGCCGACATTGAAGAGCTAGTCGCACAAACAGTGGCTGCCGCTATAGCCACGTATGAGGCAAATAGGAATAGCTCAGCTAATGGAGATGGTGGTGCTAGTCGCACCACGGGAGGAACGGAAATCCATGCAAAAGGGTGTGGAATTAAAGGATTTTTAAGTTGCAAACCCCGGTACTTCAACGGAACCGAGGGAGCCGTTGGCTTGATACGGTGGTTTGAGAAATTAGAATCTGTCTTTCGTGTCAGCGGATGTGCTGAAGGAGATAAGGTGAAGTTTGCTACTCACACTCTACAAGATAGCGCCCTCACATGGTGGAATTCCTATGTCCAGTCTGTAAGTATTGATGAAGCCTACCAGCTCACATGGTCCGCATTGTAGCAAATGATGACAGACGAGTACTGTCCGAGAAACGAACTACAGAAGATGGAATCGGAGTTCTGGAGCCTGTCGATGAAGGGAACGGATGTAGCGGGGTACACCAACCGATTTCATGAACTGAGCATTCTGTGCCCTCAGATGGTGACCCCGGAGTACAAAAAGATCGAACGTTACATTTGGGGACTCGCTCCTCAAATTCAAGGTAATGTAACTGCCTCCAACCCATCCACCATATAGGATGCCATCAGGATGGCAAACAATTTAATGGATCAAGTGTCCCGGAGGAATGAAGCCAAAGCCGGGGAAAACAAGAGAAAGTGGGAAGAATACGGGTTCACAATCCAAGAAGCCCGAGACCATCAAGGCCTACGTAGCAGGAACTGAGCCTAGAAAAGGCTACACGGGTACCAAGTCTTACTGCACCCAATGCACCTTTCATCACAACAAGGGTCCCTGCCCAACTTGTGGAAAATGCAAGCGTATTGGCCATATGACCAAAGACTGTAAGTTTGGAACCCCGGGTGGCAATGACGGAAATCAAAAAGGCTGCTTTGAATGTGGAGTTACTGGGCACTTCAAGAGTGAGTGCCCGAAGCTGAGGAATGGTGGAGGAGCTCAGGGGAGAGCTTTTGTGTTAGGAGCAGGTGACGCTCGTCAAGATCCCCACGTAGTATCAGGTACGTTTCTTTTAAATGACATTTATGCTTACGTACTCTTTGATACTGGGGCTGATAGGAGCTTTATATCTGACAAGTTTAGTAAGCAATTGAATGCCACTCCTTTTCCCTTAGACAACTCTTATGCTATAGAACTGGCTAATGGTAAAATAATAGAGGCAAGTAGTATCATTAAGGAATGCACACTGAAGCTGGCAGATCATCCCTTTAAGATAGACTTGATGCCTATAGAACTCGGAAGTTTTGATGTAGTAGTTGGTATGGATTGGTTATCACACAATCATGCCGAGATTTTGTGTGGTAAGAAAGTGGTACGGATACCACTCCACAAGAAGAAGTTCCTAACAGTCCAAGGAGAAAGAAAGAACCGACAGTTGTATGTCATATCTGGCCTAAGAACATTAAAGTGCCTTAGGAAAGGTTGTCATGCAGTACTGGTGCAAATTGTAGAAAAAGAGTCGGAGGAGAAGTGACTCGAGGATATTCCAGTGGTTTGTGACTACGCGAAGGTCTTCCCGGAAGATTTTCCTGGACTTCCGCCAACTAGGCAAGTAGAGTTTCAAATCGATTTGGTGCCGGGAGATGCACCGGTCGCAAGAGCCCCATATAGACTCGCCCCTTATGAGATGCAAGAGCTATCCAATCAATTACAAGAGTTGATGGATAAAGGATTCATTCGACCAAGTTCCTCACCTTGGGGAGCTCCGGTCTTGTTCGTGAAAAAGAAAGACGGATCCTTCAGAATGTGCATAGACTACCGAGAGTTAAACAAGTTAACGGTAAAGAACCGCTACCCTCTCCCCAGAATTGATGACCTGTTTGACCAACAACAGGGATCTAGCTTCTACTCTAAGATTGATCTGCGATCGGGTTATCATCAAGTAAAGGTTCGGGAAAAAGACATACCCAAGACAGCATTCAGAACTCGATATGGACATTACGAATTCCAGGTAATGCCATTCAGTTTGACCAACGCACCAGTCGTATTCATGGACCTCATGAATCGAGTGTGTAAACCATATCTGGACAAATTTGTAATAGTTTTCATAGACGATATTCTCATCTATTCCAGAAATAAGGAGGAGCATGAACAACATCTCAAGCTGATCTTGGAGTTGTTAGAGAAGGAACAGTTATACGCCAAATTTTCAAAATGTGAATTTTGGTTGCGAGAAGTTAAATTCCTTGGACATGTGATCAACAACCAGGGAATCCAGGTTGATCCATCAAAAATCGAGGCCATAAAGAACTGGGCGACTCCTAGAACCCCCACGAAAATCCGCCAATTTCTAGGTCTTGCCGGTTATTATAGGCGATTTATCGAAAACTTCTCAAAGATAGCAGGTTCCTTAACAGAATTGACTCGGAAGGATGTGAAGTATATCTGGGGTGACGAGCAAGAAAAGGCGTTTCAGCAGTTAAAGCAAAGATTGTGTAGTGCACCAATTCTGTCGTTACCTGAAGGGACTGAAAATTTTGTGGTCTACTGTGATGCCTCACACAATGGATTAGGTTGTGTGCTCATGCAAAGGGATAAAGTCATTGCTTACGCATCACGTCAGCTCAAAATTCACGAGGTGAATTATACGACTCATGACTTAGAGCTTGGAGCAGTGGTATTCGCTCTCAAAATATGGAGGCACTACCTGTATGGAACTAAATGCACAGTGTTCACAGACCATAAAAGCCTTCAGCATATTCTAAATCAGAAAGAGCTAAATATGAGACAGCGTCGTTGGGTTGAACTACTTAGCGATTATGACTGCGAAATTCGTTATCATCCGGGGAAGGCGAATGTCGTGGCTGATGCCCTAAGCCGAAAGGAACGGGTTAAGCCATTAAGAGTCCGAGCTTTGGTCATGACTATACAGTCAAACCTAAACTCTCAAGTCCGCAAGGCACAAGAAGAAGCAGTCAAGGAGGGTAATCTAGTGGATGAAGCCTTGAGAGGGATGGATAAGCAGTTTAAAATCAAGCCAGATGGATGTCGATACTTCCTGGGCAGAATTTGGTTACCAAAACTCGGAGGAGTAAGGAAGCTGGTCATGGATGAAGGGCATAAGACAAGATATGCTATTCATCCAGGGTCAGACAAGATGTACCACGACTTGAAGGGAATATACTGGTGGCCAAACATGAAGGCTGACATTGCTACCTATGTCAGCAAGTGCTTAACATGTTTGAAGGTTAAAGCTGAGCACCAGAAACCATCAGGATTACTGGTTCAACCAGAAATACCCCAGTGGAAGTGGGAAAACATCACCATGGATTTAATCACCAAGTTGCCAAAAACTTCTGGAGGTTATGACACTATTTGGGTGATTGTGGATCGACTTACCAAAACCGCACATTTCCTGCCAATCAAGGAGACTGATAAGATGGATAAGTTAACACGAATCTATCTTAAAGAAGTCGTCTCAAGACATGGAGTACCTGTATCAATTATATCAGATAGGGACAGCCGGTTCACATCAAGATTTTAGCAGTCATTGCAAGAAGCACTGGGTACACGCCTAGATATGAGCACAACCTATCATCCGCAAACGGATGGTCAGAGTGAAAGGACGATTCAGACTTTGGAAGACATGTTAAGGGCATGTGTCATCGATTTTGGCAAAAGTTGGGACAGGCACCTGCCATTAGTCGAGTTTTCCTATAACAACAGCTATCACTCGAGCATTAAGACCGCCCCATTCGAGGCACTCTACGGGCGAAAGTGTCGATCACCTCTTTGTTGGGCTCAAGTAGGAGATAGTCAGATTACTGGACCTGAGATCATCCAGGAGACTACAGATAAGATAGCCCAGATTCGTAATCGGTTAAAAAGCGCGCGGGATCGGCAGAAAAGTTTTGCAGACGTTCGACGGAAGGATTTGGAATTTCAAGAGGGAGATCAAGTAATGCTAAAAGTCTCGCCTTGGAAGGGCGTAATCCGTTTTGGGAAACGAGGAAAACTCAATCCTCGTTATATCGGACCATTCAAGATCACCAAAAGAATTGGCCCAGTAGCTTACCGACTCAATCTACCCCCAGAACTTAGTAACGTCCATAATACCTTCCACGTGTCCAATCTTAAGAAGTGTCTGGCTGATGAATCACTCGTTATACCCATGGACGAGTTGGAAATAGATGATAAGTTGAACTTCATTGAACAACCTGTAGAAATAATGGACCGAGAAGTCAAGAAACTAAAGCATAGCCGGATCCCGATAATAAAAGTCAGATGGAACTCTAAGCGAGGTCCTGAGTTTACATGGGAACGCGAAGATCAGTTCCGGGAAAAATACCCTCACCTCTTCTCAAGTACTCAAGAAGTGAATACACGAAAACCAAAGCAACAATTATTCCTTTATGATTTCAAATTTACGAAAACCAATGCAACAATTATTCGTTTTTGTAACGTGAATGTTTGGTATAAAATCGTGGACGCATTCCTTCTTAAAAATCCATGAACACTCTCTCCATTACTCTTTTCCTTCAAACTTATTTTTCCAATCTATCATCAAGATAATTTTTGCAAGGCTTTGAAGAATTTTTTTGGTAAAATAAAGTAATAATCTTACTTTTTCATCTCTCTTGATTGTGTTGGAGTTATTTCATTCGTATTATTTTAATTCATTTGTTATTTAAATCTTTCAAGATGTCAGGATCCGAAGACTATGTTATCGATACCACTACAGAGTTTACCGCATGTAACATCCGGCACTAAACCAGGTTAGCAATAATGCCCTAATCTGTATTTAATAGCCAATTATAACCTAATCAGTGGTCATTAGAAATTAATCAAGTGATTAACAACGTTTATTAGAAAATTCAACTCAATTTGATCAAATTCATCGGTGCGATAAATCGGGAAATCAATTAATCCGATCGATTTATGATATGAGGGATTAATTCAACTAAATATATAATTAAATTATGATTAGTGACACTAATCATACACTAATAAATTTACTTAACATTAATTACGCAAGACTAAAACAATTCATTAAAACAATTCATCCATAAGTATTTATAAAATTTCAAGAAAAGGAAAATACAAGAATACATTTCTAAATACATTTATACAAAAAGAAAAAATGGAAATACATGTATATATACATAAGGGCCGGCCTTAAGGCCATATGCATGTGTTGAATTAGAGTTTGACTTTTATTTAAATAATATCACTTTAAACACCATCATTTTGTTAAAAAGTGCACTCAACTTTTGTCTCCCATGCCTTTCATCATTTGAAAGACCAAATTTCCTCTATAAATAGAGAAGTCTTTCATTCATTTTAAACACACCAAAAACCTCTCATTTCTCTCCTATAATATCCGGCCATCATACACACACATCACCAAAATTCTTCATTCAAGTGTTCTTCAAGTGTTCTTAGTGTTCTTCAAGAGTTTTGGTGCATACCTTGCAAGAATTTCAATTTCTACTCAAAATCATCTTCCAAATACATCAAAGTAAGTAAATACTAACTTATTTCATCTTATAATTATGTTTATATAAGTCTTGCATAATATATATAATCACCAACAACAACAAGTTACATAAAAACTCAAGTTTATAAGTTTCTAGTTCTTATTTTTAATTTGTTAGTTTGTTATTCTTTAATGTGGGCCTATGAATATATGGAACCATTAATAAACACTGTTAATATTATGAAAAACATGTGTTAGATATGTGTTAGATAACTTTTATGAACTTTGAACAAGTAGTCTTTGATCACAAAACCCCAGAATCATAAGTTTGTTTAAGTTATAAACGAAACTACGGATTGTCTGCAGAAAATTTATATCGACTTTGAAAAAAATCATAACTAACATCATAACGCAACGAAATGAGTTGATTCTTGTCTCAAAAAGTTTAGAGTCTATGTCTTAACTAACGATAGACTTTTAATTTTCAGAATTTATTTTGACTTTAAGACCTCCAGAAATTATTTTGGGAAACCGAAAGTTTGACAGCTCAAAATGGCCACATAAAAGCGTTTCTAACATCGTTTTCGGCGCAACCTAAACACTCGAAAAATGGACGCGGTCTTGATTCTAAAAATCCGTTGTATATAGTCGTTTTAATGTCCTAGGAAAAAAAAAACCCAAAGTCTAAACATTTTGGAGCTTGGTCAAAACAGCCCTCAAAGTAGGCCGAAAACATCCGAAAAGCTGGAAATGATAATATATATAAACGTGACGTTTNTTGGAGCTTGGTCAAAAACAGCCTCAAAGTAGGCCGAAAAACCTCCGAAAAAGCTGGAAAATTATATATATATAAACTTGACGTTTTAAGCAAATTTTATTTATAAACTTGTAATGTTGGGTGATTTAAGACATAAAAATCTATAAATATACATATTATCATATATTAGTGATGTTAAGTCCTTATTATCATTTAGGACTCGGTTAAACACCTCCGGTTTCATCACCCATCAAACAACGCAAACTTGCATTTTTGCGCATATTTTGCCATCACAAGTTCGGTGAGTTCTCATAGCCCCTATTTTCACACAGTTATGTTTTGGGGATGAAATACATGCTTCGTTTTTATGTGGACACGGAAATATCTTCATTTCTATTATGTATTACACATTGGGTTCCATTAGCTCTGATATCATGAACCGTTAATTGCATTTATTAGTAAGCGCGAATATATTGTGGATAGATCTATTGGGAGTCATGTCCCCCACTCGGGTTAGTTGGATCGTCTAACAGCGGGTGCATATATATATTCAACAAACGGTATTACGTATGGGAATATTGCACAGAGTAAAAACTAATCTTAAATTAAGCTTCGGTTGCATGATGGTTTATATGTAATACATAACAAGGAATTTATGATTTTATAAATTCAACCTCTATTATTGTTGTCCATACGAGTCAGATTTACGTGTAAACCTATGAGCTCACCAACAATTTTTTTTGACGTATTTTAGCGTGTATTTTCAGGAAATTAAGGCGAGTATGCCTCGGACGTATTTTACTTTCAAGCTTCCGCATCCATGGAGTCGCATGCATATTCAAATTAACGGAGATTTAGCTGCATCATTTTGGATATTTTAATTATGTAATTAAATCTCTGTATTTTGCGAACTCCTTTACTTATATCAGTCTATGTAAAACATTGCTATGCTTTAAAGCTTTAACGATGTATTTTAAAAACGTCCATATAGTGGTCGTTCATTATGATTATGGTTACGCTTCCGCACTCGTCACGCCTCGCTGCCAACCGGGGTAGCAGGGTGTGACACCGCACCTGAGGTTGTCAATTTATTATTCATATATTTCTTTTGTTCCGTAATGATATTTTTGTCAATCTATTATCAATGTGTATAAATATGTTTTTTATATAGGACTTTGCGACCTTTGAAAAATTAGTAAATTGGGTGAAAAATGTAGCAATATCTATAGGAATAGTTGTTGTAAGAAAACGTTCGAAGTTTTCAGAAAAAAAAATTGATAAAAGTTCGGCTAAATTGTGATCGAGATGGTGAATATAAAGGTGTCGGATCTATTTCTAGAGATACTGCAACAAAAAAAATTGGGTGTCCTTTTGAGATTGTTGCTCGTCGTAAAGACGTATCTATTAAATCGTGGAAGTTAACAGTGACTTGTGGTACGCATACTCATTTAGCTGTCAATAGTATGGAGGGACATCCATATGCGATGCGTCTCAATGAGGAGGAAAGAAATATTGTGACAGAATTGAGCAAGGCTCATGTGAGTCCACGTGATATTCTTTCTTTTATAAAGGATCGAAATGAAAATAATTCATCATCGTTAAAAAATGTGTACAATGAAAAGTATAAAGGTAAAACCATCAACGATGATGGTAAAACCCCTATGGAGGTTCTTTTCACTGCTTTGAATTGCAAGAGATTTCTGTATCGACTTAATAAAAAATGAAGCTACTAATGAATTGGTTGATCTATTTTTTTGTCATCCAATATCGTTGTTAACGATCCGGAGATTATTTCCACAAGTTCTATTAATTAATGCCACATACAAGACATACAGGTATACAAAAAATATTTTATAATTTCTTTATATTTTATTATTATTAGTTTTATTGTCTAATCATATAACTTATATCGTCATACAGGTATCATATGCCACTTTTACAAATGGTTGGCATAACTTCAACCAATATGACATTTTCTATTGGTTACGCCATAATGCATAGGGAAATAACAACAAATTACGTTTGGGCATTGAACCAACTAAAATCAATGATGAATCCAGAGGTTCAACCAAAAGTGATTGTTACTGATAGGGAATTGGCATTAATGAAAGCATGCACAATAGTTTTTCCGCAAGCTTATAAATTGCTATGCAGATGACATATCTCCCAAAAGATTTTGAAAAATTGTCGACCATGTTTTAATCTACAAGGTTGGAATTTATTTCAACATACGTGTGATAAATTGGTTGAATCTTCATCAGAAGACATCTATGTAAATAATTACATCAGTCTACAATGGTATCTGCACGATGCTAACGGTACCATTATAAATAATATATTTTTTCTTATAATTTTAAAATATATTTTTTTAACTTATTTGATTATGACTTATTTTTTATTTGATTTTTAATAGTTTCAGCGCATGTGCTTGCATATGTGAATGATACTTGGCTGAACCCATATAAATAAATGGTTGTGTCAGCTTGGTGTGACAAGTCTCGCACTTTCGGTAACAACACGACGAACAGAGTGGAGAGCCAACATGCCGGTCTAAAAATTTTATTAAATTCATCACGAAAATAAGTTAGATGCAATAGTAGAAAAATTGAAGAAATAATAAAATCACAACAATCGGCAAATCTAGAAAAATTAGAAAATAGTAGAATAAAAGTGCCACATAGGATAAATTCACGTCTTTTTAGGATTTTAAAGGGAAAAGTGTCAAAATATGCTTTAGAAAGAATTTGGTCTGAACTACAACGGCTTAACAACATAGAAAATATAACGACTGAAAATTGTGGGTGTAAACTTCGTACCAGTTATGGGTTACCATGTGCGCATGAACTTGATTATTATTTAAAGGAAGATTTGTTCATTCCGCTACAAACGGTTGATGCATTCTGGACGACACTAGAGGTGTTTAACCCTAACCAAGATGAAGTGGATGACATATCTTGTGGTGCAGATCTCAAAGAATTCAAAGAAACTTTTAAAAAACAGGATCGTACAGAAAAGACAGGTATGCTGAGCAGACTGAAGGGATAATTTTTTCAAATACCAAATATGTTGGTGAACCTTCTGTCCAAAAAAGTACTCGTGGTCGTCCAAATAACGGCAAACAAGCTATGTCGCATCACTTTGACTTGAATGAACTGCCAAGGCATACTGAATACATGCATCGCGTTCCACAACATCAAAACGAGCCACCAAGACATAGTGAATATGTGTATCGCGATCCGCATCCCTAACACGAGCCTCCAAGACATAGTGAATATGTGTATCGCGATCCGCAACCCCAACACGAGCCACCAAGACATAGTGAAAATGTGTATCGCGATCCACATACAACACAGTCCTGCCGCTTCTATAGGCCAGTTGCTTTTGAATTCAATGATCGAATACCATCTGCTTTGGATCACTCACCAGCATACCAAGACTACGTATATCAAAACTCGTCGTCAATGGTGAACGACTTTTTTGGACAAGATCCGTTTATGCAAAACTTAATAAATTACCAGCCAATACAGGTATTAAATATTTATTTTTATGTTTATTTATGTTTTTCATTATCTATTGGATTCACTTTGTTTTATATGAAACGTTAGGAACCGGCAAGTTCATGGCAATATGGATACGCTCATCACGATCTTACACAACAAGATGAGTATTATTCTCATCCACCAACAATCCAGGTATAATGTATGATATTGATAATTATGTATCCGGTTTATTGGATGGTTGATATTAAGAATTTTTATCAATTTTATATAGGATCCAGTACGATACAACCATCCACTCATGAATGAAATTCCATCATTTTTTCAACCATATGTCATCGACATAGAAGATGTTGAAGGTGATGGAAATTGTGGTTTTCAATTAATAGCTGTTGCTATAGGTCGACATCAAAACAAACGGCCAACAGTTCGCGGTGAATTATTGGAGGAGTTACGTAAAAATAAGAAACATTATAAAACAATCATCGCTTACGAAAGAGTGAAAGAATCTTTAAATTGGAAAGGTTCCGGATTTGCACCAAGTCATCATTGGTTGTCTATGCCTGATTCTGGAATTTTGATCGCTAATAAGTATGAGTGCATTCTTTATTGTTTAACAAATGAAGGCAGCAAGACGTATTTTCCTCTTTGGTCAACCCCACGTTCTGAAAATGAGTCCATCATAATCGCAAATGTACATGAAAATCATTTTATAAAAGTTGATCTGGCGGAAGGTCACCCAATGCCGACGTACTGTTTGTGGGTATAACTTGCATTTCATAAAAAACAAAAAAAAATGGATGAGAAAATTTGTATAAAGATCGGTTACTTGCCTATAAACAAGCCCATAATACTGAATGTAATGCGTCTGTACTGTTGGAGTGATAATTTGTACAAATTTATTTTTATCAATGGGTATCACGTAATTTATGAAATCATTAAATTATCTTTTTGGTTTATTGGGGGGCGGGGGGTGTGATTTAATTTATATAATTCATTAACAATCATTGAATAATGATTAATTAAATAATTATTATATAATCAAATCGATCGAAAATCATTTAATAGTTATTTAATGATTAATAGTCAAATCAATTAATAATTATATAATGATTAAAGTGATTAAAAAGGTAATTAATTAGGGGGTGTAATTAGCAAGGGGGTGTGTATATAGATTGGCCCTTTAAATAATAAAGATAACTATTAAGATATATAATATATTATTATCTTAGAGTTTAATTAAATCAAAACTCTTAATTAATAATATATATATACACACACATGTGTTTGGTGAGTCTCGGCCAAGAAAAAGATGGCACACAAAATTGTTTTGTTTTTCCTGTTCGTCGTGCGTTTGATTGCGTACCTAGCGCCGCTTGACCGTATAATCACCGGTGGATACTGAAAACATTCTGTTCGTGTATTTTTGTGTACAACTACAAAGGTACAATTTAATACTTTCACGTTACTTATCTGATGTATACTTGATGATATGTGTATCGAATGCAAAAATTTTAAAAAGATTTCGGTGTGTGTTACTTCGATTAAACTTTATGTTTTAAGAAAAATTGATATGATTTCCCAACAATATATATATATATATATATATATATATATATATATATATATATATATATATATATATATATATATATATATATATATATATATATATATATATATGTATATATATATATAAAATCAATAATACATATATACATGTCTTTTCAATCTTAGGGGTTTAATTTTAAACTTTTAAAATTAAGGGGTCTATTTTAAACATTTTAAAATACATGGTCTATTTTTAACAATTTAAAATATCAGGGTTTAGATTAATATATATATATATATATATATATAGACTCAGGTTCAAAAAAGTACCTCTCGAAATCAAGTGCACCCGAAGGTACCAACCTTAAAAAACTTTTTTTAATTTTTTTTTCTCATAACCATGTTTAAATTAATGTTATACACATGATATATAAATTTCACATACTTTCACACTTTCTGTGTCCTTAAAACTTATGTGAATGCTCAATGCATATTTATGTGAATGGTCATCCATGTGAATGATCATTTCACACAATGTGAATGGTGTGAATGACCATTCACATGATCTTTTTTTATCATTCACAACATTTATGATGTTGCTCCTTTTGAAAAAAAGTCTTATAATATTGTCTTATGCATGTCTATTCAAAAAAAATATATGTGAATGATCATTCACATTAGGGTACGCTGGAATCTCATAGGTACGCTGATGAACCTGATTCTATATATATATATATATATATATATATATATATATATATATATATATATATATATATATATATATATATTGTTAGCCCTAAAATAGTATATAATTAAATATGTAACACCCTCGAACTAATCCCAAATGCCACATAAATAACACGTCAACAAGAATATAATATAATAATCCCTAACTATTCCCAATAAACACATGTGGAAACCCCGATAATTTAAAACCTTAATTTACATAATTAAGTCACTGAAATCACTGGTTACATAACATAATATCCGAAGTATATATATATATATATACACACACACACACACAGAGTCCCCAAAATATATCTACCTTTAAGAAGGTAGCTGACTCTCGTATAAGCAGATGTAAACCTACTTGGTTCCAGCAGGCCTACTAGATCTCTGGTCACCTGGGATACACACATATAAACACACGGTCAGCTAAAGCTGGTGAGAATGCAAGTGTTAGGTGTACGTTTATAAAAACTCAGTAAAATAGTAATAAACTCAGTAGTAAAGTGTTTAGTGTTCTCTATTAAACAGGTATATTAGATTCCACAAGATAGTTCAGATAGGTACTCAACCAGTGTGGACGAATCCACGTACCCAAATCCCTAGATCGCACAAAGCAGTCGTCAGGAGCTCAAAAGGGAATCGGGAGCGACCCGACCCCTGCCAAGGTGCGCGGTTTAGTAACTCGATAGCTCAAGTGCCCCAAATCTCATATAAATAAACACAGTTCACAATAAGCTCGATAATACATGCATGATAATAACTCGGTGAAAAGCTTGTAATAAAACTCATAATAATATCGTAAGAAAGCTCAGTAAGAGATCATGCAAGTTGACAGGATCTAAAATATGAATTACCAAGACTAACTGATTTGAATTTATCAGAGTATAAATCAATAATCTTGCTTTGAATCAAAGTATAATCAAGAAGTTTGCGGAATAACACTTAATTATTTTGACAAAAACTTTCAGAATCAATAATAAATAAACACACAGGAATTAATCAAGACTGTTTGTATTGCTGAATTCATCAATTACAATCACCTCTAATCTGTTTGATTAGACGAAGAACACAAACTGTTCTTAGGGTTTTACAACCTTAGAGGCTTATGAAAACTTAATCAATAAAGCAATTACAGACTCAAAATATGCAGAAACTCCTCTTTTAATAGGACGACCTATTCTCTGTATTTATATTGCTTCTTGATATGTTTCCTTGACGAACTATGACTTCTTTGATAGTAGATATGTTGGAATCTTCATGTAGATATCGTTTCCTGAAAATCAGCACTTTCTGTTTCTGAAACTGTTGAGCAGCTTGAATCTCTTGACAGTATGAACTGAGCAGCTTGAGTAGTTTTGCTCTGGCAGCTTAAACTTTTACACTGGCAGCTCGAGTTTCTTCAACTAGCAGCATGAACTTTGGATTTACAAGTAAAATCTACTAACAGTCTGAGAAGTCTAAACTAACAGCTTGAATGTACTTAAACTATTTCCCAACAATCTCCCCCTAACTTAAATTCTTTACAAGACTTTAAGTTCTATAAAAACATGGAAATAAATAAGTAAACTGTTATTTACAAACCAAGGCTTTCAAAAACTCACAACTGTGCAAGCTTATGATCTATAGCCTTCAAAAATTCTTTCTTCATCTCTTCTTTATCACAAGATATTCTAGCTGATTTAATTTGCAGCAGCATATCTTTTGAAAAATTGTAAAAATCAAGATTGAAGAAGATACCAGATCCATCTGTGAATTTGATTCTGAATGTCTTTGACTTGACAAACAGATCAATCTGCTTGATCTTTCTCCCTTTCTTTTCAGCATCTTCTATCTCTTGTCTTGCAAACTCAGGGTCAACCACTGTACTTAGATCTTTGATGAGTTGCTTGACTTATAGAAGAGCAGACCTCACTTGTGTAACTGACCCTATATTGTACATCTTTATCAATTCATCTCTGGTCAGCTTCTGTACTATCTGCCAAAAAGTGTCATACTCCTCTTCAGGTCCAGACTCTCTTCTGATTACAAACTTCATTCTCAAGTCACGGTCATCCAGTGACTTAGCAAACCAGTAGTTGATTTGAGGCTTTGTAAAATCATGCTGATCAATCAGCTTCTCTATCTCCATAGCCTTTTGTAGTTGTTGCTCAAAGAGCACCCTTTTAACCGATGAAGGAATAGAGACAACTGCTTGATCAGGGGGAGCAGGTGCACTGGCACCAGCTTCAGCTTGGACTGATTGGGTTGATGGTTGGACTTCTTGGGATGGTTGAGCTTCTGGAGAGACTTGTGTTCTCTGTCTTTTGTCCATCTCCTTATCATGAATCTCCTGCAGCCTTTCAGTAGACATGGACTGAGCCATTTTCTTTGGAATACCTGCTGCAAAGGCAAAATTGATAAGAAATCTTTTATGCTCAGCCTTGGAGTGCCCTGTTGGCATCTTTCTTTTCCTTGCTCCTTGCTTGACCACAAACCCCTTTAAGTAATCACCTAAAGTCTCATCATCATCCATTGGGGTTTGGGCTTGCTGCTCTAATTCTTTGTCTTGTTCTTCTGCTATTCTTCTGGCAACTTCAGCATCAAAGGCAATTTGGGCTTCTTTTGAGGAAAATTTATGCTTTGGAGACTCAATGAGAATGCCCTTGCCCTTGTCTTTTGTAGCAGATGTTGTAGCTTGGACTGTGCTTGATGAAGCTTGAATTCCTTCTCTGATCACAAATCCAGTGGCTTTTGAAGGAGCAGCATGAGTTTCTTGGCTAACAGCTTGAGAAGCTGTTGGGACTGCTAGCCTAGAAACTGGAACTGTTGGTGCTGCTTGAACTGTTGTTGTTGGAGCTGCTTGGACTGATATGGGAACCTCCTGATTCTCCACCTTTTTGGAAGCATTGGTTTGGTCAGAAGGACCCACAACCTTTGCCCCTTGGGTTTGAATCATCTGCTCTAATTTCACAATTTTATTTCCACAGAGAGTGAAGCCTCTGTGTAGATAATCCATACGCTTATTTTGAGCAGCCTCTGCCTGCCTGAGAGCAAAAATTTGAGCTCCCTGTGCAGCAATGATGGACATTTGATGGTCCAACATAGCTACAACAGGTTTGAGCCTGGGATCCGCTAAGAGCATTTGTTGCAGACTAGCCTCAAGATCAGAGAACACCTGAGGTGTTTGTGATCTATCACTGACATTAAGACCAGAGGTAGAAACTTCTGGGCCCCTCTTTTCTTGGTTCTGGGGACTTCCAGCTTGTGTTTGCACACTTGCTGTTGCCATGGGCGTGGTCTTAGCTATGTTGGCACTGTCCTGTGCCTCTTGTGCAGAAACATCAGTAGTGCCAGCCACAGAACCCATATGAACCATCTCTGAAGAGATGTTCACCTCCTGAGAGAGGATGGGAGTTTCCTCAATGGGTTCCCTTTGGATATTCTGTGCAGGAGTATCCTCCTGCACAGGGATATATGGCTCTTGCTGATGGGAGGAGGAGGAAGGAGCTCCTGGTCCCCTTTTTCTTTTGTATAAGTATCTGAGTGGGCGTGTTGGCTGTACAAAAGGATCAGAGGGAGTTTGTGTATCATGAGGAGGGGGTTGGGGTCCTGGGGGTGTAGCAGTAATGATGGGCTGAGCCTGCTCAGGACCCTTTCCTCTGTGTTGTGGAATGATGTTCATCATTGCAGAAGGCAATGGAACATCAACACTCAAAAAATTGGCACTATGTTTTAAAAGTCTCTTTATAGAGGGTAGTGAGTGCCTGTGGGAAACATGTATCCGTTTATGTAAATGAGAAGATGTGCAGGTGTGTGCAATGATTTCTGCTAAAAATCTAGGATACATCAAAAATTTCCCACTCTTCAGGGAATGATGCCTTAACATCCCCTGAAAAATCATGTTGGAAAAATTGAATCGTTGGCCTGTTGAAAAGCACACTAAGGCAGTCGCAATGTTAGATGAAAATTCAGACCAACCAGTTCATTTGGGGCTAATGCACTGCTGAAGTATATGTACAAGAAATTTCCATTTAGGAGAAAAATGGGCTTTTAAGAAAGTAAAAAAGAATCAGCAGGACCCCTATAACCGATATTGAAAAGACCTGTATGTAAAGCATCAAGGGTTAGGTCGGTTATACCTGTGGCATCTTGAAGATGCAAGTGATGTCGGATGGATTCCTCAGTGATATGGATATCAGTTCCATCAATCTTGGAAAGGAGGGTAGGCACTCCATTGATGGTTTGAAAGATGCATGGTTCCAAAACTGTTCTATATGGGAGATGTATATAGTAGGGTTTATGGATAGTGCATGATTAATATGGGAGTGCCTGAGGAAATCCATCATTGTATGGAACGGTTGGAGTTCAGCATGTTTCAGAGTGTATGGGAGGCAATTGTGTTCTTTTACGAACTCCATGGATGAACAAACGATGGTTTTAGGGTTTGAAAGAAGAATGTGTGATTCGTTCAGAGAGAAAGCAAGAGGCCGTGGAAGAAGAATATGTAACTGGTAGTTACAACTGAACGAAACCGGGACCTTTAAAGGTTTCGAAAAGGTTGGGTCCCGCGCACACATTTGAAAAATTACCCAAATACCCTGCACACTTTGACAGATCAAGTGAAAATAACTAGCAGTCCGAGAAAATGAACTAGCAGCATGAAAAAATACTCATGCTGTTAGTGTAAAATTGTGCAACTTTTCAATGGAACAGTGTCTCCCCCTTAAATTAGCATACTGAGTAGATAATAATGAAAACCAATTAATCCATGTTTACCATACCAATATTTGATACTAGGAAAGTGAACCTTCCCACATCAAAAGGTTTTGTAAATAGATCAGCTAGCTGATCATCTGTATGTATTTTGGTAACTTGGATTAACTTCTTTTCATTACAATCTCTGATGAAGTGAAACCTGATTTCTATATGCTTGGGTTTTGGGAATTTCACTGGGTTTTGCACAATGCTAATTGCACTTGAATTGTCAATATAAATAGGAGTGGATAAGAAATTCATACCATAGTCTCTTAGCTGATTTTGAATCCACATTACCTGGGAGCAGCAGCTTGCAGCTGCTACGTATTCTGCTTTAGTGGATGATGTGGAGACAGTTGTTTGCTTTTTGCATTGCCAAGAGACCTGTCTTGCTCCTAAGTATTGACATCCACCAGTTGTGGATTTCCTGTCAATGTTGCAACCACCATAGTCACTGTCAGAATAAGCAGTTAGTTCAAAAGGAGAGTCTTTAGGATACCATAGGCCTAAATGTGGTTGGCCTTTAAGATATCTAAAGATTCTTTTAACAGCAACCAGGTGAGAATCCTTTGGAGAGCATTGAAATCTAGCACACACACAGACATCAAACATAATATCAGGTCTTGAAGATGTTAGATACATGAGAGATCCTATAAGGGATCTGTATAGATGAATGTCCACATCTATGCCATCTTTGTCTGTATGGAGCTGTTTATGAGGATCCATTGGAGTGCTTGCAACCTTTGTGTCTTGATAGCCAAACTTTTCAAGTATGTCTTTGACATACTTTGATTGACTTAAGAATAGACCAGTAGGCTTCTGTTTAACCTGCAGCCCTAGAAAGAATGTGAGTTCCCCCATTGAACTCATTTGAAACTTTTTGTGCATTAGGGCCTCAAATTCTTTGCACAAACTATCATTAGTTGAGCCAAAGATTGGAGTCATACAAACATGGATGTTGGACGAGAGAATCTCAGCTTGATGGATTTAGTGAAAAAGTGTTTTGTCCAGAGGTGCCTCTCTTGAATCCATTCTGTAGAAGATATGATGACAGTGTGTCATTACCATGCGCTGGGGCTTTGGTGGAAGGACCATAGAGAGCTTGTCTAGCTTGATACACCCTGTCTGGATTACAAATTGTAGTCTTCAAAACCAGCAGGTTGACACCACAGGGTACACTTCCTTCTTCAATTGTCCCATACAGAAAGCAGACTTAACATCCATTTTGATACACTTTAATCCTTTGAAACTTGCATTATGCTAGAAATAGTCTTGATGGCTGTCAATTTCTTGCTACGGAGCCAAAGACCATCATCATAATCTATTCCTTCTTCTGAGTGTACCCTTGTGCTACTAGTCTTGCTTTGTTCTTGATGACTATCCCTCTCTCATCCTTCTTGTTTCTGAACACCCATCTTGTACCTATTGCTCTCTTACCTTTAGGAAGATCCACCAGAGTGCATACATTCTGAATTTTGAACTGTAAAAGCTCTTCTTGCATGGCTTCAATCCAGGATGAATCATTTAATGCTTCTGATGCCTTTTTGGGTTCTAATTGAGACATGAAACAGGCATGTTCAAAAGCAGCTAGACTGAATTCAGGAACTGATTGTTCAGCAGCAGCAGTCTCATTGTGAACCATTTTCCTTGTTTGAACAGGAGTGCTTGGATCACCCAGTATTTGATTGAGAGGGTGATACTTGTGAACTCTTAGTGTGGGCTCTCTCTCTGTTTGAAAATAAGTTCCAAGGTTTGTATCNGAGAAGCATTACCACTCTACGTTCAAAGAGATTCTCGCTGTCAAAAGAGGAATAGAAAAGTTCCAGTTCCACTTGATAGGGCACGAGTTCCAAGTAGAGATGGATATGTCATCATTTCCGCGGATGCTCCAGTTCAAAAGAAAGATGCTTCCACAGGCACAGCTTTTGAGGTGGTCTAATTGGTTCTCACAGTGGAAGTTTACTGCTAAGCACATCAAAGGAAAAGACAACGTCCTCGCAGACTTCCTATCCAGACCCCCGAAGGAGTATAAATACAGCAAAGGACTGAACGAAATTGGCAAGATATCCCAAAGTATCATACCAGTTTTCAGTATCCATCCAATGGCGGAACAGAAAGAGCAACAACATGACATGCCACAAGAAGAAGGATCATCGTCCATCACCGCACAACTAGATCAACTCCAAATATCTGATCTCCCAGAGCAAATTACTGAAATCATTGCTGAGCTCACATTCAAGGAAAGGGCTACCCTAAATTACGAAACCTTTTTAACTGTTTTACTGAGAAATCATGGAGCGGTTATCAAAGGATTAATGTTTCACCCAGACTACCCATTTCTTAGCATTTTCTACATTCATGACCTATACAGCCTACCCAAAGAAGCCCTCTGTTTCTTTTGGTACCTATTCGAAACATATGCCATAGGATTATCTTTTCACATGCTCAAGCTGATGGCCTACATCTTTCATTGCCAGAAAGGACAGGCTCCCGAGAGTGCAAAGAATTTATTCTCTATGCTGCTATGGTTCCAAACACCGGAAGAGTGGGTAGAGTTATTGTCTGAATGCTCAAAAACATATGCTACCATTGTCTTCAGAAGACCGGCTAAATTTATGTCACCAACTACAGCACAGCAAGGTCAAGCGCTAGTATCCCATTCTCCGAAAGTTGTCATCCATGACGGTCATGATATAAATCCTGTCTATGCTGATAGTCAACTTTACATGTTCATGAGAGAGTATATGGCGCAGATAAATGGAGTATGCCCAGGATCTATACCACTAGACATAATGGTTGCAGGAAACTGTTGGTCTTTAGACCATCCTGTATCATCAAAATGGATCGAGGCATTTGAGCACTGGATAAATAAAAATGATGAGCAAAGGTCAGATTCAGATTCGGACTATGGAGATTTAAATTTCACTGTGCATTACGCTCCATGGAATCTTCAAGACGAAGAAAATCCAGATAGTCCCCACTATGATCCATATGAAGACGATCCATCACATCCAGATTCTCGGTGGAAATGACGTAAGCGCTTACGTCATAATGGTTGAATAATTGCTCTGCCTACGTGGCAGATTTGTCTTTATTATGTGCAAAAGATAAGATTCCATCTTATCTTATCCGTTTGTAATGTGTGGTTGTGATTGGTTGTTTTAGATTTCCTTTATCTTATGTAATCTTCCTAGATAAGCTTCCTTGGTCTATAAAAGGAAGTTGAGTCTTTCATTTGTATTCGTACCTTGTTGAGTGAACTAAGCTATTGTAAGGAGATCTCTCTGATCACCACTCTTTTGAGAATTAAAATTAAGTGTTGTTTGCTGAATTCTTCTTCTATATTCCATCTCTTTCCATGAGTGTTACCGACCAACCAGGTATCACCGACCACCCTGCACCTTCTTGTGTAACCGTAACGTCTTACTGGTCTTGTATAGATCAGCCATAAACCCTTTACCATAGCTTTCTGAAAAGCAGACGGTGCGTTTTTTAAACCAAACGGCATAACTTTCCACTGGTAATGATGATCAGGGATGCAGAAGGCTGTCTTTGGCCTATCTTCAGGACGAATACCTAATTGCCAAAATCCGGACTTTAGATCAAACTTGGACAGGACTTTAGCGTTTGCCAATGACTGAAACAGTGCCTTCTTTTGTGGGAGAGGAAACTTGTCATCTGCCAAAAAATGGTTTAGCGGTTGATAGTTGATGACTAGTCTTAGCTTTCCTCTGACTTGTTCACTACGTTTGTTTACGTAGAATGCTTCACACGCCCATGGGGAATTCGTAGGCTCAATAATTCCTTGGTCAACGAGTTGACCGCATTCTTCAATTGCAAGCTGGTAATGATCTGGATTCATTCCTGGGTGGCTTGCTTTTGTGGGGTTAACATCCTCATTCTGTTTGAACGGTAGCGTAACAAAGAATGACTCGTTAAGCCATAGGGGTGATGAATGCTTTTTCAGGAACTCTGTGTGTGTAGAAGCGCATGAGGTTTGGACAATCTGCTGCTTCAAGGATTCGAGAGTAGGAGTAACCATCATATGAAGTTTAGGGATTGTACTCCATGGATTCATGAAACTTTTGTAGCTTAATCCTTGAGGTGTCCACTTCAGATTTGGTAGCTTTGAAAGCAAATCAAATCCGATGAGCATATCTTTGCCATGAGAGCTTGATCCTAGCAGCTTGTGTTTGATTACGCATTTGGGGAAAAGACGTATGTATATAGGGATACTGATCTTGTCAATCACAAACTTTTCTCCATTAGCAGCTAAGAAGGTTTGCTCGTGTGGTCTCCAATAACTCGTTGGTAAGATCTTTGGATCTAGAATGGAGACTGCTGAACCAGTGTCGAACAGTGCTACGACTGGTATTGGCTTTGCGTATGCTGACGTCAGAAGATGAACTTTGGCAATGGGGACTGGTTGACTTTGTTGTAATGGCAAGACATGAGGTGCATGACTAACCATAAACAAACCTGTATCAGAGTAATCTGATGACTCTGAATCTGTTGAGTCTTCATCTGATGAACTATAAGAATAACGTAATGTGCATAACGTTCTGTCATTTGGTTCATCATCAAGAGAGTAGACTGACTCAATATCAGAGATGTCAACTGGCTCTATCTTGTTGAGAGTCTGCAACAGTGCCATTGATCTTCTTTTATCTGGACAGTTTTTAGCGAAATGTCCTCTCTTGTTACATACGTAACACTTATCTGAATTTCTGCCTCGTTTGAATTTCCTTCTCAGGAACTTCCATTTCTTCTTTGGCTTGAAATTCTTCTTCCTGTGAGAATCAAAAGATTTAGAAAATCTTTTGGAGTGTGACTTCCTCTTTGTATGAGAACAATCACAAGATGACTTGTCTTTGCACTTGATCTGCAGATGTTTGTCATCACATGCTTTGCCCAGTCGTTTTCCAGTTTTCTCAAACTCTACCAGGAATTTTTTCTGGTTGCAAAGCTTGGCTAGAGCATTGAGAATGAGTTGATACAACTCACCAAGAGAGGTTTGTGCAACTGTTGCGTTCCTAGATTCAAGAAATCTGTATGCCTCATTTCCAAGTGATTCAGGGAATGAATTCAAGAATACCTGTTTGAGGTTAACATCATCTATTCCTTGAAGACAATAGAATCTTTCAGACATTCTATTGTAGTACTTTTCAAGATCTTTTTTGAGGAAGGAACAGCATTTCATTTTGAGGAATTCTTCTCTTGCGTGTATCGTATGCTCAACTGGATTGCCAATGAATTCTGAGTAGATGACACTCATGAATTCTTCAGGAGATTGAGACTGATGCATCTGTAATTGGCGATACTCTCCAAGACTGAGATACCAGTCACGGAGTCTTCCCTGGAGTCTGGTTGCAAATCGTCTTAAGACCATGTCTATGGTGTAAAACTGAAGTTCTGCAGACATCCAAGTTAGCATTTCCACACTTCTTTCTCTCCATCTTGATGGAGGGATATCATCAAATGTGAACTGCTGTTTAGTATCTGATTTTGGTGGATTCTGTCTCCTGGGTGGCATTTCTTGCGTTTCTGATTCTCCTGAGTCGCTGTCACAAACCACATTCTGGACAGTCGATTCATCTTCGTCGTTTCCTGCCATGAACAAATGTTCAAATGCTTCAGAAGGATCGAAATCCTCGTCTGGTTGGGGAGATACTGGCATGACAAAGGATGGTGTTGGTGGAGAATCTTCACAGAGGTTCTTGAGGAATGTCGTAACTGGGTTACCAATTACAAGAACTTGTGGGTCTTTTGAAGAGGGTGTAGCCTTGTCTTCAGATGACTTCCCGTAAGAAGTACTTGGCTTGTCTGGCAATGCTACAGCTTTTGCTTTTCCTTTTGCCTTGTTTTTAATCTGGGTTTGTTCTTTTTCCCATAATGCCAACGATGGTGATCTTTGAGATGAAAGTTGTGGGATTGGCTGTGGGTCAAACGATGTACTGACAAAAGGTGTAGATGGTAGTCTCCAAGGGTCATCAGCAAGAGTTACTAATCTCTTTTGTTTATGTTGTTTCTCAAGGTCAAGTAACTGAATCTTGAGAGACTTCATTTCTGCTTCTTTCTTTAAGAGAGAGGTTGCTGGTGATGAACTTCGTACAATCTGGAGAAGTTCATTATGAAGGTTTTGGATCTTGATTCTTACTTCACTTATCAAGGCATCCAATGTTTTCATCTTGGAGGACAATACTTCCTGGTTTTTTGCCATCTTGGTTTGTTGAGACAGGATCTGGGTAAGAACCTTGTTTTGTGCAACAGCATTTTCACTTTGCCAATTCAAGGTCTTTTCTGCAGCACTGACTGCATTCGTGACACCAGCTGAATTTATGGTTGTTGGGTTTTTAACCTTCCAATCATGTTTCGTTCTTTGTTCTGGATGATCAAAAGAACTTAACGGAGGAAATTCAGCGTTGTACTGTTCTGCCTGTCTGGAAGATGAAGGATCTGGCAAAACCATGTTGCATCCATCTATTGGTGGAGGTGGATGAACCTTCTTTTCTTTATGGATGATGGATAAAGCCTTCTGGTAATATGGGGGGAGATTTGGTGGCGGAGGTTTGTTACATGGGTTGGTGGTGGATGGAGGTTTGGCTGGCGAGTCTCCGTAAATGACGTAATAGTCATATTTACCTGATGGTTCACCAAGTAATCCAACAGAAGGGTCTCCTTCTTCGTATCTTTTCCTTAGTTTCCGTTGAGAGGGTTTCTCTTTCTTAGGCGTATCTTCATCCATGGAAACTCTGTAATGTTCCTCCAGGCAATCTTTACAGTTGCATACATCATACCATATGTGATCTGATGTAGGTAAGACTGGAGAGACCATATTGACAGTAGGAAAGACCGATGGTGGCTCTGCTGCTTGTGCAGGTGAAAACTTGACTTCTACTTGTCCGTTTTCATGTCTGATAAAATCAGGAGCCATGGTGGTTTGTACCGGTGCTTGATGGATCTGTTCGTAATTTGTTATCCATTTTTCTGGCAAAAGTTTTACCAGTTCTTCTCTGGACAACTGCCTCGGGACATAGGTACATGTTGGCGTCGCCTTTGAATCTATCTCAAGGAGTAAAGCATCTCCTGAGTTGTCTCTTCCTGGAACCATAATGTCTAGTGAGTGGTTCTGTACCCTGTATGCCATCTGGTAGTGAAACGTTGCCTGAAACGTATTCACCTGTTGGGTGCCTCCGATCTGGATCTGAGCTTTTAAGGCTGTGAGCAGTGAGGGGTCATTCAACGGCATATTGAAATTTGGGTAGAAAGTGACAAAGATTGTGCCAGCGTTCAAGGTAGTTTGAATTGTACCAATACAAGCATGTTGGTACTCTACAAATCTTGTATCCACTAAAGCTATTCTTGAAAAAGCTGGAAGGCCTTTTCTTCCATGAAAGGTTAGGGCAAGACGGATTGCTCCGAAGTGGATATGGGTGTAACCTTGAGCTATACAGTGACGTGGGAGATCTGATGGGAGAGATAGTGTAACTAAGTGTTCTGCTGAAGAGGCTGGGAGTTGGTAAGAATCAAACTTTGAAGTTTGAACATATTCTTTAACGACTTGATTGGTGGAAGATCCAACCAATTTTTTGACTCGTCTACTGAAAGAATTTGTTCGTCTGGAAAATACACGGTAAGGGTCTACGTCGGGCATCTGGGTTAGGGGTATTTTTGATTCGTCTGAAACATAAGATATTTTGTATAACTGATCTATCTTAGATGCAGATGAGGAGCGGAAACTGGATGATGACGGGGAGGAGGAAAACAGTTCTGAACTCATAGCTTTGGCTTAATAGAAAAATCTGGCTAAGAAAATAGCAGATCTGAATTTCTTATATAGAAATTTGAATTTCTTTTAGAATCTACCTCAGTTCGAAAGGACTCTACTGCGGTCACCTTGCCGACTTACAATGTCCACACAGAACTCTTTTGGTACGAACTAACAAGCAATTCAGAAACTCATAAGCAATACAAGATCTAAACTATGATCTATACTGGATAGTTCTACAATTCAAGACTAAAAGTTCAACAGTTCTCTGATGTGAAGGATCCGTTAAAACGGCAGTCACAGAGCATAACAACGTGAACAATAGTAAGAATAAGAACACGGGTATAGGTTACAAGTTTTAGCTTCTCAATTGAAATCATTATGACTAAATAAAGGTTCAAAGTTTTTACATAAAAGATTCATATGGTGTAGTTAATATTAAATGAAATTTCCATTTAAAAATTTGGTATAGAAATGTACTAAAATAGTTGTTTTTCACATGAACGTTGCAGCGGGACTAATAATTAATATATTAATTCATCATTTTAAACATATAATAACATATAGTTCAAGACTTACACTTCTACATACAACATTTAGTTTGATTTTGAAAATAAAAGTTCTCGAGTTCTTGAACAAACTGTAAATCGGATTTTTGATGCATAAATGATGTTTTTGGAAAAACATCAGTAAAGGAATGATGTTCAAAAAGTATTTTTGATTAGAATAGTGTAAAGGGTTATGTCAAAAAGTCCCTGGAATTGAATTTTTGAAATTTCAGAAGGGATTTGGGACTTAGAAATTTTTGTTTGTTCAAACTCGATCAAAGGGTTAATCGATAAAATTCTAGTTTTGATCGACTTGGGGAAAAAGATACTCGAGAAAACACTTAATGTATATCGAGTTTGAAAAAGAACCTTTCGAGGAAAGATTAAGTTTCACTTGAGTTTGATAAAATTTGGACTTAGAAAATTTTTGATCAATCAAACTCGGTTGAAACATTGACCGAGAATACTCATGTTTTAATCGAGTTGGGCTATGTTTTGTCCAGGAAAACTCTAGTTTCATGCGAGTTTGATGTCAAAGGGACTTAGGATTTTTCAAGTATTTCCAACTCGATCCAAAGGTCATTCGAGAATCATTCAAGTTCTTTTCGAGTTTGGTGTAAGTTCATTCGACAAATTCCAAGGGTCTTTCGAGTTGAGTCATACCTCATTCGAGAAACTATACACATCACCCGAGTTGTAATCTGTTTCATTTGAGTTGACTTGTGTTCCATTCCAGTTTATCATTTAGTCAACTGAGTTTGTTTAGTCATTCGAGTTGGTTCCCATGTCACCCGAGATGTTCATGACTCATTTGAGTTTGGTCTTTCATGATTTGTGTTTGCAGTCAATTTTTCAATAATTTTTCTATGTGTGGGAATTTTAAATTTGTAACAACATAGCTTTAACCCAACTTTAAATTGTTGTACTTGATTCAATAATGTAATTTAATTACATTATTTTTTTTGTAATTTAGTTAAGTAATGAAATTATTTAATTAAATTAAATTATGTTAGTGAAGATAAAAATGAGGATGGAATCTTTATTTGATGAAATTAGATGTGGAGGGACTAAAAGTGTCAAAACCCTACAGCTAAGAAATAAAGACCCAAGTCTTTCATCTTCTTCATTTTATCACTACTAAATCTCCAAACTCTCTCTCTCTCTCTCTCTCTCTCTCTCTCTCTCTCTCTCTCTCTCTCTCTCTCTCTCTCTCTCTCTCTCTCTCTCTCTCTCTCTCTACAACCTGCAGGAAATCAAAAGATTGGAAGAAGAAATTCATAATTTAACTGATTTTATCAAGACTCAAGTGGAGTTTGAGGTAACAAAACTACTTTCCAAGCTTTAGTTTTTTTTTAGAGTTAAAATACATAAATTCGGATTTTTAAATCTAAACAAGAGATGTTGCATGTTAGTATTAATGGTTGGAAATCGTATATTGAAGCTTTTAGAAGTTACGAAAATAAAATCATTGGTTAAATCGTCCAAAAAGAGTAAAAATCTGACTTTTTAATGTGTTCAAGATGGGGAAAATAGTGTAAAAACACCCCAATAATGTTTACATAACATTAGATTTCATTGAATGTTAATAAAAATGATGTTAGGCACAAAAAGGCCTCAGTCAAACCTGTTCTGCATCTGAGGGGGAGATTCTTAATCAAGCCTGTTGATGCATTTGAAGGTTGAATTTAAGGCCTGTTATGTGCCTTATTGAAACCTGAAAATGATTTGCAATATCAGTCCAAAGCTGTTCTATATGTTGCATGTGTTGCAACGAAGACAGTTTGCCCAAGCTGTTCAGTCTGCTGAACAGGCTGGACATAAACTGTCTACGCTGCTCTACACTGGCGAGCAGCTTGGGCAGTTTACAAGTGTTCTGTTCTTTGTGAACAGAATCTGTTCTTTGTCAACAGGCTAAACATTCTATGGAATATGTTTCCAAGTCCTCGTGTATTGTTTTTGGCTAAAAGATCAGTTTACAAAGTCGAAGACAAAGTGGAAAACAGAACTACTCAGCCTGCCCACGCTGTTCTGTCACATGAAGACAAAAGGATATTTGAAAAAGGGTGACAGACCTTTTTCTTATATCAAAATAGTCCTTTTACAAGGAAGAAAGACGCAAAGTTGACATTCCTTATTTGGTTAAAGGCAATGCAACAGTAGACAAAGTGAAAAGACAAAAGTTCTGCACATGTGAAGACAAGTCTGCTTTTCAGAAATGTGCAGAAAAGTTATGTGGTATTTTCAAACAAGACTTCTCCTTTTTCATTTCGTCCAATGAAGAAGTTTCTCTTTGATCCTCTGAGTGAGTATAAAAGGAAGCTTCTAAGGTCAGAAAGAATAAGCCAAAAAAAGCTAAGTGCTGAAACCAAGAGTGAACGTGCAAGTGTGTTTTTCATGCATGCAAGCCTGCTTGTGTAATACAGTTTCTCTGTGTCTAAGTTGATTATACATAAGCTGTCTCTCTGAGTCTTGTAAACACAGTGAGTGCTTCTTAGTGAGTGTATTCATTGTAAGCTAGTTTGAGTTTGTTTTAGACTAGTGATCATACTGTTGTATCTGTCATCTCAGCTTGAACCTTTCCGCATTCAAGCTTGTTTGTAATTAACATTTTGTTGATAATACATACAAACATTGAGAAAATAGTGTGTAGTTTTTAAATAGCTGTATTCACCCCCCTCTACAGCTTAAAGCTATATACTTTGGGAAACTCTCGGGACCTACAACTGGTATCAGAGCAGTTTAGAGTGTGTGTCATTCTAGATCTCTCATTCTCCCAAGTTTCCATGGACAACAGTGCTGCAAATTCCTCATACTATGACAATGGCTCAATGGGCAGACCTCCAAAGTTCAATTATCAGAACTTTTCTGGTTGGAAGTGCAGAATGATGCTCTATCTAGAGAATCTGGATGTACAACTACCAGAAATTGTAATGGAGGGTCCCTATGTGCCAACCTCTGTTACAACAATAACTCCTGCTGTTGAAGGAGCAGCTCCTGAGATCAGAACATTTGAGAAAGCAAAAGCTCAATGGTCTGATGAAGACAAAAGATTGGTGGCTCTTGATGCAAAGGCCAGAAACAATCTGGTCATCTCTTTACCTAATGATGTGTTCAAACAGGTTGAGAAGATGAAGACTGCCAAAGAGATGTGGGATACTTTGTGTACCGTCTATGATGGACCCACAATCACACTGGATAACAGGATTAACAATCTTGTTAGACAGTATGAACTCTTCTTTGCAAAACCAAAGGAGACTCTCACAGAAACCTACACTAGGTTTACTGCTCTTGTGAATGATCTCAAAGCTGTTGGGATCACTAAGGACAGCCTTACTCTGGTGAACAAGTTTTTGGACATCCTCCCTGAAGAATGAAATTACTTTTCAACAATTTTAAGAAATTCAGGTACAATCAGAAGTATGGATCTTGTCAACTTGTATGGATCTTTACTAAATGATGAACAGTCAAGGCAACAGAAGAGAAATGCCTTGGAGATGTCTAAAAGAGGTGCAGCTTTTGTGGCTAATGTGAGACAGCCTGTGAGTCAGGTGAGTGATGTGTTCACTCAACCTGATCAACAGGATGATGATAACGAGGAAGTGTCAGATGAGGAAGATAATGCAGATCTTGCTGAACAGGATGATGAGCAAATGATAGCTATGCTTGTCAAAAGGTTCAACAAGAAAAGGTTTTGAAGAAACATGCTGCAAGGAAGTTCAGGTGCTGGCAAAAAGAATGCATTTGATAAATCCAAGGCTGAGTGCTTCAAATGTGGCAAAACTGGCCATATAGCTGCTAACTGTGTGTCAAAAGCTGTTGGTCAGTCATCCAAACCATACAAGACAAACAAGGATGATGGTTATAGGGTTAAGTACCTTATGGCCATGGCTAAGCTGAGAAAGTTGGAAAACTTAGTGGGTTCCAACCGCCAAAAGGGACTCATGGCAGAGACTTGTGACTGGGAGGAATCTGATTCATCATCTGATGAAGAAGACAATCAATGTCTGATGGCCAACACTGATGTCCCATCGACAAGCAGTTTCAAACAGGATCTGGCTGAAGTTGAAGCTTTCAGCAGCTTAGAGAACTGGAATCCTACAATGATGTATAAGGAAAAACAACCTTCCCAGGTTTGGTACTTGGACAGTGGCTGCTCAGGGCGTTGTAAAGAATTGCTGAGTGATCTCAGGCCTGAAAAAGGGCCAAAAGTCACATTTGGTGACAATGTACAAGGATCCACTGACGGATATGGAACTCTAAAAGCTGGTGCTGCAGTGTTCAAAAGAGTAGCCTATGTGGTTGGACTAAAACATAACCTTGTTAGCATAAGTCAACTATGTGATGCTGGCTATAAGGTTAACTTTGATGAGCACCTGGGTTACATATTGGATCCCCAAGGCAAAGTTGTGCTATGTGCTCAACGAAAGAAAGGTGTATATGTTGTGGACATGCAATCTGCTGATCCCACAACTGAAACCTGCTTTCTCACAAGAACAAATGCAGACTTAAACTGGTTATGGCACAAAAGGCTGTCACATCTGAACTTCAAGAACATCAATAAACTCTGTAAGAAAGAGTTGGTGACAGGTTTGCCTTCTTTGACCTTTGTTAAAGATAAACTCTGCACAGCTTGTGAGAAAGGCAAGCAGAGGAAATCATCATTTAAATCCAAACATAACTTCTCTATTGATACTCCTCTCTTCTTAATCCATATGGACTTGTTTGGACCTATAAATGTTCCAAGTCTAGGAGGAAGAAGATACACTCTAGTAATGGTTGATGAGTTCTCCAGGTACACATGGGTAATCTTTCTGAAGAGCAAAGGAGAGGCTGCTAGAGAAATTATTGGATTTGTGAAAAAGATGGAGATGTTGAACTCTGCCCAAGTGAAGCAGCTTAGAAGTGATCATGGTATTGAATTCAGAAACAGTACTCTTGAAGACTTCTGTGAAGAGAAAGGAATCACTCAAAACTTTTCAGCTGTAAGGACTCCACAACAAAATGGAGTTGCTGAAAGGAGAAACAGAACTCTCATTGAAGCTGCTAGAACCATGCTGTGTGCATTAGGTTTACCTTCATCATTCTGGGCTGAAGCTGTCAACACTGCCTGCTTCACTCAAAACAGATCCTTAGTGGTGAAAAGGTTGAACAAGACTCCTTATGAGCTGCTCAAAGGGAGGAAGCCAAATGTCAGTTACTTCCATATGTTTGGGTGTCCCTGCTTCATTCTGAATCAGAGGGACCAACTGACAAAGTTTGAACCTAAAGCTGATGAAGGTGTGTTTGTTGGCTACTCTGCTATCTCCAAAGCCTACAGAGTATACAACAACAAAAGAAAGGTGATAGATGAATCTATAAATGTCACCTTTGAAGAGTCCAAGAATGCTTCCACCAAAGCTGTTCCTGAATCAGTTTCAGGAGAACTTAACTTTGATGATCTGATGCATTCAAACAATGAAGAGGACTCAAAAGCTTCCACTACACCCAGTGTGGATCCTGTTAATCATAATGGGCATGATGATGATTATGTCAATACATCCTGTGTGAATAAATGTACTGACTTAATTACAACTGCATGTCCTGAACCTATCAATGCTGATTTTCCTAGTTCTTCTGCTGATATGTTCAACAGTGGTCAGACATGTTCAACAAGTGAACAGGCTCAAGACAACAGCGTGTCTGAAAATCTTGACAACTGTTCAACAGGACCTGCTGAAGATGTTATCAACTCAGGTGAATCATCATTAAAAAATGATCCTAAGTGGATCAGGTGTCACCCCAATGATCAAATAATTGGTGACATCAACAAAGGGATACAAACACGGTGGGACAGCTTAGGGAACTTTTGTATGTTCTCTAGCTTTGTTTCACTAATGGAGCCAAAGAAGGTTGATGAAGCACTAAAAGATGCAAATTGGATCACTGCCATGCAAGAAGAGCTTAATCAGTTTGAGAGAAACAACGTATGGAAGCTGGTCCCTGCTCCTAAAGGTAAAACCATAATAGGCACTAAATGGGTTTTCAGGAATAAGATGGATGAGCAAGGTCATGTCATTAGAAATAAGGCAAGACTGGTTGCTCAGGGCTACAGACAGGAGGAAGGAATTGATTATGATGAAACATTTGCTCCTGTGGCCAGGCTAGAAGCAATTCGTTTGTATCCAGCCTACGCTGCTCATAAGATCATCAAGGTATTTCAAATGGATGTGAAGAGTGCATTTTTGAATGGAAAGCTGCAAGAAGAAGTTTATGTCAAGCAGCCTCCAGGTTTTGAAAATGAACAACATCCAAATTTTGTCTATAAGTTGGACAAAGCTCTCTATGGTCTCAAACAAGCCCCTAGAGCCTGGTATGACACTCTTACTGAGTTCCTTATGAGCAATGGGTATTCCAGAGGTAAAGTGGATACTACTCTGTTCATAAAGAATGTGAAATCTGACATTATGCTTGTTCAAATTTATGTGGATGATATAATATTTGGTTCTACTAATGAGCAGTTGTGCAAGAATTTTTCATTACTCATGAAATCAAAGTATGAAATGAGTATGATGGGAGAACTTACTTTCTTTTTAGGACTACAGGTTAAACAAACCTCAACTGGAATTTTTATAAACTCAAAGAAAGTATACTTTAGATCTATTGAAAAAGTTCAAATTTGATCAAAGTTCTCCTATTAAAACCCCAATGGCAACCAATGTAAAATTGGATGCTGATGCCAGTGGCAAAGCTGTTTCAGTAACAGCTTACAGAGGCATGATTGGGAGCTTGCTATACTTAACTGCTAGTAGACCTGATATTATGTTTGCCACCTGTCTGTGTGCTAGGTTCCAAGCTGATCCAAAGGAATCTCATCTAGCTGCTATTAAAAGAATCTTCAGATACCTGAAGGGTACACCAGGTTTGGGTCTTTGGTACCCCAAAGACTCCAGCCTTGAACTAACAGGTTACTCAGATTTTGATTTTGCAGGCTGCAGGCTGCAGGCTAGACAGGAAAAGCACAACAGGTGGATGTCAACTCCTTGGTGGTAAGTTGATAAGTTGGTGTAGCAAGAAGCATAACTCTGTGTCTACTTCTACTGCTGAAGCTGAGTACATTGCTGCTGGAAGCTGTTGTGGACAGATTCTGTGGATGCAGCATCAGCTTGAAGATTATGGTCTTGTGTATAGGAAAATCCCTATTCTATGTGATAACACAAGTGATATAGCCATTTCCAACAATCCAGTATTTCATTCTAGAACAAAGCATATTGAAGTCAGACATCACTTTATCAGGGATCACATTCAGAAAGGTAATGTGGAGGTAAGTTTTATTTCCACAAATGAACAGCTTGCAGACATTTTCACCAAACCTCTAGATGAAACAAGGTTTAATTACCTTGTCAGTAAGCTGGGCATGTTAAACAAGAGTGACTAAGTGTTTCTCAAAGGTCTAAGACTTTGTGTGTTTCACACTGCTCAAGTTTCTTAGAACAGCTTAGGCAAAACAGGTTATACATGTTCTGTACTTAGCCTTTTGTCTGAAAAACTTGAACATCTTGAGCACACATCAGGCTGAACAATCATAGTTTTACTAGTCCAGCCTGCTCTGATGGTCCAATCTTCACCCTGTTCACTCCTTCACACTGTCTTACAAGCCATTGTCTTGTAACCTTTACAACTATTGAACACATCCTGCTCTTACAAAAGAGAGCAGCCTGGAGGCACAGTTTGAAAAATGAACAGCTTGAAGATTGAACAGCTTGTGATGACCTTGCTCATCACAGGTTTGACCAACAGCTTAGACTAAAAATTTTAATTACCTTTCTTCAAACTTAAGTTACTTAATTAATGTTTTATTTAACTTAATTACTGCGGATAATGTGGGTTACGTGTGTTAGTGATTAAAAAGGACTCAAGTGGTCTGACAAACGGTCTGACATGGACAACCGTTCCGTTTTTCGTTAACGACTTTTTCAAATCAAACCACCCAAAACCTTCTCTCTCATACACACTCACATTCAAATCCTATAAATACCTAACTACTGTTTCATCTTCGTCTTCCTCATCATTTCCAGAAATCCTCAAGAACCCTAAAAATCGACTAAGTGTCTTTTGCTTCTCCAAACCTCAAAACTTCCCAAATGGCTCACAGACCTAATCCCTTTCTTCCAGTATTCATTGGTGATGATGTTGTCAAACACTCATCAGTCACCACAATGCTGACCATCAAACCCACAAACTACGTTGCAAACCTCATTATCCCCAAAAACTATGTGGGGAAAGGTTACGATCAAATGGTGGAGTTTCTGCAAGTTCATCCGTTGAACTATGCTATGACTGCAACTCCTGGTGTCCTGTACCAGGAGATGGTGTACGAGTTCTGGTACACCTGTGCCTACAACCCCAACACCAAAGTCATCAAGGGGACTATTCTCAATGGGACTCAGACCATTGAGATAACTGCTGATCTTCTGAGGGAGGTTCTTCATCTGCCTGTTGCTGAGTCATATGATATGCCCCAGCCTGAAAACGAGCAAATGGGAAATCTGCTACGCTTTTGTGGTGTAGCAGAACCCAAAATTGGAGCAACGTTGTACAGGAAGGATTTGTCTCCTACCTACAGATTTCTGATTGCTTCTGTGATGATGAGCTTCAGCAGCAAAGTTGGTTCATTTGACCAACTGAGCAGAGATGAAGTTCCAATAGTCCTACAGCTAGTGGATGGGGACTACCATTGATATGGCTAAGTGGATCTTTATGAACTTGAGGAACCTGGTGCAGCAAGAGCCAAGACCAGCTGCTATCCGTTATCCCAGGTTTCTGAGCCTCATTTTCAGACATGTTTGTGGTTAGCATTTATACAACTCTCAGCCTTTACTTAAGTCTGCTGCATTCCCTATCATAGGGAATAGAGTTTTCTATACTCCTGTACTCCAAAATGAGCCTCCTCTATCCACACCAATGAGGAGGTTGTTAGGTTTGGTGGAAGGACCCTCTGTTGTGAGGGTGGATCCAGAAGCTGCTGCTCCCACAAGAAAATCCAAAGCCAGGTCCAAACTTGTTAAGAGGACCCTGGCAACTGCTGAAGCTGGGCCTATGAAAAAGAAGGCCAAAACAGCTCAGACTGAGTCTGAACCTTTAGCCTCTGTGGCTGAGGGGGAGAAGACTCCTCACCCTGGTTCATTTGTTGAACCTCAAGCCTCTGTGGCTGGTGCCTCTGTGGCACCTGAGACTATGGAACAGGCCAACCCACCTATTTCAGACCCAGTCTCAAAACCTGTCCAGTCTGAACCTCTCATCTCCTCTCCCCAATCACCCACTTCATCCATCCTCTACCAAAGAAAATCCATCTCCAAAAAGAAAACAACTAAAACAACCACCTCCTCGGTTCCCTCTCAACAGGGTTCAGTTGTAAGAGAAGCAACCCCTGCTGCCTCTCCTATATTGGGAGAAGGTTCAGCCCCATTGGAGCATGCTTCACTCCAAACTGAGTCTACCCAGAGTCAGCCTAGACCCTCTGGTTCCTCCCAACAGGAACCAGTTGTACAAACAGAGATAGCCACATCAACTACCCCAGCCTCCCAACAGGCTGAGGATAATGAAAGACAGGAGTCCTCTCCACTCCATACTGAGTCCACACTGTCCCCCACTCAAATCTCCTCACACCCTGAGTCTGCACGAGGTGCCCACGCTGCTGGTATAGACCAATCAGCAGCTCAGCCTCAAACTTCTGCTCTCCATGATACAGCTGTTCTACACCAAACAGCTGCTGAGGGACCAACAACCCAAGTTGATGAACCTCAGGGATCACACCATCCCTCTGGTGAGGTTGCTCCCTCCATGCAAACTCCATCAGCAGGTTTCACCACTGCTGATGTTGAAATGCATATCCCATCTCCCAATGATGAGGTGCCTTTAAACCAAGGCACTGCAGAGGGAACCACCACTGGTCTTCATGAGGATGTTGCAGCACAAGCAGCATCTGAAAGGCCCTCAACACCAACCCCTTCTCCTGGTGATGCAGCTACAGCCGCTGCTGAAGGACCCTTTGACCCCTCCAAGCTGGGCCATATTACTTTTGCCCATGCTATGGAGCTTCTTTCAAAAGTTTCTCTTCCCTCTCCATCATATCCTCCTACACCACCCTCATCCTCATCTTCTCCATCTACCCAATCTAAACAGTCTACTCACACACCTCCATCTCCAAAAGAACTACCTTTGAAGGATCAACTTTCCCTGCTGACCAACAAAGTTGGTTCTTTGGAAACTACCATGACCTCTCTACCCTCTCTTATTTCAGACTCTGTGTCTGAACAGCTTAAGGGGTTCTTTGATTCGTTCAAAGACTCCTTCCCTGGTACTCCACAAACAGATACTTCTCCACAGCTGATAGCACTCACTGCACAGCTGCAAACAGTGTCCAACTCCCTCTCCTCCATTCTGTCACTACAACAGGACTCTGTGTCCTCAATGACAGCCATTTCCCAACAGCTGTCATCTCTCCTCACCTCTTGCAATTCTACCCTTCCTGCCACTCTGGCCAGCTTGACCACACTAATTGGCTCCCTATCTAATTCTATGTCATCAAACCTTGCTGATGTGCAAGATTCTCTCGAATTACATCTTGCACAGCTTCAAAGTTTGCTGTTCACAGAGTCTGATAGGGAAAACATTGTTAAGCTGACCTCCCTTGCTGATACACAATCCTCTTCTCTTCAAACCTGTCTTTCCCAGCTTGCAGAGGTAAAGGACAATTTGGCTTTCTTAGTGACTAGCCTTGTTGGCCCCAGGCCTGCTGCCAAAACTGCTGGCAAGCCTGATGCCTTTGTGTCTTCAGGCAGACCGGGTGTTGAAGGTGCTGGTACATCTCCTTCAAAGGGGGAGAAGTCGTCTGCCTCTAAGACCAAGTCTAAGGGGGAGAAAATTTCATCTCCTAAGGAGAAACCAGTGCCTGCAGCACAAACTGGTCATCCAGCAGGAATCTCTGCAACAGGTACAGTAGAGGGTGCTTCTCATGCTGCTCAGTCTACTCAGGTTGAATCTCCAATCCCTGCTCAGTCTAAGGGGGAGGAATCCATTCCTGAGGGCAGGCCAAGCAGCAGAAGGAGGCATCTGATCCTAGAGGAAGAAGAAGAAGAAGAAGAAAGTCCTGAAGCTGCTACCACTACAGCAGCTAAAGGAAAAGAAATAGCAGAAGATGATCCCATACAGCAGAAACAAGCAGAAATTCAATTTCACAAAGCCAGGGCCAAAGAAATGGGTCTTCCTATGCACAAGTATCTTGAGTTTAGAGAAGAACAGCTTCAAGCCCTGGAAATTCTTAGAAAAGAAGAAGAATCTGCAAAAGCTGCCAAATCATTTGCACTTCAAGAAGCAAAGAAAGTTAAAATGTCTACTCTGGAAGTGCAAAAGAAAATACTGGAAGCTGCTAAGGGATCAGCAGGGGAGAAGGAAGCAGAGAAAGAAAAAGGTACTCTGGTCTTTGTGACCAAGCCTACAATGCCTCATGCAAGAGTTCAATACCATTTTGACAACCTGGCAAAGAAAAAATTTCAAGATGTTGCTGAAAGAAGGCTTGCCAAGGAAGCAATTGTCAAAGTTGTCCCTATATCAAGAAAAGGCAGTCAGTGGAAGTTGAAAATAACAAGGATGGGTGCAACAGGCCCTGAATTGGAAACTTATGACTACACTGACGTAGCACAGATGGGGTACAGAGAATGAATTGAGCTAGCAGTTGCTCTGAGTGAGTCAAAGTCAGAAACGGCTAAGACAATCAGGGCATATGTCAAGAAACTGATGGAGAGAGTAAAGAATCTTGGCCTGATTTCCAAAGAAGCATGTGAAGGTGTCTTGGTGACACATCCAAAAATTAAGGCCAGGAGGACAAAGAAGGATACTGAAATGGAACTACTCCTTACACTGATTGAACAAGGCGATTATGCCATTGAAATGAAAGGAGTTGATCGCAGCCTGCCTAGTGGAATAGAGTTTGAAGATGGCAAGAGCCTGAGCTAGGGGCATTTTTTGTAGATCCCTTAACTCAGAAGAAATGCTTTCAAAGAGCTTCAGATCTATACAAAGTGGATCTGAGACAACTTGTGGCCTTCAGACTTGCAATTTCATTCAGGCAGTCTAGTAAGTGGAGAGCAGCCGTCTGGGATCAGCTCAGAGGCTTCTTTGAGAGAGGTGAACTTGAAGATCCCAAGTTCATGATTATAAGAAGTGAAGTTCAAGAACTTGAGGAAACAAGGGAAGAGCTGGAAAAGATGTTTCAAGGTCCCCCTCCATTGTGATGAAGTCCATCTACCATCTGGGTAGGTGAAGAATGGAAGCTGTCCATCAGTTGGACAGGCTTACCATTATCTGTTCCCAACAAAAACAGTCCAATGTACATCAGTTGTACTCTATTTTACATATGTTGTAATTTCCTTTTACATTAGTTGTAATATACATCAGTACATTAGTTATACTTTTGTAAGAACATATGTTGTTCTAATGTAATAAAAAATCAGTGTATATATAAACTGATCTTTTACTTTATGATGATGTTGTAATTCTATTTCAACAAATGTATTGTAAAAATATATATAGTGATTTTTTGATAAGGCCAGCTTAGACTGGTTATTGCAAATAGGGGGAGATTGTTAGGCACAAAAAGGCCTCAGTCAAACCTGTTCTGCATCTGAGGGGGAGATTCTCAATCAAACCTGTTGATGCATTTGAAGGTCGAATTTAAGGCCTGTTATATGCCTTATTGAAACCTGAAAATGATTTTCAATATCAGTCCAAAGCTGTTCTATATGTTGCATGTGTTGTAACTAAGACAGTTTGTCCAAGCTGTTCAGTCTGCTGAATAGGCTGGACATAAACTGTCTACGCTGCTCTACACTGGTGAGCAGCTTGGGCAGTTTTCAAGAGTTCTGTTCTTTGTGAACAGAACCTGTTCTTTGTGAACAGGCTAAACACTTTATGGAATATGTTTCCAAGTCCTCATGTATTGTTTTTGACTACAAGATCAGTTTACAAAGTCGAAGACAAAGTGGAAAACAGAACTGCTCAGCCTGCCCACGCTGTTCTGTCACATGAAGACAAAAGGATATTTGAAAAAGGGTGACAGACATTTTTCTTATATCAAAATAGGCCTTTTACAAGGAAGAAAGACGCAAAGTTGACATTCCTTATTTGGTTAAAGGCAATGCAACAGTAGACAAAGTGAAAAGACAAAAGTTCTGCACATATGAAGACAAGTCTGCTTTTCAGAAAAGTGCAGAAAAGATATGTTGTCTTTTCAAACAAGACTTCTCCTTTTTCATTCAGTCCAATGAAGAAGTTTCTCTTAGATCCTCTGAGTGAGTATAAAAGGAAGCTTCTAAGGTCAGAAAGATTAAGCCAAGAAAAAGCTAAGTGCTGAAACCAAGAGTGAACGTGCAAGTGTGTTTTTCATGCATGCAAGCCTGCTTGTGTAATACAGTTTCTCTGTGTCTAAGCTGATTATACATAAGCTGTCTCTCTGAGTCTTGTAAATACAGTGAGTACTTCTTAGTGAGTGTATTCATTGTAAGCTAGTTTGAGTTTGTTTTAGACTAGTAATCCTACTGTTGTATCTGTCATCTCAGCTTGAACCTTTCCGCATTCAAGCTTGTTTGTAATTAACATTTTGTTGATAATACATACAAACATTGAGAAAATAGTGTGTAGTTTTTAAATAGCTGTATTCACCCCCCCCCCTCTACAGCTTAAAGCTATATACTTTGGGAAACTCTCGAGACCTACAAAAAGGTATATGCGCTTTGAGGATCTTCCTTGTTACTCTGATGGTACACTTCGATTGGTTCGAGCTGCTCTTACACAGAAAGTACAAGATTATGACGCTCAACCAGATCCTGAACAAAGATGCACACCTAAGGAGATACAGGATACACTCAGCGACATAGACTTCCTGAACGAATGGCTTCATACCAGACAAGTGACTAGACGCTTCGACGTCATCCTTGGACTCCGAGAATCAACGGACCACGCCAGAGTTCCCGGACCTCCTAAATGATCGGAAAGGGGGAGATTGTTAGACATTTTATTCCGATCATAGGAGTTGTTTTGTAATAATTATTGTCTTTATATTTAGTCTTGTATTTAATTCCATGTGATTTGTTTCTTTGTAATAGTCAAGGGGCCAAAGTTGCCAAGATGTAATACTTAATTAAATGGAGCTATAATAGCTCCTAGGGTTTCTCTATGTAACAACACACGGTTGACAATTTGAAAGAACATAGCAGCCGCCACTTTTGTATTCTCCCAACATTCTCTTTGTCTTCTTCATTATTACACAATTATTGAGCATTGATTCTTCTTGTGTTTGATAAGAAACATTAAAGGTGCTAAAATATTATACGGGAATACAACTTACACTATATCTATAAAGGATAACATGTGAAAAATCAGATCTAAATTGACTTTTTTAACTTTGAAATTTCAGCATTTCTATAGAAAAATGGCCGTAACTTTTTTTTGGAGTCGAATTAGGCCTCGAAAATTGACCAAACCAGCTTCGCCTACTTTACAAATCGTAGATCTCGGTTCAAGCTTCGATTTGACATATGGTAGGACTTATAACGATTTTCCAATCAAAAGTTATGGCCAATTGAAGCAGCTAAGGCCAATCTCGGATGACTAAGAATAAAACTTGGATGCTTAATGATCAAACTCGGATGACTAAGGACCATACTCGATTGACTCTATATCAAACTCGGTCAAAGAAGGCTAAAACTCGGTCAAAGAAGGCTAAAAATCGGTCAAAGAATGCTAAAACTCGGGCAAAGAAAGATCAAACTCTGATGAAGAAGGATAAAACTCTGATGAAGAAGGACCAAACTTTTATGAAGAAGGATAAAACTCTGATGAAGAAGGACCAAACTCTTATGAAGAATGATAAAACTCTAATGAAGATTTAGGTGAATAATAGTAATAATAGATCTAGGTAAATCACAACATTAACACACAAATCTCTTTTATTGAATGATTGAATTTGCTCTCAACATGAAATACAAAGATGAAAATGACAAACTCTTTTAGAATATTCTTATGGAATTTTCCTATTTATACTAACCTAATATCTAACTATCATCTAATTACATGATTGATCCTAGACTTCTATATATACAATTATAATTGATTTCAACTCTATATATTTGTTCCTAACAATCTCCCCCTTAGAGATGAAAGCAATTTTCAATCAAAGTTCAAAGCATGAACTTTACACAACAATTCTAAACAAAGTAAATGTTTTCAAGATTTTAAAAACTTGATCTTCAAAACTTTTCTCTTTTCTTCTCTTCTATCTCTGAATCTTCAAAGAAACTTTCATTTTCATTGACTCTCTATGATCTTCATATCTCTTCTTGTCTGATCTTCTCTTTTCTTATGAATAGAATCTCCCCCTTGAATCATGAATAAACTTTGATTCTTTCCCTTGATCATATAAAGGCAACATATCATCTGTCATCTTGAACTCATCTGCAATTGTCACAATTTTCTTCAGTAGTTGTTGTAAATGTCTTCAAAATATTCATTAGTTGGCTCTGAAATACAATGTTTCTCCACCTCATGATGATCATAAGAATTATGAACATCATGCAAAGTATTCAGAGACATTAATGCATTGAATATACAGTAGATGAACGATGAACAAGTTGAACACGACGCATAAATGAATTTGTGTATCTTTTGTTGAATGCGTCTTTTTTGAACACAATGCATAGATAAACACGATTAACGATGAAATGCATCGATCTCCATCATCTGTTTTTGAATTTGTGTAATTTTTGTTAAATTTTGAAATGTATCAATTGAATTTATTTAACATTTATTATTTGATTATTTGATGAAATATAAAATTTAATGAGGTATGCACATTCCCCAAAATGCCTTTCCTTGTATGTTTCTATAATGCACAAGATGCATAAAATTGTCCAACTATTTACCGTTTTGTCATTAATCTAATCAATACAATTTTTTGATCTAATGTATAATATAGGTTCTTTTCTACCTCGATGCATAAAAGTTCTTAATTGAAACTCCCTATATATATATATATATATATATATATATATATATATATATATATATATATATATATATATATATATATATATATATATATATATATATATATATATATATATATATATATATATATAGGTTTACAATATATACATATTAATTAACATAAATAAATCACTTAATTCATTAGTTGAGTGTATAATTAGTAGTTTAATTATTATAACAAATTTGAGGATGTTACATGAGTCGTTTAAAAAAGGTAATCCTTAGTACCTGGTTTGTCTACGTATTTCAGTGCGGGTACCGCTGTACGCTTGGTAACCTAACGTCATCCGTAACGGGATGATCATATCAGTTCGAGATCAGATTCAGTGGGAGCCGTATTGGAGGCCTAGATAGTTAAGATGAGATTTGCACCTTCTTTTAACTAAGAAGATTTATTTCAGGGCCCCTCGGCGATCGATACTGAAGAAAATGCATGGTCGTGCTCGGACAGAACTGACGTGTTCTACTCTGTCTGTTACAGTTCAGTATGAGATCAGGTAGTCAAGAAACATAATCGTGTTTTCTACGGTTGATCTAATCCATGCCTAGCTTTCACATTGAAATATAGTGATGCATGATATATAACCTAAGTTTCTTTTTGGAAGGTTGTTTCAACAAAAATGCCTGAATCGAAGTCAGAGTTTTTATGACCTTGGATGCCTAAAGTGTCTAGCCATGACCTTCTTTAGGTGCATGCTACAGGAGAGTATGCCTTCTTACACAAGTGAGAGCATGTTAGCGTATGTAGTGTAAAGTTGACAACACTACTGCATCATGGCTGATTTTATACAACACTTGAGGGTTACACCGATTAGTATAACTGAGCAGATACAATCGAACTATTGAATACATTTGTATTTGATAACAAAAATACACGAATGAAATGCTTTAGGTATCCACCCGTGATTACACGATCGACTGACGCCAGGAATGCAATCAAAACAAAGATTGGAAAAAAAAAACCACACGCTGTGTGTGAGAGAGTATTTGGTACGGCTTCCACTCACAAAAACCAACACACCAATCTCTTGTGAATTGTGACTGCATGTCTATATATATATATATATATATATATATATATATATATATATATATATATATATATATATATATATATATATATATATATATATATATATATATATATATATATATATATATATATATATATATATATATGCAGGGCCGTCTCTAAGATTTCGGAGGCCCTGTGCAATAACTCTAAAAGAGGCCCTATAAACTTAAAAATTGAAATGTATTTATAAACTTCACTAAGATTAACATTATTATCATCAATATCGATATTAGCATTGTTAACATTCGTATAATTAACATTAATATTAGCATCATCAACATTAGTCTTATTTTTAAAAATTTTATCAAGAGCCCCAGATACTTTCTACATAAAACATACCCAAATTTTTTTTGAGGCCCAACACATATAGGGGCCCTGGGCAAAGACCCACCTTGCCCTCCCCTATCACCGGCCATGTATATATGGTGGCCGTGTGTGTCTATATATATATATATATATATATATATATATATATATATATATATATATATATAATATTATTATTAATTAAAAGTTTTAATTTTAATCTAATATAATTATATAATATATATCTTAATAATTATCTTTATTATTTATAAACCTTATATAATTATCTCTATAATTATATATCTATTAAATAATATTAATATTTTATATATTATCTAATAATATATAAATGACTAGAAAATTATTTATAATTATCTCTTATTTATTTGTTTATAATTATCCATCTAATTATCTAATAATAGATAATAATAATACTAATTCAAATAAATCAATCTTTTATTTAATATCCAATTTATCTATACTTATTAATAAAGGATAACAATTTATGTCACATGTCATTCTCTATTATCCTAGAGTAAAAATCATCTATTGTTCAAATAATACATAAAGTTATTTAATAGATTAAATTAAAATTTGTAATTAATTTAATTATTAAATTAAAATTTAGTAACCGATAAATAAGTAACCCTTTTTCAAGTATTACTTTTCATTTATTGTTATTATTCTAGATAAATATATTTAAAGTTATGATTTACCATATATTTTTTTTTTTTGTATAATTCATATATCATAGTTATTAAAAATGTATCTTAATATACTTTTATTATATATATATATATATATATATATATTTCAATCAATCCATGTAATACATGATTTAATAGACTAGTAATAAATAAAAGAGTAGATAATTATTTAATTATCATTTTATGACAATTAAATCACTACAATATCTAATATTGCACTTTTAGTCCCCGTACTTTGAGATATAAATAATCACCCATTATTTTAATCTCAATGATCATTTCGTGTCATAAACAATATCCGATATTACGTATTTAATCATTCGATCACATCTGCTCAGTTGTGCTAATCGGTGTGACCCTCAAGTGTTTTATGAAATCAACCATGATGTAGTAGTAATGTCATTTTTACACACCATACACTAACAAAATTATATCTTGTAAAGGGAAGAAATGAGGAAGAGGGGCACCGATTGGGGAAGACATAAGCCCCGCCCCGCCCCCCAAATTTGTTAAAATTTTTCACATAACCCCTTCAAGTCTTGTATACTAAATTTCAGCACTAAGCTTCCTTATTCTTTTTCAATTTCAATCCTTCTCAATGCATAGCCTACTTGTACCCTGAGCTTAAATTCTTATACTTGATCATGTGGGTTATCAATATACAAGACTCCGAGCATAGAGAAATAGTTGGAGCTCGTGGTTAATTTCTCTTAATAGTTATAATTGAATAATTAAACTATAATCCATTTGGTAATTTAATTAATTATCATTACCTTAAATTTCGAGGATATAATAACAAGGTACGAGTTAAACTGGCTCGAATATACATGTATGTATGTATGTATGTATGTGTGTGTGTGTGTGTGTGTGTATATATATATGTATATATAAAAGTCCAGTTTACCTATTTATATCTTGCAAATTAACGTTAATATACATTTTTTTTAAATGATTATAAAAATCAACTCCTACATATCGATTAACGTAATTAAGTCACCAAATTATCGGTGAAGTGTATAATTAGTTGTTTAATTATTATATTAAGTTTGAGGATGTTACACTGCCTAAGTAGCTTATTCATGTAGGTTCAGCCTCCGTTTGGTGCATGAATAAGTAAAAGGGTTCTTAGCATTAATAAATCATTTTTTGAATTTTGGGTTATTGATTTATTAATGGTTAATCAAATACTAATTCTTTGGAAAATATTTTAGATGGTTGGAAGAGGCAGAGATAGAAGCAGTTTAAACAATAACAACAACAACAATAACAATGATAACGTCAATCTCCTTCCTTCACCTCCTCTTATTGCTAATCCCTCTCAAGTGCACAACACTCCTACTCTGAGGTCCATTCTGGACAAAGAAAAACTCAGACAAAATAATTTCCTGGACTGGGAACGAAATCTGACGATTGTTTTGAGAATAGAGCGAAATTCGTATGTTCTGGAAAGGGCACTAGGACATGCTCCTGCAGAGACTGCTATAGTTGGAGAAATCTCCACAAAAAGCACTCTGAGGATGCGGTTGATGTTGTCTGTCTAATGCTAGCGACCATGACACCTTAGATGCAAACTAACCTTATGGACTTCCCAGCTTACCAGATGTATCAACAGCTAAAGGATATGTTCCAGACTCACGCTCGGACTGAGAGATATAATATGACTAGGGCTCTGAATTCCTGCAGAATGGCAGAAGGAACATCTGTCAGACCCCATGTAATGAAAATGAACGGTTATTTGGATCATCTTAGCAAGCTTGGGTATCCCGTGACACAGGAGATAGCCATGGATCTGATTCTCAATTCCTTATCAAAGGACTTTAAGTAATTTGTAATTAATTACAATATGCATAAATGGAGAAGACGATCAATGAGCTACATCAGATGCTCCAGACTGCTGAGGAGAGCATGGGTCTGAAGCCTTCTGAGAAGCCTAAGAATGTGTGATGGTCAAAGAGGGAAGGATTAAAAAGAGAGGAAAAGGAAAGAGATGGAAGTGAAAGCAAGTTCCCAAGCCAGAGGCCAAAGCTGAAGAGAAGCCGAAGCCTAAGACCAAAGAAGTCAAAGCCAAGAATGACAAATGCTTTGAGTGCTAGGAAACTAAGCACTGGAAAAGGAATTGTCCTAAATACTTGGAAAGGACTAAAGCCGAACGTGTCGGGACTTCAGGTATCTGAACTGCTTTTTACTTCTGATAATTGTTCTGGGTTATGTGATTTCCAATGAACTAACATTTTTGCAAAATGTTTGTTTTTGCAAAATTACTCTGCTTATTGCTTATGTTATCATATCATGGTGCTTAGACAATTTATTTATAGTCATTTGAATAATTTGTTTTTGAGATACATATTTGAAGGTTTTTGCATAAAAAAGTTTACTAAATATTTAACTGTTCGAATTGTTGTGCCATAATAGATTATTGATCCAAGTTAAAGTATGGATGGTAACTAATCAACAGAGATTGATCAATTAGTAGTCAAATTCAGATTACATATATTCGTGTCGTTATGGAATATTACAAATATCTTGTTGTGCAATACTGTTGAAATTGTTCATGTGTTCAAGTAAAGTTTTATTGAACATATTAATTCTTGAAAGTTAGTTCAAGAGATTATATGAGTTGGATAGTTATCCGTGACTATATAGATGAATCAAATAAAATGTAGAATTATTCCATAGCTGCTTGTTGTCGTAGGAACCATAACAAGAATTAAAAGGCTACTGTGGTTTTTGGTTGATATTCATGGGTGATGAATATAGCAAAGGTTGTACCAAATTCACAGGTATGTGTTGCGAACAAATATTGGATTGACCCACCGATTGAGACTACTTTGTGGATTATAGTCATGAGTCGTCTCAAAAAGGTAATCCTTAGTACCTGAGATGTCTACGTACTTTAGTGCGGGTACCGTGGTACGCTTGGCCTAACCTAACATCATGCGTAACTGGGTGATCATAACGGTTCGAGGCTGGATGCAGTGGGAGTCGTGCTAGAGACCTAGATAGTCAAGATGGGATATGCACCTTCTTTTAACTAAAAAAAGATATTTCTGGGCCACTCGGCAATCGATACAGACAGAAATGTATGATTGTGCTCGGACAAAATTGATGTGTTCTACTCTATCTGTTACAGTTGAGTATGAGATCAGGGAGTCGGGAAACATAATCGTGTTTGCTATGGTTGATCTAATCCATGCCTAGCTCTCACATTGAAATATCGCGATGCATGAGATATAACCTAAGTTTCTTTTTGGAAGACTGTTTCAACAAGAATGCCCGAATGGGTGTCTGAGTTTTTATGACCTTGGTTGCCTAAAGTGTCTACCATGACCTCCTTTAGGCGCATACTACAGGACAGTATGTCGTCTTACACAAGTGGGAGTATGTTAGTGAATGGTGTGTAAAGATGACATTACTACTGCATCATGGCTGATTTCATAAAACACTTGAGGGTCATACCGATGAGCACAACTGAGCAGATGCAATTAACAATTGAATAAATAATATTGGATATTGTCTATGACACGAAATCATCATTGAGATTAAATTAATGGATGATTAATTATATCTCAAAGTACGGGAGACTAAAAGTGCAATCTTAGATATTGTAGTGATTTAATTGTTATTGGATGATGATTAAATAACTATCTAGTCTTTTATTTATTATGGGATATTAAACAAAAGATTGATTTATTTGAATTAGTATTATTATCTATTATTAGATATTGAATGGATAATTATATACAAATAAATAAGAGATAATTATATATAAATAAACTAATTATCTACTCATTTACATATTATTAGATAATATACAAATAAATGAGAAAGGGAAGCTGCACCTCAGGTACGACTTGCCGCTTTTACAATTGTGATAATTATGTGCACGAGTTGAGATAGGGTGAGAGTATGAGCTGAGATCCACCCGAGTTGTCCATGGTGGGTTATCATGGAGACCAGGGTTCGCGATGGGTTATCGCGCAAGTGATATCCGCGATGAGTTATCGTGTAGACTAATACTCGCGATGTGTTATCACGTGGGCTGAGTAGCCCCACCTAGCCCTTTGTAGGGTTTCCATATATATATGGCAGTGTTATAGCTAGGTCGCTCTTGTGCTTTATTATGTCGCTAACCGCTGCTGTGTGCGCCCTGTTAGCAGTGGGGAGGGATCCCCACCAGGGATGGGATTCTCAGTGTGATTGTGAGAATGTGAGGGGACGTCCTCACCAGAGATGTGATTCTCAGTGCTTCGGATCTCATGCTTTGTGACAGTGGTGCCAGGGAAGAGAACAATGTGCATAAATGAGAATTGAGTTGCATATTCTGCCATGTGTTATATGCTGTGTGATATGTATGTGTTATACTGCTGAGTCTAAACCTTGTGTACTCACGAGCTGCAAAGCTTACGTGTAAATGTGTGTCTCAGGGAGGTCAGAGATCGGTTAGCAAGGAGGGACTGATGCCGGGGATGACGATTAGCTCGGGGATTTCTGCCCATGATAGTGTATGGATGGAGGATGCTGGTATGATTCTGTGGCTATGCGATGAGGTCAGTGTGCGTGTTTATATATGGTAAATCAGAATTGATTTGATTAGGATTAAAGTTTGAAATTAGCAATGTATGCGTGTAATCCTACGACTTATGTGTTATAAGTTATATGTGTTTTGCCACCTGTGTATTGTGTTGACGTGGCATTTGAGTGGATTAGAGGGTGTTAGATGATGATATCAGAGCTTCTGGTTTAAGTGTTGAGTATCAGTGGATGCTTGAGCTTAGACCGTGTTTAGATCATTGAGGATTTCTTCGTGACACGAGTTAGTGGATATTAACAATTTTGATAACTTATGAGATGTGATGCGTTATGTGATTTAACTTTGGGAACGATGTGAGATGTTTAACGGAGTGCGATCTCCGGTGTGGAGCAATGGCGACATGTGGTATGAGCAGATTGAGAGATTTATCGATGAAGTGAATGAGTAATCAGCTTTGGATAATGAGGCTGACAAGGGTTCAGGGATGAAGCCTTCAGACATCATTGAGATAATTATGAGTTCGAATATATAAGCTGAGATGCCTGTCAGTGACGAAGAGAGTCCTTGAGGAATTGTTGAGAACTGTTAGAGATAAGTGACGGGAGACAGAGCATCGAGTTGCTTATAGAGCCATGGAATTGTGGCAGTGTAGCCACATATGAACGTATTTACTGAGTAAGTCAACGGGTACCTTAGCATGTGAATGCCAGAGAGCATAGAGTTATAGTTTCGTCGAGCGATTGTAATGTGATACTCAAGGAGTTGTGATACTTCTTGAGGTTCCCATGTGTACTAGTGCTAGAGTTAGCACGAATCAGAGAAAGGGAAATAGATGGGTTATCTATGTGTTCAGAGGTAGGGTACAGAGATTGTCAGTTCAACCTCTAATTGTCAGTGGTTTCTGGAGACTGGAATAGTGACACTGTTAAAGGGCAGAGATAGAGGGTGAGTCGGGAAATTCAGAGTGGAGTTAAATGCAGAGCTAGAGATTAACAGTGCCGAGTTAGAAACATAGTCAAAGATCTACAGAGCAGTGTTGAGCAACGTTTCTGAGACAGGGACATGAGTGATGATTGTGTGTTGAGTATGACTGTTGAGACGCAGTCATAGGCTTGTGTGATTGGTCAGGAGTACCATGATAGCTTGTGTGACCAGAGCTATGTTCTGTTTATGACGTGAAAAACCAGAGTATCATATTTGGGATAGTCTAAAGGGGATTGACGCTAAAAAGGGTAAATGAGTATGAGCAGAGTTGCTACAGTTGAACTTTCATGTGATTCAGTAATGGAGTGAGTCCAGAATGGAATGAGCATATCCAGTTATCAATGTGTAGCCATGTGAGACAGCATGGTCGATTGAGATTGCACTGTGTTAGTGGATTGACCATGTAGAGTTATATGATCAAGATGAGCTACTGTTATGTTGAGTAAACACCATTAATTGAGATTCGTGATGTTGAGACGATGATCAAAGTGACTTGATCCTTGATGGTGACATCAAGACTGTGTTAGAGCACGAGAAGAGATCAAAGTGGAAGATGGGGAGTACCTTTCGGTCAAGGGGTAGATTTGTGTGATTCGAGATAGCGTAAACTAATTGGCTTATGAGATGTCGCCAAGGAGAAGAGCAGGGATTAGAGGAATTAACTAGAGTATTCGCGGAATATCTAACTGAGTCTGAGGCCGAAGTATTCGTTGGAGTTATGGACCATGACAGAGATGTTCTGTGAGTCGACGTCAAACAAGATTCATGGGATAATGACTATTGATGTGATTACAGGGTGTGTTGATCAGAGTCTGATCAAGTTGTGGTTGCGATAATCAGTGATGATTGTGCTTACAGGGAATAAAAGCGCGAGTGACAGTGTATGAGATACCGAGCGTGGTTATGCGAGTATCCGTGTGTTATGTCATTGAGATATGTGTTCCGAGTATAAGCGGTGCCGCTGAGCCATGTGATAATTAGTGAATGAGATAAAACAATTCTAGAGATTTGAGACTAATCTGAGCTATGAGCAATCAAAGGGTAAGGCCTGAGATATGAGATTTTTGAGTGTGGCAGAATCTCGATGCTTATTATGAGGGGACAATCGGATTGTCTAGGATAGACTGAGAATCCAGAGAATGTCATATGTGAGATCATAGTGTGTGCGCCCGAGATGAGATATATGAGATTACAGGGTGTGAGTTCAAGGTGAAGTGTATGAGTCCCATAGTATGTGTCTGGGATGGTCTGTGTGAGATCATCGGATCAGAGCTAGTATTACTCGGGGTCGAGTAATCATGATTATTTTATACATATGTGTTATATGTGTGTTTCGATATGATTGAGTCGTGGGTTACAATTACGGAGTTGTTGATAATCAAATTGAGATCTACGAGATGAGTATAATGGAAAAGAGCTTTGTGAAACACGTTGAGATCCAATGCGAGATGGCTAGAAATGGTCAACTTTCGCGATTGAGATTGAGTTCAGTGTCTGTGTAATTGAGCTAGTGATAGCACTTTTGTGCAGAAGTGTAATAGAGTGTTAATACTGTGTGATGCAGTGGGCTACTGAGACAGTGCAGCGGTTATGATCAGGAAGTTTTTCCTGGGGATATTCAGAGATGTTCAGGGGAAACATGTGTTTTGCGTGAGAAGAGAGCTTCATGGGTAACGAACCAGGTATACTTTGGTGGGATTGCCGTAGGGAGCAGTTCTAAAATATTGGGCAGCATGAGTTGAGTACAGATGTGTGAGAAAGGGATTGAGAATTGATGAGATATCTAATGAGTATCCGTGATCTGAGAGCATCTGAGTCAAAGTTAGATTCTGGGGATGAGATCTTTATAACACCTCGTTTTTGAGATATATTACGTGAGTTTAATTGATTGGCTAATTATATTATTGATATTGCGTTGGTCCAATTGCGTCCCGTATAGTGGTTATACGTGTCGGGACGGGGATTACGTGGCTTCGGGAGATGAATTTAGTGGAATAATTATAATTGTGGATTCGTGGGATTAAATGGGATTTAATGATATACATTGTGTAATTTTGATAACATGGCCGGGTATCGGTGTCGAACCCGCGTAATAATCGATACGTATATACGTATGTTGTGTTTCTTTTCTTCCTTTCCTTCCAAAACCTTACCAAAGTGTATGTGTGTGTTGTGAGCAATCTGGAAATCAAATTCAAAAGAGGAATTGAGCCATGTTTTTGCTGAAAACCGGATCGGAAGCTTCAAGGTTGTGTTCTTGGAGTTGCAAGGTAAGAATTCCTTGGATTAAACTCTGATTTGGTATACTAATTGATAAGCAACCAAGGGAATTGGTATATATATGTTTTGGGAGTATTTTGGTGTCTGTTATTTGGGTTTTCACAGCTGAAATCGGAGTAGGGAGGTTTTAGCACCTCATGGGCAGAACAGAGACTAAGCAGGGGGACCGGCAAATCGTCGCGAGCGCAGTCGCGATGAAGGGAGCGCGGCCGCAATGAGCGGCGCGAGAGTGACCGCGGGCTAGTGTCCAAACGCGGTTCGCAATGGGAGCACAGCCCGCGACGTGCCAAACGCGACCGCGATCCGGTTGGTTGGGCCAGATTCGGGTTTTGGGCCTTTGGGCCTATTTGGGGTGGCTTTTTGGGGTTAATCAATTATGTTACTGATTATGGGATATCCGGGGCTTATCTGTGAGTTTGGTTAATCTGTGAAGATTTGTTGTGCATGTACAAGGACTGATAGAGATCGGGCTGGGATAGATTCGGGACACCGGGGAGCTAGTTAGAGTTGACTATCGTGATCCAAGTGAGTACACGAGTTCTTTTAAACTGGCATTTCATTTTACAGTGTTGTGCTATTACCTGTATATATGTTATATATGAATGAGAAAGGGAAGCTGCACCTCAGGTATGACTTGCCGCTCTTATAATTGTGATAAGTATGTGCATGTGTTGAGATAGGGTGAGAGTATGAGCTGAGATCCACCCGAGTTGTCCACGGTGGGTTATCGTGGAGACCTGGGTTCGTTATGGTGTAATGATGTATTCCCGTATATTTTCAGCACCTTAATGATATTCTTATCATACACATGAAGAAACAAGCTCAATAAATGTAATATGATGAAGAAGAGACAATATGAATATTTAGAGCAAAGTGAACAGTGGCGGCTGTAATGATATTCAAAATGTCAACCGTGTGGAACAAAAAGTAACCCTAGGAGCCTTTTCTAGGCTCCTTTAATTAACTTTCACACATTGGCACATTTGGCCCCTAGACTATTACTTAAACATAAATTACATAGAAATTAAATACAAGACAAATTACAAAGACAATAAATATTACAAAACAACTCCTATGATCGAAATAATAAATCTAACAATCTCCCTCTTTTCGATCACTTAGGAGGTCCTGGAACTCGGGCGTGGTCAGTCGATTCTCGGAGACCAAGTATGACGTCGAAGCGTCTGGTTACTTGCCTCAGATGTAGCCGTTCGTTCAGATATTTAATGCCGCTGAGGATGTCCTGAATCTCCTGTGGTGAGCATCTAAGTTTTGGATTTGGTTGAGCGTCAAAGTCTTGAACTTTCTGAGTAAGCGCTGCTCGAACCAATCTGATAGTGCCGTCGGAGTAACAAGGAAGATCCTCAAAGCGCATGAATTTTTTGTGTCCTTTCTGGTTCAAAAAGATAACCCCTGGCTGTCCTCGATGCAGAACTTTGTATGCTGGATAGTGGTCTAGCAAAAATATATCTTGTTCGGGAGCTTTCAGACCCACTTTGACTAAGGCACTCTCAATCGCCAACTGGAAATCTCTGAGGCACATAATGATTGATCGGCGATTCATGCATCGAACCAGGGCTGCTAAAGCAGTCATATGTGTCAGACGACCCTTGACTCTATTTACCATCTTTCTGTGCAGACGCTCTATGTCGTCTATGTTTACGAAGTCAAGGTCGCTTTCATGCAATTCTTGAACAGTACCGTCTTCTCTGAGTACCTCGAAGGCTGGAGTGAAGACTCTGGCTCTCTTGTACATATGAATGTTATTGATTTTGACTATTTTGGACTTTGACCAGTATTTGCTCTTGTCTCTCGTTTCTCTTAGCATCATCTGATTGTATTCAGCTTGAACGCATCGAGATGCATCGGTCATTACCATTAGAAGACGTCTACTGTAAGATCCCGGCTTCTTTCTGAAGACCATTTTGAACCTTTCTTCAAGAAAGGATTTTGAAATTGATTAGCCGGGAACTTCTTCAAAAATTCTTTTAACCCCTGGACCGGAGGTTCTTCTAATTCTTTAGGAGGAGCCTCAAGAAGTTTCAATACTCGGTCTCTCCGGTCCTGACATAACTCTTCTTTTGTTTCCGCATCCAGACTGTGGACTTGTCCCCATGAGTACCACTTTATCCATTCCTCGTCTGACCTGTCATATGTTGCGAGGACTTCTCTAGTATCAAAACAGTCGACAGTTCTGGATCCGGATGTTTCAGCGATATGGGCATGCGGAGCTGATTGAGTTGGAAGGGTTGATTGGACTGATGGAGTAGGTTTAACTGATGGCAATTCTTTTGGTGTGGGAGTGGGTTGGATTGATGGAGAAACTGTGGGAGTGAATGTAGGTGATTGGATGGAAGAAGATGTTTGTGCTTGGGGTTCATGGGATGGAGAATCCAAAATCTCAATTGGAATTGGAGGTGATTGTTGTGGAGATTTGGGTTCAGATTTTGGTGTGAGAAAGGTATAGTCGTTATCAGTATCAGAGTCTGAGTCAGACACTAATATGATTTTGACTTTATCGAATTTAGGCTCATAGATCACCATTGCTGAGTTAGGGTCTAACGAAGCTCGGCCCTCAATCTGTAGAGGTTCATATTCGATCATCAGTGCTTCCGTAGCCTCATAAGTTTGATCCCCAGACCCAGACCCTTGAATTTCTATGCCATCAGCCTCTGCTCCCCCTACAATACTCAAGGGGTCCTCATGATGAACCTTTTGTCGTTTCTCCCCCTCATGACGATCAGGGTCGTCCTGGTCGTCATGCTTTCTTTTTGGGGCCTCAGCCTGAGTGCGACATTGTAGTTCAATAACTGCCGACTCCAGGCGATCCATTCTGGAATTCAGCTGCTCTTGGACTTGAAGAATTAAACGATTAAGAGCATCGATCTTGTCCGAGAGCTCGGCTATCTGAAGATGGACTGAATGGGAACCTGGTGGGGGGCCAGCTTCGGAGGTGACACCCTTACCCTTGATGAATGAAAGAAGGGCGGTGTGACGTTCCTCGGCGGCTTCCCTTTGGGCGTCCAGGTCAGCCCGGGTAACCACTCCGGCAGCACGTAATGCTGCCGTTAGCATCTCCAGATTGATGGGGAGATGGCCGGAAGTGGACGGCGTTGATTGAGCCACTCCCGGTCTTCCTTCCGTCATTTCTGGTTCCTGTATAGGACGCTCAGATCTGGAAGTTTGTTGAGCTGCCACGGAGGCAGCTCTTGGGGATGCCACAAAGGCATCGTGCGTGGTGTGTATATGTGGGGATGGAATAGTGAGTGAAGGAATTTCGGTCACGTGGGGAGGAGTGTGACCTCTTTCAACACCGCCACTCTCCGAATGAGAGAGCGATGGAGTGTGTGGAAGATCCCCGTGGAATGAAGTGGTTTCCCTTTGAGGGGAAACCAAGTGGGTGGTGGGGGTTGTTTCGACCGCTGGACTAACGGTCTTATGAAGGGGAGTCCGGCTTATGGGGCTTAGTTCACCCTCTGATTGAATTTCCCTCGCTCTTACGACAGAGACGGTTCTTTCGGAATCCGCCGTCTCTGCCGTCTCACCTACTACTCCCTCTCTCACAATCTCAGCCTCCCGCTCACCGAAACCCATAGATTGTTGAATGTCCATCCTTTCTCCCTCATGCTCACTCTGTCTTTGCTCACCTTCGGACTGGTTAGTCTCAGTCGATTCCGACTGAGACTCATCCGGATAACTCTCTCTTATATAAGCCCTTACCCGCTCCGTGCCCCTTGACCTCGTTAGAATAGATAGAGGTATTTTCATCACCGGTACTGTCGGGGCCCCCTTTGGCAGAGTTAACTTTTGAATTGCCACTGTGGGGTAGACATCATCCTCCGGACGCTCATGTATGTCATCGTATTGATTCATTGCACACTGGATGATGAGTTGAAGGAATCTTTGAAAAGGAACATACTTTCGGCCTTTCTTTGTGCTTTTCTCGACATAGATTCTTCGTAATTCTTCAAATATGAATGCAGCATAGTCCACGTGTCGGTCAAAGGCAAAGCTGGTGAACATGGCTAATACCTGGGCCGACGCTGAGTCATGACCTGAATGCTTGGCGGTGAGGCATTTGTTAAGCACATCGAATAGAATCCACCAGTGGGACTGAAGGTTTTTCGTGCGGAAGTCTGATGGTTTGGAAAGAGGACCGTCATACCCTAGAGTTTGTATCTCAGTTAGGGTTTCAGAGACGGATGGGTTTGGGTCGAATGAATCAAGGGTGGGAAGGTAGTCTTCTGTGGGTAGATGAAGAATGTGGCGGATGGCAGAAGTAGTGACTTTGACTGGAACGCAGTCAATGGTGGAGGTGAAGTGAGGTTCGGGGTCGGTTATATATTGGAGCCTGTTCCAGAATTGTTGGAGATATATCTGGGGAACAGCTATGGCAGTGGATAGTGCATAATAGATGGGATGGCGGGTGAGGATGTCAAAGGCAAGGGTTTGGGTTTCTTTTGTAAGGATGGAAACGTCGAGTTGCCAGTTATGTGGGATGAACTCGACAAACTCGGCGCTGGGTAGGATGGATTCCTCGGGTAGCTGAGCATTGTTATTTGGGATGGGTGAATGAGGTACGGTGAGGATGATTGCTGGATCCATTATCCTGCAAAGTGCAACAAAGTTAGAATCATAAGACTTGAAATGATAATGCATTGATGTGAAGTCTAGATGAGTGTGAAATAGAAATTGTCTGATCTGTTTAGCATCGGGTCTTTATTAACAGAATAAAATTCCACTAATAAAGTCCAAAGTCAATCGTTAAGAGACCGATGTTAGATAAGACCGTTTCACTCAAACAATGATCCTAACTCTAATCAATGGTGCACTTGGATGGTAATATTTTTTGTGATTTTTGAATTTATATGAAAATGCAGAAATGAAAAAATGAAAAATGAAAAGTTAAAAAAAATCCTAAGTGTTGGATTTCGGATGGGCCGAATTCGGATGAACAGTGTCATTGAATTCGGACCCGTCCGAAATCGGATAATGCATGAATGATGTGTGGGGGATCGAATTCGGATGAGGTGAAAATGGGGACCGAATTCGGATGATGGTCCGAAGTGTAAGTCATGAAATGAATGAAGGTGGTCCGAATTCGGATGAGGACTTATGCAAATGCATGCAATGATATGGATAGGTCCTGATTTCGGATGGTACCTGGAATTCGGATGGGAACCGAATCCGGGTATCATCCGAATTCGGATGAACAGTGGTGTACACACTTAGACTAAATTCAAGTTTTGAAAATTTTTGCCTTGCTTTGATGGTCCGAATTTGGATCAGCAGTGACCCGAATTCGGATCAACAGTGGTCCGAACTTGAATTTGTGCTTTGAAAATTTTTGAAATTAGTCTAAGTAGGACATTCGAATTCGGGTGGTGGTCCGAATTCGGACGTCCGAAACTGCATGAGTGCAGTTAATATGTTCATGCAAAAATAAACGTGAACAGTTAAATGTTAACAAAAATGCATGAAATTGCAGATCCTAGTCTAAAATGACATAGGAAACATTTTATCTAACTACAACCAAGTGAAAAACACACATTAAACTACCTAAAACTACCATAAACCGAGAAGAAAAAATGGAAAAAAAAATATTAGAATCAAACACATAAAATAGGAAGTTATAAACTAAAATAGAGTTAGAAATATGTTACCTTATGATGCCGAAATGAAGAAATGCAAGAAAATCCGAGAAAAACGAAGCACTTTAAAGCTTCAGTGAAAGAAAATGGTGGTTCGGCGGTGGTACTCGTCGACGGCAGAGAGAAAGAGAAGAAGGAAAATGGAAATATCTTGAAGATGAAGTAAAGTGAAGGGTTGACTGTTGACCGCCCCTATTTAAACTCGTGCGGGTCGGGTACCGGGTCAAGGATCCGCGTCCCACTAAAGAGGATGTGGGCCGCCGGGTTGGGCTCAACACACACACACAACAAAAAAAAAACTTTGGGTTATACAAAATGAAACAGGTTAAAAAATGGGCTTTGAGCGTAATTAATAAAAACAAAATTAAAAGGAAATTTTGGCCCAATTTTTATTGCATCTTTTTGAGTTTTTCTATGAGACTTCAAAATAAAATATTTTTGGTATTTTCTTTCGTTTTCCGAAATCAAAATAAAATGAAATGAAGTAAACTAAAATCTTTTTGACTTTTTGATAAATTTGAAAGATAAAATCTTTTTGTGATTTTCTGACCTATTAGATTAAAACTTAAAATTAAATTAAAACTTAAGACCAACCTAAAATTTAAAAATTAACTATAAAAGAAACAAAGAGAAACACAGAATTATAAAATTTAAAATCCTAACTCTACTCCCCCTCAAATAAATACCGGTTCTTTTCCCTTTTTTTTTCAGATTTACATCACGACAACCCTTTTTAGCCTTTCAAGAACAGACAAACCTGGAAATTGTTTGCATCCCACTCCGTGATGAACAATTCACACAGCAATTTATCAGGATCATTAATTATTAAAAATATACGCAGATAAGGAAATAATGAGTTTCAATCTTGTGACATAATCCTTAAATTTAAATAACAGATATTTTCTAAAATAAAGGAATTTCAATCATGATAGATTGAAATAGAATTATTTAAGACAATATCTGATATTTAATTGGAAGGCGGATTCAACATGCCGATATGGGATACTAAAAACTGAAAACGAGGTTCGTCTAAAGCTTTAGTAAATATATCTGCAAGTTGGTATTCCGTGCCAACAAAATACAACTCAATGGTTCCCTTTTCAACGTGATCTTTAATAAAATGATACCTGATATCTATGTGTTTTGTTCGAGAGTGCTGCACGGGATTGCAAGAGATGGAAATTGCACTTCGAGAATCACAGTAAATAGGGATATTGGTGAGTGAGAATCCATAATCGCGTAATTGTGTTCTCATCCACAGCACTTGAGAGCAACAGCTTGCAGCTGCTACATACTCAGCCTCAGCTGTAGATGTGGATACACAATTTTGCTTTTTGGAAGACCAACTCACCGGTCTATCTCCTAAAAATTGTATTCCTCCCGACGTGCTTTTTCTGTCCACTCTACAACCTGCAAAATCAGCATCTGAAAACGCGGTAAGATCAAAATCGGTTCCCTTTAGATACCATAGACCAAGTTCGGGTGTACCCTTAAGATAACGAAAAATGCGTTTTACCGCAGTTAGGTGTGATTCTTTTGGGTCGGCCTGAAATCTAGCACAAAGACATGTTGAAAACACTATATCCGGCCTACTGGCAATCAAGTATAGTAAGGATCCTATCATCCCTCTGTAAGTTGTATTATCGACACTTTTCCCGGAAGGATCGGTGTCTAACTTATAGTTGGAGGCCATGGGAGTTGCGATACTCGTGCAAGAGTCTAACTTATACTTCTTGAGAATGTCAAGAGTATATTTTGACTGGTTCACAAAAATCCCATCCTCAAGTTGTTTGACTTGTAATCCGAGGAAAAATTCATTTCCCCCATCATACTCATCTCAAACCTGGACTCCATTAGGGCTGAAAAATCCTTACAAAAATTATTGTCAGTAGATCCAAATATAATATCGTCGACATAAATTTGTACTAGCATTATATGTGGGCCTTCTTTTTTTGTGAACAGAGTTGTGTCCACCACACCTTTATAGAAACCGGCAGAAATAAGGAAATTTGAAAGGCTATCATACCATGCTCGAGGTGCTTGTTTTAAACCATAGAGGGCCTTATCTAGCACATAAACATGGTCGGGTTTATGTGCATCAACAAAGCCTTGTGGTTGTTCAACATACACCTCCTCGTTAAGTTCACCGTTTAGGATGGCAGTCTTGACGTCCATTTGGTACACTTTGAAATCTTTGTGTGCCGCGTACGCCAAGAAGATTCTGATTGCTTCGATCCGTGCAACTGGAGCGAAGGTCTCGTCATAATCTATCCCTTCTTGTTGTCGGTAGCCTTTGGCAACAAGTCTTGCTTTATTCCTTATCACAATGTCGTTTTCATCTCGTTTGTTCTTAAAGATCCACTTTGTTCCGATGACTGTACGGTCTTTTGGCTTGGGAACTAACCGCCATACTCGTAGCTGTTCAAACTGGTTGAGTTCCTCTTGCATTGCAACTATCCAATCTGGATCTGTCAGGGCTTCATCCACACGAGCGGGCTCTATCATACTCAAGAATGATGCGAAGAGACATTCATTAGCAGATGCCCTACGAGTTTGGACTCCTGTTGATACATCACCAATGATTTGCTCTGTTGGGTGACTTCGGGTCCATTTGATCTCGTGTGGAAGGGGTGCTCGGGATGGAACCTCTGTGGTTAATGTGGTGATGGATGAAGATTCATGGTCAATGGTTTCAAATGAAGGTACCACTGGTTCAGGTTCGATTCCCGAGTGTTCAGGTGAAGGAAGAATTGTTGGTATTATATGTGAGGGTATTATAGGAGTAGATTCAACTGCGGATGTGTCGGTGGATGATGTGGATGGATGAGGGTACGTTGAAGACGATGGAGCAGAGAAACTTTGCAGCGCAGTTGAATTTGAAGGATCACCTACATTATTGACAACATTAGACACACTAGCGTTAGGACCGAAAAATTCAACATAAAAAGGATCAAATAAATTAACCAAATCAGAAGAAGAAAAAGAAATGGGGTTATTTGAAGAGTCTCCAGGCATTTGAGTAATGCGTGGTCCTGATTGATCAACTTTGGGTGCCAGTTCAGCCAACTCATCAAATGTGACGTGCACACTTTCATTGACTATTCTGGTTCGGGTATTGAATGCGCGATATGCCTTCGAGTTGGATGAGTATCCAATGAAGATCACTTCATCCGCCTTTTCGTTAAATTTCCCGAGGTTGTCTTTGTCATTCAGCACATAGCACCTGCAACCAAATACACGTAAGTACTTAATAAATGGTACTTTATTCAAAAAGAGTTGGTAAGGAGTTTTGTTAAAGCGCTTATGGATGATGGAGCGATTTTGTGTATAGCATGCTGTTGATACGGCTTCGGCAGACAAGAACGGAGGCAGCTTTGAGTATGTGAGCATTGTACGAGCGGCTTCCACTAGCATACGGTTACGCCTTTCCACGACCCCATTTTGTTGAGGTGTTCGAGCAGCAGAGTATTGATGTTGAACACCTTTGGATCGAAGGAAGCCCTCCACTACTGAGTTCTTGAACTCCGTGCCGTTATCTGATCTGATTGATTGCACTAACAGCTGCTGTTGGGTCTTGACACTCTTGATAAAATCAATGATTTCTTGAGCTGTCTCGTCCTTGGAACGCAAGAACCTAACCCAGGTGTATCGAGAATAATCATCAACGATAACCAACACATATCGTTTTCCATTTATGCTTTGAGTTCTCATTGGTCCGCATAAATCCATATGAAGTAACTCCAATACTCTTTTTGTTGATGGTTCGGGCTTTGGTTTGTGAGATGATCGTTTCATTTTTCCTTTCTCACAAGCTCCACACAGATGGTCCTTTTCGTAGTGCAATTCAGGAAGTCCTTTGACCAATTGTTTCGCAGCCAGCTTGTTGATATTATCAAAATTCAAATGGGATAATCTTCGATGCCACAACCAAGAGTCTTTTGACGAGGCTTTTGATAGTAGGAAAATGTTATCCTTCACTATTAGCTTAGCTACGTCAATGGTGTAAAGTTTAGATTTTCGGGAACCAGTTAAGATTTCTTTTCCGTGCATGCTCTTAACACTACAGTTCTTGGCTCTAAATGTTACTTCTAGTCCTTTGTCGCAGAGTTGTCCTATGCTAAAAAGATTATGTGATAACCCCTCAACATAGTCAACGTCCTTGATGACCAGATTATTTAGAACTAAGTCCCCGTATCCTTTGATGTGAGCCTGATGGTTGTTCCCGAATTTCACAGTTCCGCAATACTGTTCAACAACGTTGGACAGCAATTCTCTTCTTCCAGTCATGTGCTTGGAGCAACCCGAATCCATATACCAAATGGACTTAGCCTGAAAAACACATAAATTCATATAATGAAAAACTATATGCATTCAAACACATCCATTTTTAATTCACAATCAAACCGTGTTCTGAACCGAGATGTTCAGAAAACATGATGAGTTAAAACCGGGTCCTGGGCTGTGTGCACAGAAGCCAAACGTGTCGGTTTAAGCACAACCGACAAGCAAAAGAACGAGTCCTAGTCTAAGGTAACTAGAAGCCATTTCTTTGAAGCACGGGTCTTGATCAGAAGTAACCAAGAACCATCTGCATTAAGATCACACAACCTTGGGTACCCACCTCAATATGGGTCCCTTTTTGTTAGGGTTTCCAGATTTATATGGCACGTGTACAGTTTTAGAATCCCAACTAGCATTTGTGTGTGGTCCGAATGCACAACCCTTTGGAATCCATTGAAGATTGGATTTATTGGGTTTTGGAACCTTAGGCGCTGAAATTGCCTTTGGTTTTTGTCTTTTTGAGACCTGTTTGACCGGTGCTTTGGTTTTGGGCCTTGGCAACGGACAATTCTCAACTTTGTTTGTGGCCGATGATGCACTATTTTTGGTTTTCTTTTTCCGAATACGTTTAACAGGATAAGGCACAAAATCATTCATTTCAGGAGCCTGTCGTCTATATTTAGTTGGACATAGATTAAACAAATCACTGAAAGAGTACTTTAACGGAATAGCAGAATTCGGTTCAACATTACAGACATTGTCACACACATTGTTACATAAATTGTCTTTAGTGATTACAGACATCCTATCTCTAGTAACAAATTCACTTGGCATTAAAGCCTTCTTCACAAAAAAACTTGTAAAATCCTGCATGGTGGTTTTTGGGACTCTCCTTAGATGATCTGTAGGAACAAAACGATTAGAGTCAGTAAGCATGGAAGATTTAGACTTGACAAACTTTTCTTTTTGGTGGTGAGTGGGTTTCTTAAAAGACTTGGATTTAATCTGAGTCTTTTGAGGAACCTCATTTTTGAAAACTTTTGAGCACTCACCTTTGACAATGATAGAAGAAGATTCAACTTTAGTCTTACCTTTATCAGATGACACATATGGAATTTTTATGGATTGAGAAGGTGTTCGTTCTTTTGAAAGATCTTTCAATTTTTGTGAAACTATATCAAAATTTTCTCTGTAGACAGTAACTTCCACAGATTGTTGAAAAAGTTGATTTACCAATTCTTCTTCTCTCTTAAGAAGAGCATCTTGAAGATCAAGTGCTTTCTCTTGAGATGACTTCAATTCCTTTTCTAAAACAATGATTTGTTGTTGAAGAACTTTTGCAGGAATATAAAGTTGAGGAGTTGATTTTACAGTTTCAGTTTTCAATTCAGCTTCTGAATAAGTTGACGAGAGATCTTCCTCTAAAGTGGGTACTCTAGAAGAATAACTCTCGTTAAGTTCTTCATATTGAAAAAAAAAAATTTTATCTTTACGCGCAACACGTTTCTCATTTTCTTGATTTAAAACTTCTTTTGATGACTCAAAAAAGAAAGATTTAAGACCGGCTCCCATATAATTCATGTCATAAAATACAGGTAAAACATTTTGTGCTTTTTCCAAATATTTAGGATTTTTAAAACCAATTCCTTGTTTAGAATGGTAAAACCTAGTTTCTTTGGGCTGATTTAAATGGGTAGTTTGTTCTGTTTGACCCCTTTTCAAAAATGCATCGTCAAGGGTCTTTATTCTTGAGTACAAACTTATCCGTTCTTCTTCAATCATTTTGTATTTTTCTAAACTGTCTATATTTTCCATATTTACCGCATCTAATTGTTTTGTAAGAACAGAAATTTCTTCTTTTAAAGAGAGTTTATCTTTTGAAAGCGTTTCCATGCAAGATTCAAGATATATATTCCTATCCTGAACATCTACTTTTTCAATTAACATCTGTTTTATAACATTATGATTAGTTAACCACTTTGAATGATATAATTCAGATGTTTCTTTCAGAGTATGAGCTTGATGTTCAGCCTGTACACACCTTGCAGTTTCAGCATTTAATCTAGCTTGGAGATCAAGTATTTGTGTGTGCAGTGTACATTCATTATCTACAAATAATTTATTTACATGTGCAAGAATGTAACAGGAATATACCTCATCGGACTCAGAACCGGATGTGGAGCATTCAGGATCGTTGGTTGTAGCCATCAGACATGCTGGTGGATTTTTCATTGTCTCCCCCTCAGCAGCATGATCTGAATTATCAGCAGAGAAATCAGTACATGTCTCCAACCCCATACGATCAACCATGTAGCAATTCTTGCCCTTGTCATCCTCGTCTTCAGAATCTTCAGCATCCCAGTAGTCAACCTGGGCGACGAGGGCTAACGCATCCGTTCTCTTCTTGGCTGCCTCGAGCTTTCTCTCGTAGTACGCGACGTCTCTGTCGAAGTTGTTCTTGCATTCCCTAGCAAAGTGGACCGGTTTGCCACATTTGTAGCAGAGACGTTCATCCGCAGCCTTTGACTCATCTGCTCTCGGCCTGTCCTCTCTCCTTTCCGCCGGCCTCTTGTCGGCCCTGCGATGCTCGCGGCTGTCATCGCGCCTCCTTTCCCGTCTTTCGGGCTCTCTCCGCTCTTCCCTGCGGTCATCCCGACGATCATCCCTTCGATCGTCACGCATGTCATCCCTGTGATCATCACGCCTATCATCTCGCCTTTCATAACGGCGATCATCTCGATAGTCGCGTCTATCGTCATGGCGGCGATCATCCCTATCATCCCTTCGGTAGTCATCCCTTCGATAGTCATCGCGTCGGTCATCCCTTCTATCATCTGAGTACCTCCGTGGACCAGTGTCATAACGGAGTTGGTTGTTAGTCTTGTTGGAGAACCGTCGCTGTTGGAGACGGTTGGTCCACAAGGCTATCTGTTCCTGAATCGAAGCTTCCTCTACATCATAGACCTCACGCGGAGGAGAAGCATACCTGCACTGAGATGACGAAGAACCTATAGCAAAGGATGGTGTCGGAATCTGCGTGTTAGTGATCAAGGCTAGAGAGTCATTCGGTTTCAACCCTGTGTTGGCTGATAGCAGCAGAGAGGCCAATTGATTTCCCATCAGCTTCTGTTGATCTACATCCCCTTGATACTTTTTCAGCTTCTTGAAGACAACATTAATGGATACCTCAGGAATGTTCAGGACTCTCTTTGTGGCCCTACATGCAAGCTGCCACTCGGGGGCTAAGGCGGCAAAGAATTGGATGTTGATATCATCCCTATCCTTCTTGATGTGCAGTTTGTTCAACTCGTTAAGGACTGCACAGAACCTGGTGAATGTGGCTTGCAAAGATTCCCCGTCTTTGGCGCGGAATTCCGTAAACTTAGCATTCGCCTCCTCGATTTTGGCACGATCATCGAGATCTGCCCCCAGCATTTGGACTTCTAGCTCGTCCCACATTTCTTTTGCAGACATTTTACTGTCTACACCGACCAAAATATCAGTGGGGAGGGCTTGATAAATCAAATATTCGGCCCTCTTATCAGCGTGCTGTCGGTCTCTCTCGGCGTCATTTGCCGGTTCTCTCTCAACCTTTGAGGCTTGGACAGGGGGGTCAGCCTCAGGTCTGGCGGCTATCTCTCGATAGTAGATCACGGGTCCTTCGGATATAGATTGAAGCATCAAGTTCCCGAGAGGTTGCATTCCAACAAACTTAAGGAACCTGGATTTCCATTGTTCGTACTCATCGGGATAGAGAACTGGTGGTCTGTTCTCAGATCCGAGTACTAGAGGTTCGCAAGACATTGTGATGATGGGTGCTGATTAAGAATATGAAGATCTTAGAGGTGGAAACTGGACACAGATGGGTTTGACAGAAAACAGAAATTTCTGAATTCGGATGGTGTGACTTCGGATGAACAGTGTTTCGGATGAGGGATCCGAATTCGGTTTTGGTGAATTCGGATGGGTAGGTTTCGGATGGATGGATTTCGGATGTGTTGATTTCGGATGGACGGATTTCGGATGACAGTAATTCGGATGGTTATGGTTCGGATGATGTTCAAGTTCGGAAGGGGTCCTAATTCGGATGAACAGTACTATGGTTGGGGACCAAGTTCGGTTGAACCTAATTTCGGATGGACCTAAGGGGCCGAATTCAGATGAAACGAATTCGGATGAACAGTTGAAGGCCCGAATTCGGATGGACCGAAATGTGTGGTCCGAAATTGGAAAAAATTTAAGTACAAGTCCCAACAGTGAAAAATGGAAAGCCTGATCTGAACTTCGGATGGTCCGGAGTTCGGATGGGACCGAAGTGTGGTCCGAAATAGGCTTATGGGTGGTCCGAAATTCACCTAAGTATGGTCCGAATTGGACCGAAATGAGGTCCGAATTAGGATGATGTGAGGTCCGAAAATGGTGCCTAGGTGGTCCGAAATGCTACAGTGGTAATCCGAAATACAGCAGGTTTTTTACGATTTCTAAGGCAGAATGAGCAGAATTCGATTTTTATCAGTTTTAAAGCCTAAAAACAGTTCTAAATGATTTATAAACTATTTTAAACACTTTTGGTGAATTAAAACAACCTAAAAAAACACTTAAAAATAGCATGAACACGTGAAAAACCCACTTAAACAACCCATATTTTCAAACTTAATAATGGTCGATTCTTGATGATTTTAACAAAGATATGGAACTAAATGAGCTTAAAATCAGTAGAGAATGATAATGTGGAGTTTATATGACCATTATAACACAAGAAACACGAAAAAACAGAAGAAAATGAAGATCTAACCGGTTATAATGGAAGAACACGAAGAACACTCAAGAAAAACCCAGCAGAATCCGTTTAAGTCAGTTTAAATCCACCCCTCTGAGCTCTGATACCAATTGTAATGATGTATTCCCGTATATTTTCAGCACCTTAATGATATTCTTATCATACACATGAAGAAACAAGCTCAATAAATGTAATATGATGAAGAAGAGACAATATGAATATTGAGAGCAAAGTGAACAGTGGCGGCTGTAATGATATTCAATTGTCAACCGTGTGGAACAAAAAGTAACCCTAGGAGCCTTTTCTAGGCTCCTTTAATTAACTTTCACACATTGGCACATTTGGCCCCTAGACTATTACTTAAACATAAATTACATAGAAATTAAATACAAGACAAATTACAAAGACAATAAATATTACAAAACAACTCCTATGATCGAAATAATAAATCTAACAGATGGGTTTTCGCGAAAGTGATGTTCGCGATGGGTTATCGCACAAGTGATGTTCGTGATGGGTTATCACGTGGACTAATATTCGCGATGTGTTATCGCGTGGGCTGAGGAGCCCCACCTAGCCCTTTGTAGGGTTTCCATATATATATATATATATATATATATATATATATATATATATATATATATATATATATATATATATATATATATATATATATATATATATATATATGGCAGTGTTATAGCCAGGTTGCTCCTATGCTTTATTATGTGGCTAACCGCTGCTGTGTGCGGCCTGTTAGCAGTGGGGAGGGCTCCCCACCAGGGATGGGATTCCCAATGTGATTGTGAGGAGAGGTCCTCACTAGAGATGTGATTCTTAGTGCTTCAGATATCATGCTTTTTGACAGTAGTGTCAGGGAAGAGAACAATGTGCATAAATGAGAATAGAGTTGCATATTCTGCCATGTGTTATATACTGTGTGATATGTATGTGTTATACTACTTAGTCTAACCCTTGTGTACTCACGAGCTGCGAAGCTTACGTGTAGATTCTAGATGTGTGTCTCAGGGAGGTTAGAGATTGGTTAGCAGGGAGGGACTGATGCCGGGGATGACGATTAGCTCAGGGATTTCTGCCCATGACAGTGTATGGATGGAGGATGCTGATATGATTCATGTGAAGACCTCCCCTTACGGGGCAGTCCTCATTGTCTAGGTCCCACAAAAAGCAAGACAATATCAATCATAACTAAGATAGAGTAATTAAGTTGCGGAATTATGAATTACAGGTACAAACATTAGGATTAAGTTTAATACACTTTTAGTACGAGTTACGGTTTTCAAATTAAACTTATAAAGGGTACAAACTAGTCTAATACATTTCATCATGCGATCAAAGCAAATCTACCTAGACCACCACAATTATAATCTTAAATCTATACCAAAAGTTCGTTGAAGTAGTGGTCTATGAAAAACTTCACTTGATCTTTGGTGACCTAAGAACTAGGCCCGGCATGTGCTTTCCCCTTATCTTTTCTTGTAAAAAGATTTAACACCAACTATAAGCAATGCTTAGTGAGAATATAGATTTATCAGATTACATGTATACAACAAGCGGAAAGTGGGTAACTAGCGTTATATAACTTGACTGCCGCTACAACCATGCAAGATTGAGACATAGTAACATAGAGTTGGATGATGTCCAGGCCATGCTCACGCTTTTAGTGGAAGCTATCCACTCAATACTGGGCTAGCTACCAGTAAACATCATGGGGGGAGCATTGTAGTAATCAATATCAAGTTCAATAGAACTGGTGACATAGCAAGGTCTAGAACGATAGACCGACTAGGCTAATCATGCTAAACTGCATCAATACATCAAAGATGCGAGCAATGATGAAAGCTAAATAGACAAGGTCATGATAGCAATATCAACTTATAACAATGACTGAATTGAATTGTAAGTACAATGTATGCAGAATGATAAGTCAAATAGCCATCATGATCCACAGGGTATCACCGAACCATGGTGAGCACAGGTCACAAACCAACTGAGCATATATGAATGCCAAAGTAAACTATCAACAACAATATGTCTCAACCTGAATCAAGCATGTAAAACTGAATATCTATAACTCACTACTGGTTTATGCTGAACTGTTGACTTTATCAAGTAGATTTCTCCACCACCTGAGTTATCTCAGGATTTAATCTTTGACTTTCTGGACTTTAGCTTGGCTTTATAAACTTTGACCCACTTTCAGTACTTTAACTTTTAAACTTTATTACTTTGTCCAGAATTATTTGAACCTGTCCAGAAATGATTATTGCAAGAACGTTACCTTTTAGCTATAAACTTTATTTGTTCTGATTCTTATAACTGATAAACTTTATACTTTAATTACATGTGTGTGTATGGGCATTACACTTTATATATTAATGTGTCATAAAAATATATTAAAAAAGTTTGATTATTGGCCAGAAATTCGGATCCATTAGCCCACATCCGAATTTCACATCAACTGGGACCGACTCGCCGAGTTGAGGTCAGAAATTCGGATCTCGACCGAATTCGCATACATCCGAAAAACCCATTTGATCTGAGATTGACCCATCCGAATTCCGGGTCAATCCGAAGTCAGGTTCCATCCGAATTCAGATCCAACACTTAGAAAAATTATCAGATTTTATTGATGTTCTTGGCGACTCGCCGAGTCCTCAGGCGACTCGCCGAGTCGACCTACAGATGTGCAGGTCGACACATACGGGTTTTCACCAAATATTTCCCAAACTTATTTTTAAACACATGCAATCCAATTTCACGCCATATTATCATTATTGGTGTGTTTCTACACTATTTTTCCCATCTTAAACACATTAAATCGTTCAGATTCAACCAAAATATTGGATTTTATCTCAAGAACACAAAACTTTATAAAAGTTTAGATTTCTTACCTTTTTGGACGATTTAACCAACGATTTTCGATTCTGAAGCTTCAGGGAACTCCAATTGATGTTTTGCAACTGATATTACAAACATGCAACGTCATTATTCAGATTTTAAAATCTAAATTTTGCATTTTAGCCCTCCAAATAAACTTTAAACTCAAAAACTTTGTTTCTTACCTTAGTTTCCACTGATTCTTGATAATAATCAGTAAAATCACGAATTTCTTCTTCTGAACTTTGATTTCTCAGCTGATTTTAGAGAGAGAGAGAGAGAGAGAGAGAGAGAGAGAGAGAGAGAGAGAGAGAGAGTGTGTGTGTGTGTGTGTGTGTGTGTGTGTGTGTGTGTGTGATTTTGAAGACGAGAGTGATAAATGAAGGAAATGAAAGACTTGGGTCTTTTATTTCCCAACTTCAGGTTTTGGCACTTTTAGTCCCTCAACATTTTATTTTTTTTTAAATAAAGATTTCATCTTCATTTTTATCATTACTAACATAATTTAACTTAATTAAACAATTTCATTCCTTAATTCAACTACAATACAAATAATGTAATTAATTTACATTATTATCTCAAATACATAAATTAAGAGTTTGGATAAAGACTAGGTTGTTACAATTTAGTGGCTATGCGATGAGGTCAGTGTGCGTGTTTATATATGGTAAATCAAAATTGATTTGATTGGGATTAAAGTTTGAAATTAGCAGTGTACGCGTGTAATCCTATGACTTATGTGTTATAACTTATATGCGTCTCTGCTAGCTGTGTATTGTGAATGACGTGACATTTGGGTGGATTAGAGGGTATGACATATACAATAAGGTGTTTGATTGTAATGATTATTTTAAACTTTTTTTTTAAATATTAGAAGTTATGTTGATTAACTTTCACCTCATAAAAGTCAAAACAATACCAATGTTATGTACGTGTTCTTGGTTTTGATTGAATGCACTTATATTAACTGATTGTTTTTTATGCTTCAATTGGATTGAAGTTATTACTTTCGATTAAACTCTGCAAACAATTCATTAGATTAAAATAAGAAATACTATGCAGTCGATGTGCTTTTACGATTTATTTTAAAGTTTTACAAACCATTACTAGAAATATAACGTTTTGATTATTGTTTCATAGAATGAATCATCATTAGTTATTTAGTTTATATGTAAGAAATCTTTTCTTGATTAGACAAAACAGGTTGGGAATCAATAGTTGTAAGTTCGTAAAAAGTATATGCACAACAATCCTTATTCCAATTAGATTTGGGTGATGTTAATGAAAAATCTAAGTAATTACAAAAGGTCTAACCAGCTAGATCATCATAATTATCTAGTGTCGGTCTTTGAATCTTGTCCAGGAAAAGTACATCTTGACAAATTAGAAATAGAATATATAAAAATCGTCAATTTCAGTATTAGAATCACAAATCATTCTATGTCACTTATAAATGGGAAAATTGTATTTCGCAGTGGTACAAATATACAATCACTTTGGTTTTTGATGATGTCTAAGTTTGAAGGAAAGGCTAGCGGCATAATATTCAACTTTAAAATAATCTCATTATTAATTTCAACTTAGATAAATTTTTATATGCATGTTATGTATATTGTATGTATTGTTCTAAAAAAAATATTTTGTTCGAACAGATTTGGGCATCAATTTGTGGTTAGGATTAACCTACGCAAGTAATCTGGATATTAGGGCAAAAAATGCGAAGAATTAGGTAAACACAAACATTTATGTGAGATTGTAATTTCTGTATATCGAATCGTGTTTGTGTAGTTATATATGTTTGTTCTTTCTTAAAATTTTGGGAGAATTTCATATATACCCTTTCAAAACTTCATAATATCATATATGCCCAACTTAAAATTTTAATATCATATATATCCCTCCTAAACATCATAATATCACATATACCCAATTTTAATAATTAATATCACATATATCCCTCTTAAACATCATTAATATCATATATACCCAAATTCATTAATTTAATTATTTTTAGAACATTTAAAACTCATATTTAATATTGATTATTAATTAATGACCATTATACCCTTACTTATTTCTTCTTTCAACTAAACCTTATAAAATATCATATTTATCCAACTTAAATTAAAATATCGTATCTCTTTAAATAATTTCATATAATTTATTTTTTTAACTTTACTATGTAATTTCTTCATAATCAAACAAATTAACAATAACGATAAAAAAGTGTATTATATTTTTGGTTCGTTTGTAAACAAATCGTATTGACTTATTATATTTTTCTTATTTGTTTTTATCTTGCAGTTTTTAATATACAATTAACTGATTATATTATGTTATTATTTTTTTTTTTTTTCAAATTTATAGTTGTATAGCATTTTTTAAATTTAGTATATATCTTTTGTTTTCTATATACATTAGTTTCTATTTTTGTTTTCAATTAAGTGTGCTTTCGTTTTATAATAATTGTTTGTTCTAGTTTACTTTTTTTACTTTTTTATATATAATCTAGTATTTGAATTATAACTTGTTATCCAATTTTATTAGTTGTGTATATTTTTTTAATTGAAATACTAGATTAGATATAAAAAGTTATAAAAAAAGTAAACTAGAAAAAACAATAATTATAAAACGAAAGCAAACTTGAAAAAAATAGAAACTAATGTATATAGAAAACAAAAGATATATACTAATTTAAAAAATGTAATACAACTATAAATAAGAAAAAAAGATAAAACATAATATAATCAGTTAACTGTATATTGAAAACTACAGGAAAAAAACAAATAAGAAAATATAATAAGTCGATACGATTTGATTACAAACGAACAAAAATATAATACAATTTTTTATTGTTAATGTTAATTTGTTTTCCTATGAATAATTTATATAGTAAAGTTTACAAAAATAAATTATATAAAATTATTTAAAGGGGTATGCTATTTTAATTTATGTTGGATAAATATGATATTTTGAAGGTTTAGTTGAAAGAATAAATAAGTAAGTGTATAATGGTCATTAATTAATAATCAATATAAAATATGAGCTTTAAATGTTTTAAAAATAATTAAATTAATAAATTTGGGTATATAGGATATTAATGATTTTTAAGAGGGATATATGTGATATTAATTATTAAAATTGGATATATATGATATTATGATGTTTAGGAGGGATATATATGATATTAAAATTTTAAGTTGGGTATATATGATATATGAAGTTTTAAAGGGGTATATATGAAATTCTCCCTAAAATTTTAAACAATTGATTTTCTTTCTGGAGATTTAACGGTGCGTTGGACTTTTTATAGCATCCTCTATATTCTTCGTTTTGTTTTCTTTAGAAATTATTTATTTGTTAAGATATAAAAAATTTATGAGAGAAAAACATTACATGAAAATGAAGTCATAAAAATATAATTGAATTTTTACTGACCAGTTTATATTAAAAGTTTTGAAACAAAAACTACATATAATGCAATGTTTTGAAATAGAAAAATTGTGTTTTAGAAAATTATTATGGTTTCGATAAATCTAATATACAAATTTAGATAAAAATATCTAGATCATAAGTATTTTAAGAAACATATTAAATATCGTACATTAAAGTTGTGAGAGTAAAATATATTATATATAAGCAATAAATATATAGCATTTACGTATATCATCTATTTAATAATATAATATAGGGTTTATTATGAAAAAACCAACACGTTTTCATGTTTTTTACGTTTTCGTCCATCCATGTTATTTTTCTCCATATATAAAAGTCCTCAAGTTATTATTTTCTTTTTGCTTTAGTGAAATTTGGACATTAGAATCCTGTTTTTCAGTTTTTTAAAACCCGGTTCACAAATCATGCAAAACCGAGGCCGAATGTCCAAATTTAACTAAACCAAAAAAAAGAATAACTAAGTTTTTATGGAAAAAAATAACATGGAGGGACGAAAACGCCAAAACGTGAAAACATGTTGGTTTTTTTTCCCTAATAAACCCTATAATATAATATACAAAATATATAATATGAGAATATTATATACAAACAAAATATTTAAAAATTATTAAAACTGATATTTCGAAGCTCGCTATATATGATTTTGGAAATGAAAATCATATTATACAAATATATGGTAAGTTATAGAAATATTAATTACTATTATATATACAGAACAACTTAAAATATTTAATTATGTAATATATATTATATACTGTTATATATTTTAAAATGTTAAATACAATCAAATATATTAAAGTATAATATATATCATGAAAGTATCATACATAGCATAATATATAATACTCTAGTATTATGAATAATCATGAATACAAAAAAGTTTAAAATATTAAATTATGTATTATATATTATATAATTCTATACATTTTATCACATTAATACGTACACACACATATAAATATATATATATATATATATATATATATATATATATATATATATATATATATATATAAAATAAGTATTATATATATTATGATACCATAACACATAACACAATATATAATACTATAGTATATTATATTAAAGTTTTGTGTAAAACAAAATGTCAAACATATAGGTATCTATTTTATAAGAAATATATATAATAATATAATATTAATTATAAAATGATAGTGATATAATACTAGGGGAGTTCATTTTCAAACTTTCTGGATTTGGTTTGAAAATTAGACGTTCAACCTTTTAAAAAATGGATAACTGCGCAAAAAACTCTAAACTTCTCAATTTTTTGTGATTAAAACCTCAAATCATTTTCCGTTGCATAAAAAACCCCGAACTAACTAAAAATCGGTAAATCAATGTTTTATCAATTGGTAACCGGTTTCAACCGGTTATTAATCCTACGTGGACCGGTAAATAACCTATGTGGAATAAATTTTTATTGTTAAAATCGGTTTCCAAGTATTACATATCATTTAAACCCCCGTTGATGATATATTCCCGTTTAAAAATTACAATTAAAAAATTATCAACGGGTGTTTAAGTGATGTGTAATACTTGGCAACCAGTTTCAACAATTAAAATTTAGGTTATTTACCGGTCCACGTAGGATTAATAACCGATTTCAACCGGTTATCATAGATAAAACCTTGAATTACTGATTTTTAGTTACTTCGGGGTTTTCTATGAAACGAAAAATGGTTTGGGGCTTTAATCACGAAAAACTGACAAGTTATGAGTTTTTTGCACAATTATCCCTTTAAAAAACAAACAACATCTTAAAGCATATTCGTAAAAACTAATAGAAGTTGATAGATGACTAGATGTAGCTTATAACTAGAATATTTTTGTTAATAGATGTGTTTAATCATGAACTTTGGAACTGAAAAATATGAAGTAACATAATTAATATATCCACATTGATGAATAAATACACGCTTCCTTCCAAAATTAATGTACACAAGATAAAAAGAAATAGTTATAACTTATAAGAATTTATAATTATTACAACCTTTAAAATAACAAATTGATATTTTTATCATTAATTATTAACTACTTTTTAAAATTCAAATTTTTTAGACTACATAATAAAAAACAAAACAAAGAAAACTACAAAATAAAAAAGGGAAAATTATGCGAAAAATCATCAAATTACAAAATATTTTCGATTAATTTCACAATTCATTTTTTATTTCTGATAAGTTCTCAAACTGCTTAAATCTTTTAAATTGGTCCTGTATAACAGGTTAACATACTTAAACCTATTTTGCAAAAACCATCAAAGTATAAATTTTTTCCGATTAAGTCCTCATTTCATTTTTTCCTAATAAATCCCCTAAGTACTTAAACCTTTCAACTTTTCGATAAAATAATATGAAATTTTTTTAAACTTTAAAAACGACGATATTTATTTCAATAATAGAGCATGCCATGTTTGTCTAGACCAAAATAAGTTGGTTTGAAATAATATTTTTTTCAAAACGACGATGGTTGTTTGAAAATAATAAATTTCTTTAAAAGTAAGTTATTCCGGATAACATAAGTTGGTTTGATATAAAAACATAAATGATGATTATTTCGATCCAATGTTATTTTTTTTGCATCCACGTATGTGTGACGTGAGTGTCAATTGAACAATCACTTAAATTTATATAAAAGTTTTGTATAAAACAAAATTTTTAAACATAAAGGTATCTCTATTATAAGAAAAATAAACATATAATAATAATTATTAAATGACAGTGATATAATATTATAAGTATATTTTGTTTGAATAGATTTGTGCATCAATTTGTGGTTAAGATTAACTTACGCAAGTAATCTGGATATTAGGGCAAAAAATGCGAAGAATTGGGTAGACACAAACATTTATGTGAGATTGTAATTTCTGTATATCTAATCGTGTTTGTGTAGTTATATATGTTTGTTCTATCTTAAAATTTTAAACAATTGATTTTCTTTCTGGAGATTTAATGGTGCGTTGGACTTCTTATAGCATCCTCTATATATTACATTCGTTTTGTTTTCTTTAGAAATTATTTATTTGTTAAGATATAAAAAATTTATGAGAGAAAAACATTACATGAAAATGAAGTCAAAAAAAATATAATTGAAATTTTAAGTTATGAAACAAAAACTACATATAATGCAATGTTTTAAAATAGAAAAATTGTGTTTTACAAAATTATTATGATTTTGATAAATCTAATATACAAATTTAGATAAAAATATCTAGATCATAAATATTTTAAGAAATATATTAAATAATGTACATCAAAAGTTGTGAGAGTAAAATAAATTATAATAAAAGCAATAAATACATAGTATTTACGTATATCATCTATTTAATAATATAATATAGAGTTTATTATGAAAAAACCAACATGTTTTCATATTTTTTGCGTTTTCGTTCATCCATATTATTTTTTTCCATATATAAAAGGCCTCAAGTTATTCTTTTCTTTTTGATTTAGTGAAATTTGGACACTAGAACCCTGTTTTTTAGTTTTTAAAACCCGGTTCACAAATCATGCATAACCGGGGTCGAATGTCCAAATTTCACTAAACCAAAAAGAAAAGAATAATTTATGGTTTTTTATGGAAAAGAATAACATGGAAGGACGAAAACGCAAAAACGTGAAAACATGTTGGTTTTTTTTTTCATAATAAACCCTATAATATAATATACAAAATATATAATGTGAGGATATTATATACAAACAAAATATTTAAAAATTAATAAAACTGATATTTCGAAGCACGCTATATATGATTTTGGAAATGAAAATCATATTATGCAAATATATGGTAAGTTATAGTAATATTAATTATTATTATTATATATACAGAACAGCTTAAAATATTTAATTATGTAATATATATTATATACTATTATATATTTAAAATACAATCAAATATATTAAAGTATAATATATATCATGAAAGTATTATACATAGCATAACATATAATACTATAGTTTTATGAATATTATCATGTATACAAAAAAGTTTAAAATATTAAATTCTGTATTATATATTATATAATCCTATACACTTTAACACATTAATACGTACACACACATATATATATAAAATATAATATAATAAGTAATATATATATATTATGATACCATAACACATAACACAATATATACTACTATAGTATATTATATTAAAGTTTTGTATAAAACAAAATGTCAAACATAAAGGTATCTATTTTATAAGAAATATATATATTAATATAATATTAATAATAAAATGATAGTGATATAATACTAGGAGAGTTCATTTTCAAACTTTCTGGATTTGGTTTGAAAATTACTATCTTAGACGTTTAACCTTTTAAAAAACAAACAACACCTTAAGCATATTTGTAAAAACTAATAGAAGTTGATAGATGACTAGATGTAGCTTATAACTAGAATATTTTTGTTAATAGATGTGTTTGGTATAATGGTAAAATTTGGAACTGAAAAACATGAAGTAACATGATTAATATATCCACAATGATGAATAAATACACGCTTCCTTCCAAAATTAATGTACACAAGATAAAAAAGAAATAGTAATAACTTATAAGAATTTATAATTATTACAACCTTTAAAATAACAAATTGATATTTTTATCATTAATTATTAACTACGTTTCAAAATTCAAATTTTTTAGACTACATAATAAAAAACAAAGCAAAAAAAAAAAAAAAAGAAAACTACATAATAAAAAACAAAACAGAAATCATATAAACTATATTTAGCTAATTATGAATATAGACATGAATTGTTCAAAGTCCAAGTCCATGGAACCAAACACTCTCTTGCAATGTTACAGCAACCCAAGTTCCCCTATAAATTAAGACCATCGGGTCATAAAACATAAAAGCGAAATCACCTCCAACCTACTTTGAATCTTTGATCGAAGTCTGATGACTAAATAAAAAGATCGTCGACCACCATATTTCCTCGATTCTGGAAATTAACCCTAATGCCTAAGTCTCTAACTGGTATTTTCATCATCCTTAGTCCCTTAATTCGGCTTAAAACTTTTTAAATCATGTTAAGTTCAGTTGTATGTTGATATCAATGATAAAATGCTATGAATGTGTTGTGAACTTCAAATGTTGAATATTTGGTTGAATTAAGTAATTTAACTTCATCGATCTTTCAGGTTATGTTGTTTATGTTACAATTCAATTGATGTTGTCACTGTTGCTAAAAAATTTCAATCCCTTCATTTGATCTAGTTGGAAGTAATAAGTTTTGTTCTTATTAATTTATATGTTATATGTGCTTGGTTGCGTTTTACGTCCTTTTAAATTACTTGTATTGTTATTTATGTTGCAATCCAATATATTGATGTTATTCAATTTAGTGCTTATGTGATATTTTCATTCACTTCATTCAATTTTAAATGTAACTTTTGGCTTCCTGTTTTATAGAGATATGAACCATAGATTGTTTTATGTTTATGCAAATTCTTTTGTTCTAGGAATAACAAGACAAGCATGACTAAACATTAAATTATAATTAACAGATATGGTCATGATGAACATTATTCTTATTATCTTTGGATCATGTCTACGAAAAGTGTTTAAGTGAAAATGTTTTATCTTGCATCGGCATGACCAGGTGTGTGTTGTGTTAGTATTTGAATCATACATAGGGAATAAAAATCTTTAAAAAAGAGAGTGCATAAATTAGTAAATATCGATATCGTCGTCACTCATCACTGATATTTCTATCTCAAAAATGTACTGGGGAACATTCTTAAATATGAGATGTATTTGTCATCGTAACCGTACAATCACTTTCGGTTTCAATGGTATGAGGGTAAACCAAGGGTATAACATTCAGTATTTTGAGTTTTTTTAGCCTTCTTTAACATACGTTTTGTGTGTGTGTCATATATATATATATATATATATATATATATATATATATATATATATATATATATATATATATATATATATATATATGTGTGTGTGTGTGTGTGTGTGTGTGTGTGTGTGTGTGTGTGTGTGTGTGTGTGTGTGTGTGTGGTATATATTACATGCATTATTTTATAAAATACCTTGAAATTGGGTAATAATAGTTGGATTGATCTTTAGATGCATGACTTTTTCATTAAGTCGTGGTTTATGGTGTTTGTTTTTTATTTTTGCAACTGCAATAGATTTTGCTTTATATTGAATGTGGTGTTGCACAAGTAGCAATGAAGACACCACTGGAATCTTCGGAATTCATGACGACGATGACATTTCCCAAGTCATATCTCACTCTCATGAAGGATTCTCACAAGGCATGATCATCAAACACTTCCATACAACCATCACTTATTTTTGTCATGTAATTAATATGTAAACTCACTTATTTATGGAAAATATTTGGTTGGATTGTTGGAAAGCAGTGTTACCACCTACCGAGTTTGTCAAGAATTGCTATGGAGTTTGGAGCCTCTCATGGACAAAATTGTAGAAACAAATTATGGATTCTCAACAACGGAAAAAAATTCAAATTTTCAAAAACATCTTTACTTGGATATCTCATAGGAGAAAATTCCAAAGGCCACACAATGAAGTCATCCACAACAACAATTAATTTCCAGAATCACATTACATTATATGGCTCTCTGTAAGGAAACTTCATCTCACTTGTGATTTTTCAATCAACTTCATTGATTTTTTTTTTGTAAAGTTCAGTTAAGGTTTGCCTCAATAAAACAAAGTTGTTACTCATGTTGTTTGTGCTCGGTTGATTTCTATGCCCCTTAAATTTCTTAATCTGTTGTTTGCGCTTAAGGTTAGAGATGTTATAACATGCAATACGTAAATTCAAAAAATGTAATATCATATATGTTTAAATAATTATACATTTTCAAAACAAAGTCGATGCATATGGTCTGTGTAATGTTAATTATAACATGTTCATGAAATGTCTTTTTAAAAAAAAAAACTACTTTTAAGGGTGGTACCTTCTGGTGCGCTGCATAATGATTGGTACTCACTTGAACCTAAATCTATATATATATATATATATATATATATATATATATATATATATATATATATATATATATATATATATATATATATATATATATATATATATATATATATATATATATATATCTGTGAGTGTGAGTGTGTGCGTGTGTGTGTGTGTGTTTGCTCAAGCCTAAAAATTAAATTCGTTGAGTTTTTTATTTCGAGATTTAATGGGGCTTTGGGCTTGTTATGGCAGTTGGAGATTCTGCTTTGTTGATTAGGCTCGTGATTCATGAACAAGAAGCTCGAGACGATCAATGTGGCATTTTAATTGTGACGTTTTTGTCCAATCATTATGATTTGTAGAGTAGCCATACAATCGATGGAAAATGTCCACGTCATTTGTTTAAGAGATGTACAAAACTCGACTACATTGAAATTGAAGACTTTTTCTTTCCTTGTGTGGACAAGGCTGCTATCGAAGATTTCATCCCTAATCATGTTGCTTAGTGAGTCTCTCTTGTAATTTATTGTCAACTAGATGATACAATACTACAATCTATTGGTTTATAATGAATTACTTTTAGTTTTGTGGGTTGTATTCGTCAACGATTGCGATTGTCAGAGTTGTGTTGATTTCTATGTAATTTTTGTATGTAATCATGTATGAATGCCAACTCTTTAGAAAATGTTTTTATGTTGGGATAATGTCACAAATTACTTATATAGTCTCAGGTTTGGTTCATTTTGGGTGTTGTAGTTCCTTTTGGTTTATATTAGGTATTAAATTTTTCACAATGTTTTGTTTTACGCAATACGCATGTATAAAAATTAACGAAAATGATGCATTAATAATTACCAAAATAAACAAATATAGAAAGTTTAATTACTAAAATGGACAATTCTGAAAATTTTAATATCTAAAACAGATGAACACTACAATACCTAAAATAAACAACAACCAAAAAGTACATGGTTATTTTATAGTATTATCTGCAACATCAATAATGAGACTATCTGTGTTGCCTTTATATCATTATATATTCCAGTTTTGTATGTTGTAAGGGTGTCCTTGGGATGTCACATATAAGTCTTGTACCAAACTTCCAATTCATATTTTTAGGAAATGAAATATGCATTATGTATGAAAAAATCAAATAAATTTTTATGCATGTAAAATTTATAAATATATGAGTACATTGTATGCCTTAATTTTCATGATGTACCTTGAATTGGATATTAAATGTCATATTGCAGCTAGAAAGTCTTTTTCAATTAAACACCAATATTAGATAATAATTGAAAATTATTTTTGTGATTTTTATTTTTTTAATGAATAGTTTAAATACGTCATTGTATACATTAAGGTGTTTCATTGTAATGGTAATTTTAAACTTGTTTTAAACATTGGAAGTTATATTTGATTAAGTTTCACCTCATAATATATAGCCAAATGTTACCAATGATATGTACGTCTTCTTGGTTTTGGTTGAATGCACTTATATTAATTGATTGTTTATTATGCTTCAATTGGATTGAAGTTATTACTTTTGCTTAAAGTTTACAAACAATTCATTAGATTAAAATAAGATATATTATGCGAGTCGATGTGATTTTACGATTTATTTTAAAGTTTAATAAACCATTACTAAAAATATATCATTTTGATTTCTTGTTTCATAGAATGAATCATCATTAGTTATTTAGTTTATATGCAGGTAATCTTTTCTCAATTTGAAAAAACAGGACGAGAATCAGTAGTTGTTAGTTCTTAAAAAGTATATGTACAACCAGCGTTATTCCAATTATATTTGGTCGATGTTGATGTAAAATCTGAGTAATTAAAAGCTAACTAACTAGATCGTCATAACTAGTGTCGGTCATCAAATCTTACCAAGGAAAAGTACATTTTCACAAATTATAAATAGAATATATACAATTTATCAATTACAGTTTTTAGAATTACAAATCATTCTATGTCATTTGTAAATGAGAAAAATGTATTTCGCAGTGGTACAAATATACAATCACTTTGGTTTTTGATGATGTCTAAGTTTGAAGGAAAGACTGCCGGCATAAGATACAACTTTCAAATAATCTCATATTTATTTTAAACTTATATATTTTTTTCAATGATTGTTATGTATATTGTATGTATTGTTTAAAAAAAATTGTTCCAATTGATTTGGGCATCAATTTGTGGTTAAAATTAACCTACGCAAGTTTTATGGATATTATGGCAAAAAATGCTAAGGGTTGGGTAAACACTAACAGTGATGTGAGATTGTAATTTCTCGATATCAAATGGTGTTTGTTTTTATAAAAAATGATTATTTATTAACATATATAAAATTTATAAGAGAAAAATAGTACATGAAAATAAAGTTAAAATACATATATTTGAATTTTTATTGAACAGTTTATACTAAAAGTTGTGAAACAAAACTACATATAATGCAATGTTTTGAAATAGAGAAAAGGGATTATTATAAAAAAAAAAAGCCATCTGAACTTTTATAATTTTTTCGGTTTTAACTACTTAACTTTTTTCCAACCGATCAAAATACTAACCTTTTCATTTTTTTTTATTTGTTTGACCAAATTACTTGTCATCACAGTTGATTTGGTGACGTGACAATTACGTGACGTTTTTTTTTATCATTGAAACAAACACTCGAACTTTCAAGATTTTTTTGGTTTAACCACCATCCTCTTAAACTAAAAATTAAAACTCCGAGAACCGATAATTCAATAAACATATCTTTTCATATTTTTATCAATAACAGTAATATATCAAATTACAATTAATTCATTTTTATTTTTAAGTTTTTTCAAGATTTTATAAAGGGTTTATTATGAAAAAACCAACATGTTTCCACGTTTTCTACGTTTTCGTCCATCCATGTTATTTTTTGGGATTATTATGAAAAAAACAACATGTTTTCATGTTTTTTTGCATTTTCGTCCCTCCATGTTATTTTTTCCCATAAAAGTCCTCAAGTATTTTTTTTTTCTTTTTGGTTTAGTGAAATTTGGACATTAGAACACAGTTTTTCAGTTTTTAAAAACCCGGTTCATAAATTATAACCGGGGTCTAATGTCCAAATTTCACTAAAGCAAAAAGAAAAAAAAATAACTTGAGGTTTTTTACAGTAAAAAATAACATGGAAGACGAAAACACAAAAAACGTGAAAACATGTTGGTTTTTTTCATAATAAACCCTATTTTTTTTATAAAAAACTCAAGTAATTTTTTCCTTTTTGGTTTAGTGAAATTTGGACATCAGACCCGGTTATAATTTGTGAATCGGTTTTTAAAAACTGAACATCAAATTAAACTAGAGATTTGATCACGAAAAACTATTAGAGTGGTTAAAGAAAAAAAATTATTAAAGTTCGAATGATTTTTTTTATAATAACTCTAATTCATTTATATACAAGTAACAAATGAATGGCTAAACCAATAAATTTGAAAGTATATTGATTAAACTAATAGAAAATTAAAAGTGAAGGGTGTGTTTGTTTGTAATTAAGAGGGTCTGAAAATGGTTGAAATCTGAACTTCAGATCTTAACGTAATTTATACAGTTTGTTTAAATTCAGACTTAGTAGGTTTCATCCTCTGAAATTCCCTTTGAATTTTATGAGAAATAGAGTTGTCTGAATTAAAATTAAAAGCCTCTTAATTTCAGATATTATGGTCTTCTCTTAACTTCAGACGTGATTTTCACAGACATCTAACCTCGTAAAAATCAAACATCACCGTTGTGTTTTGATCGGTCGGAAAAAAATTGAATGGTTACACCGAAAAAATTATAAAAGTTCGGATGATTTTTTCAATAATAACCCTAGAAAAAATGTGTTTTTAAAAAATTATTATGATTTTGATAAATCTAAAATATAATTTTTGATAAAAATACATAGATCATAATATACAATATTTAAAAATTATATTAAATATTGTACATTAAAAGTTGTCAGAGTAAATAAATTATATAATAGCAATAAATATATAGTATTTACGTATAAGATCCATTTAATAATATATATAATATAATATTCAAATATATTTTATGAGAATATTATATACAAACAAAATATTAAAAAATTAGTAAAACTTGATTTTGGAAATGAAAATCATATTATAGAAATATATGGTAATCAATAGTAATAGTAATTATTATAATATATACAAAACAGTTTAAAATATTAATTATGTATTATACAACTATAAAATATCATACATTTTAATAATTTAAATACAGTTTAATATATTAAATTAAAATATCATAAGTATAATATATATTGTGATAGTACTATACATAACATAATATATAATACCATAGTATTATGAATATTATCATGTATACAATAAATTTTAAAATATTTAACTACGTATTACATATTATAATAACATATATATATATATATATATATATATATATATATATATATATATATATATATATATATATATATATATATATATATATATATATATATATATATATATATATATATATATATATATATATAGGGGAGGGTTCTTTTAAGAACCTTAAATAATGTGGGAACCTAAGAACTAATCTCATCCATTGATTTCATGAAATCAATGGCTTAGATGTAAGATGACATTTTTGAAATTAAGAAGGCTTTAGGAGTTTTTTTTGTTGGTAAAATGAGTGGGTAAGGGGTATATTGGGGATAACATTGAAAAAGGAACTGCACGTTTTTCCACACACAATTAATTCTCTCCTCGTTTTTCTCTTCTTCCTTTTTTTTTTTCTCCCAAAAAAAAAACCACCAGAGTTTTTCTCTTCATCCTTTTTTTTCTATGAATAATATACAACTTTATATGTAGATTAAAATATATTCTATGGAGTCAACATAATATTCTATGGTGAATATACAACATTTTATGACGGAGATACAAAGCAACACAATCCGATCGAACATTCGACAATCACAATCAATGGTGCCCATGATGGAATCTTTTACAAATTGCATTAAAACAATGGATTCAAAACTATGATGTAAAAAAATGTATAACAATTCTAGTTACATAGAATAACAATATTCTATGTAGAATATGTGAACTATCTACGTAGAATGTAAACAATCTACTTAGATTAGTGGTATTCTATGAAGAATATGTGAACATTCTGCGTAGAATTGGGGTATTCTATATAGAATATGTGACACTTACCTAAGATCTATATAAATTTGCAAACAACTTGTAAAAAACTATAAATGTGAGAAGATCTATATAGATTTACACTGCTACAAAATATGAACATCATAAGATAACATAAAATCTGAGAAGAATACAGATTAAAAAATCCAAAATCTATAAATGTTTATTGAAGACCTATTCAAACAACATAGAATACAAAAATCTATATAGATTTACAGACAACATAGAATGCAAGGTATTCTACGTAGAATGCAAGGTATTCTACGTAGAATGCAAGGTATTCTACGTAGAATGCAAGGTATTCTACGTAGAATGCAACCTATTCTACGTAGAAGAAACGTTAAATAAAGCAATGAATACTCGAATCAGATATAAACATGACCTGTATTAGGAGAAAAACAATCGTCGACCTCCTCATCGACTGCAAAACCATTTGGAAAAATATTACACGGGGTCTGTTGAAATGTGTCGATCGACTCCATGGATTCAGGTGAAATAAAAAAAACGAAATGGTTTTCCGGCGACGGAATAGAGCTTCTTCTTGCCGGAAAAAATGGAAGAAAAAGAAAAAATTAATGACAAACACATTGATGATTGCATAGTATAATTAAAGGACAGCAAGTTGGAAACTTTTCTGAAAAGTTGCATTAAAGGAAGGAGGAAAAATGACTGATTTGCCCTTAGTGGACCCAACCATACTTTATAATATTTACAACAATGCCATTGATTATCCACCCTTGATCTTATTTATCCAATGGCTGAAATTGGTTCTTATGTTCCCACATTATTTAAGGTTCTTAAAAGAACCCAATCCTATATATATATATATATATATATATATATATATATATATATATATATATATATATATATATATATATATATATATATATATATATATATATATAGGGAGAGGTTCTTTTAATAACCTTAAAGAAGGTGAGAACCTAGGAACCTATTAGAGCCCTTGGATCAAAAGGGTATTTTTAGAATAAAAAATATTATATTTCTCTCTCCACCTTTTTTAGTGTATGCATCTCTTTTTCATTTTCTATCTCTTACTTTTTTTTTCATTTTCATTTTTTCTTTCTTTCATTAGAATTGATTTTAATATTAAAAAACGTTTTTTATAAAAAAATAAATTTTTTTCTATATAAAAAATTATTTAATTGCTAAAAAATTAATGTATTGTATATAGAAATATTATATGTCTATATAGAATGTTATATAGTTCTATATCTTTTTATGTAGATTAACATTACTATTCATAATCTATGTAGAATATTATGTTTCCTATATATTTCATATATTTTTATGTTTATTATACAAATCTATATCTTTTTTGTAGATTACCATTACTATTCATTGTGTTTTTGGTATATTTTATATCAGTTGTATACCAAGTGTTCGATAAAATGTCTAAATGAAATCTTATTTTTTTTGTTTCAATGTGTTTTTGGTATATTTTATCATTTAATCTACGTAGAATATATGATACTTGACATTCTACACGACATTCTACATAGATTGCATGACATTCTACGTAGATTGTATGTCATTCTACGTAGATTGAATGTCATTCTACGTAGATTGTACATAGAATATGTTCGTCGATACTCTACGTAGATTGCATGTCATTCAACGTAGATTGAATGTCATTCTACGTAGATTGCATGTTATTCTACGTAGATTAACAGTTTTATTCTATGTATTTTTGGTATATTTTATATCAGTTGCATACCAAGTGTTTGATAAAATGTCTAAATGAAATCTTCTTTTTTTGTTTCAATGTGTTTTTGATATATTTTATCATGTAATTTATGTAGACTATATGATATTTGACATTTTACACGACATTCTACATAGATTGCATGACATTCTACGCAGATTGCGTGACGTTCTACGTAGATTGCATGCCCTTCTACGTAGATTGCATGCCCTTCTACGTAGATTGCATGACATTCTACGTAGATTGAATGACATTCTACGTATATTGTACATAAAATATGTTCGTCGATACTCTACATAGAATATGACAGATTCATTTTCAATGTTTTATAATGAAGATTATTTGTAAGATATTAGATATATTTGAATATAATAGTTATTAGATGTTTTACATGATAATCTACGTAGATTACATGATAATCTACGTAGATTACATGATAATCTACATAGAATATACAATACAAGACTACTTGTAAAAAACCACACATAATCTATGTAGAATGTTATGTTTCTTAGATATTTCATATATTTTTATGTTTCATATACATTTCTATATCTTTTTATGTAGATGTACATTAACATTTGTGTTTTTGATATATTTTATCATGTAATATATGTAGAATATATGATACTTGACATTCTACACGACATTCTACGTAGATTGCATGTCATTCTACGTAGATTGCATGTCATTCTACGTAGATTGAATGTCATTCTACGTAGATTGCATGACATTCTACGTAGATTGTACATATAATATGTTCGTCGATACTCTACGTAGATTGAATGTCATTCTACGTAGATTGCATGACATTCTATGTAAAGTATCGACGAACATATTCTATGTACAATCTACGTAGATTGGACAGACTCATTTTTCATGTTTTATAATTAAAATTATTTGTAAGATATTAGATTTATAATGAATGTAATAGTTATTAGATGTTTTACATGATAATCTATGTTGATTACATGACAATCTACGTAGATTACATGATAATCTACATAGAATATAATACAATAATATTTGTAAAAAAATCACACATAATCTATGTAAAATGTTGTGCTTCTTATATATTTAATGTATTTTTATGTTTCTTATACATTTCTATATCTTTTTATGTAGATTAACATTACAATTCAATGCGTTTTTGGTATATTTTATCATGTAATCTACATAGAATATATAATAATTAACATTCTATACGACATTCTACGTAGATTGCATGTCATTCTACGTATATTGCATGCCATTCTACGTAGATTGCATGTTATTCTACGTAGATTGTATGCCATTCTATGTACATTGAATGTCATTTTACGTAAATTAAATGCCATTCTACGTAGAATGCATGACATTCTACGTAGATTGTACATATAATATGTTCGTCGATACTCTACATAGAATATGATAGATTCATTTTTCATGTTTTATAATGAAAATTATTTGTAAGATATTAGATTTATAATGATTGTTATAGTTATTAGATGTCTCACATGATAATCTACGTAGATTACATGACAATCTACATAGAATATAATACACGACTATTTGTAAAAAATCACACATAATCTATGTAGAATGTTACGTTTCTTATATATTTCATATATTTTTATGTTTTTTATACATTTCTATATCTTTTTTATGTAGATTATCTTTACTATTCAATGTCTTTTTGGTATATTTTATCTCAGTTGCATCCAAGTGTTTGATAAAATGTCTAAATGAAATCTTTTTTTTTATTCAATGTGTTTTTGATATATTTTATGACGTAATCTATGTAGAATATATGATATTTGACATTCTACACGACATTCTACGTAGATTGCATGTCATTCCACGTAGATTGTACATAGAATATGTTCGTTAACATATTCTTATAGAAAAAATATATTATATATATACATATAATATTTCTATATAAATTACGTTATTTTTATAGCAATTAAATAATTTTTTATATAGAAAAAAATATTTTTTTATAAAAAAAATGTTTTTTTACTTTAAAAGTCAATTATAATGAAAGAAAAATAAAATGAAAATGAAAAAAAGGTAAGAGAGAGAAAGAGAAAAAGCAGAATTTTTTCTTCTGTTGGTACATCCTGTGTGACGATAGCAGTCTAAGTGATCCTACATTGTGATTCTAGCAAGTGTTTGTTATATATGTTTATATATGGTTGATATTTATTAGTGTTTGTATGTTTGAACTTGATGTAACGTATTACAAGAAGTTCAAACATATAGTACAAAGATAAAATCATTCATAAGATAAAAACATAAGTTTCAACACTTAATTGTTTATGTGAAATGCTAGATTCGAATCATACAAGGCTTGGCATTCGAATCTGTGATAGATTCGAATGTAGCCATAGATTCAAATATGACCAGATTCGAGAATGTCTTTGTGGACAGACTCGAATGGGCTTTGGGCCAGATTCGAGTTTGGCCCACATCAGACTCGAATCAGGGTCTATAATTAGGGATAGACTCGAGATATTATTAGATTTTTTGCAGAATTCGTGAGGGATTAAGCAATAAGCGATCTCGAGTTTATCAGCTTGGTGCGTGTTCTTTCGGAGAGAATCAGTTCGTAGGATCGTTCGTGTGTCGTTCGTTCAGCCTCTGATAGTCTCCGTGTTTCGTAGTTGAGAGTTGTTTCCGTCTACCCGTTAACGAGGATTCCGCACTCGTTGACGGCTCCGCGTCTAGATAGATCTCGTATAGTGGTAGACCTTACAAGTGGTATCAGAGCCTACGGAGTGTTCTTGGTGTTCTTCGTGTTCATCTAGATACATTCTAGGTTTCTTGACGCTAGTAGGACGGGTTTTCTCTCAAAATCGAGTTTTTGAGCTTAGCAAATAGTAATCCGGGAAACACTTTGTGGTTTTTCACGTTTTTGATCGAAATCATTATTTTTCCTTGGAAAAATACTGATTTAATCTGTAAAACGTCAAAAATCAAAGTGTTAGTGTAGGTCCCGAGAGGTTCCCAAAGTATATAGTTATAAGCTGTAGAGGGGGGGGGGGGGGTGAATACAGCAATTTAAAAACTACACACTCTTTTCTCAATGTTTGTATGTATTATCAACAATTTGTTAATTACAAACAAGCTTGAATGCGGAATAGTTCAAGCTGAGATGACAGATACAACAGTATGCTTACTAGTCTAAGACAGACTCGAACTAGTATACAATGAATACACTCACTAAGAAGCACTCACTGTGTTTACAAGACTTAAGGAACAGCTTAGACACACAGATGCTAGTTTACAGAAGACTTGCATGCATGAAGATCACACTTGCACGTTCACTCTTGGTTTAAGCACTTAGCTTTCTTCACCTATCTTTCTGACCTTAGAAGCTTCCTTTTATACTCACTTAGAGAATCTCAGAGAAACATCTTCATTGGACAGAATGAAAAGGAAAAGTCTTGTTGTAAAGACAACATAACCTTTTCTGCACTTTTCTGAAAAGCAGACTTGTCTTCACATGTGCAGAACTTTTGTCTTTTTACTTTGTCAACTGTTGCATTGCCTTTAACTAATTTAGGAATGTCAACTTTGCGTCTTTCTTCCCTGTAAAGGCCTATTTTGATATAAGAAAAAGGTCTGTCACCCTTTTTCAAATATCCTTTTGTCTTCATGTTACAGAACAGCGTGGGCAGGCTGAGCAGTTCTGTTTTCCACTTTGTCTTCGACTTTGTAAACTGATATTGTAGTCAAAAACAATACATGATGACTTGGAAACAAATTCCATAAAGTGTTTAGCCTGTTCACAAAGAACAGGTTCTGTTCACAAAGAACAGAACACTTTAAAAATGCCCAAGCTGCTCAACAGTGTAGAGCAGCGTAGACAGTTTATGTCCAGCCTGTTCAGCAGACAGAGCAGCTTGGACAAACTGTCTTAGTTGCAACACATGCAACATATGGAACAGCTTTAGACTGATATTGCAAATCATTTTCAGGTTTCAATAAGGCATATAACAGGCCTTAAATTCAACCTTCAAATGCATCAACAGGTTTGATTATAAATCTCCCCCTCAGATGTAGAACAGGTTTGACTGAGGCCTTTTTGTGCCTAACAATCTCCCCCTATTTGCAATAACCAGTCTAAGCTGGTCTTATCAAAAATCACTATATATTTTTACAGTACATTTGCTGAAATAAAATTACAACATTATAGTAAAGTAAAGGAGAGTTGATATAGACACTGATTCTTTGACCTAGACTAGAACAACACATGGTCTTACAAGATTAAATAATGTACTAATGTTTTTACAACTAATGTAAAAGGCAGAAAAAGTTTACAACTTAGGTATATGGTACAACTAATGTACAGGATGTACAACTAATGGACAAGGTTTGGTACGGTTTGAGTTGGAGCAAATAATGGCAAGCCTGTCCAACTGAGGCAACTTCCATTCTGCACATACCAGATGGAGAGGACTTTCATATCAGTGGAGAAGGAATCCTGAACCATCCTTTCCAATTCTTCCCGTGTATCCTCAGTTCCTCAATTTCACTCCTGATTAATCATGAACTTGGGATCATTGAGCTCCCCTCTTTTATAGAAGCCTCTGAGCTGATCCCAGATGGCTGCTCTCCATTTGCTAGACTGCCTGAAAGAAACTGCAAGTCTGAAGGCGGCAAGTTGTCTCAGATCAACCTTGTATAGTTCTGAGGCCCTTTGGAAGCACTTTTTCTGAGTTAGGGGATCTACAAAAAATGCCCCCAGCTCAGGTTCTTCAATAATCTTGCCATCCTCAAACTCTATTCCTTTATGCAGACTATGATCAACTCCTTTTATTTCAAGGGCATAGTCGCCCTGTTCAATCAGCGTAAGGAGTAGCTCCATCTCTGTATCCTACTTTGTCCTTCTGGCCTTTATTTTGGGGTATGTCACAGAGACACCCTCTTTTACTTCTTTTGGAATCAGGCC
>JAANYP010002029.1:240170-241260 GCA_020465985.1 Centrapalus pauciflorus | reverse complement strand
TTGTGAACGTGTATTCACAACTAAACATGTTCACATTAATTTTTTTCACGTTCACATTAATTTTAAGATGATTGAGAGTGTAAATGTATATAATTTTTTTACGAATAACCTTATATTAGTTGTATCTAAATGAATATGAAAAAAAAATTTTAAAAAAAAACTTTTTTTTTTCGGAGCAAGTTCACATCTGAAACCCGTGTGTTCACAGGTACTCACGGTACTCTGTATTTTTTAGGTGCTCACACGAACCATATTCTATTAATATATATATATATATATATATATATATATATATATATATATATATATATATATATATATATATATATATAAAATATATATGAATATAAATCTATACTATATATAATAAGAAAACCACTTGGACTTTCTGGACCATTGGATGGAAAGAAATCAATGGTCCAGATTAATGACAACTCATAATTATTTATGAAATGTCTCTTATACCCTTAATTAAAATCAATAATTATACCTATACCATTTTTTTAATTCATTTTCTAAATTTACTACATTACCCTAATTACATTAAATTTTGATTTTAATTTTTTCATTAATAAATTAATATTTACCTAAAATAAATATGTGTCATTATTATCTTTAATGATCATAGTTAAATTCAAATGTAAAATTTTGAATTTAAATGTAGAAGTGTAGTAAATAAAGTTAAAAATTTTTGTTAAATATTTCGCTAACAAGATTTAAAATTTAATTGATAAAACTTCAATTGTAAATATGATAAGTTTTGATTGTTGATTTTCAGATATTCCATTTTTATATTTTATAAGTTTCAAGATATATACACATTCACAAATTGAAGTTTTTTGTTTCTTACATTGATATTTCATATTTGAAGTTAATAAAAATTAAAAGAAACATTTTTTGCAAACACATATTATCTGTTTTTTAATAATACAATATAATAATATTTTTTAATTAATATCAAACAACTAAGTATTTTTTTATCTTTAGTTTAACTAGATTTCAATTTTTTTATTTTAATTATATATAAATTTTATAATAATTTATTTAAATATAAAAAAATATGTATTTTCTAAATCAACCCATGTAATAA
>JAANYP010002029.1:155170-235170 GCA_020465985.1 Centrapalus pauciflorus | reverse complement strand
TGTAAGGGTATGGTCAAATCACCTCATTGAGCGATGAGGAGAGGATCACTATATAAAGGAAAATTATAAATGTATTTACAAGAATTATTCCTATAATTACGTTGATTGACTAAGTAAATAAAGAAACAAATAAATACAATTAATGAGGAGAACTATTTACTAATACCCCTTGCAATCTAAACGGTGGTGGTCCAACGCGCAGCATTGTACGAAACTCTCAAACTGAGGACGCGAAAGACTTTTGGTGAAGATATTTGCCACCAGAAGATTGGTTGGAACAAACTTCGTGAAAAGTTTGCCGGAGCAAACTAGCTCCCTGATGAAGTGGTAGTCTAAATCAATGTGTTTGGAACGTTTATGCGAAATAGGATTCTGAGTCATAAACAATGCACTTTTGTTGTCACAAAGTAGAGTGGGCCTATCGGGAGGTAGGGCATGCAGTTCTCTTAAGAGATGAGTGATTCATACAATTTCAACAGTGGTATTGGCCATAACTCCGTATTCAGACTCACAACTAGATCGAGAGACGGTTGGTTGCTTCTTAGCACTCCAAGATCAAGGTTGCCACCCAGGTAGATGGAATAACCATATGTAGAGCGACGTGTGTCTAGGCTGTTGGTACACCCTGTGTGACGATAGCAGTCTAAGTGTTATTAGTATTTTGGTTCAAGTAATATTACAAGGTATTGAGTATTAACGAGTGTTTGACATATGTGTTTATATATGTTTGATAGTTATTGACTGTATGTTTGAACTTGATGTAATGGATTACAAGAAGTTCAAACATAAAGTTCAAAGATAAAATCAAACATAAGTTAAAAACATAAGTTTCAAATATAGGTTAAATATGTGAAAGTCGAATTTAGAATAAATTTGAATTCACAAGTAAATGGGATTCGAATCTATAGCAGATTCGAATGTGTCCCATTAGGCAGATTCGAATGTGTTCCATTAGGCAGATTCGAAAGTGCACCATAAGGCAGATTCGAGAGTGTCAAGGGGACAAACTCGAATGGGCCTTGGGCCTGATTCGAGTTTGGCCCATGACAAACTCGAATGAGCCTCTATAATTAGGGATTAACTCAAATCATTAAAAGACTTTTGCAGAATTCGTGTGAGATTAAGCAAAAGGGCGATCTCGAGTTTATCAGTGATATTAGTGTTGTTTCAGAGAGAATCATCTCGTAGGTGCGTTCGTGTTCGTCCGTACAGCGTTGTGATAGTCTCCGTGTTCCGTGTGAGAGTTTTACCCGTCAAGCCGTTAACGAGGATTCCGCACTTGTTGACGATGTCGCGTCTAGATAGATCTGTGTAGAGTCAAGACCTTACATAGGCACGAGCCCAATCAGCATCAGAGCAGCCAACAATAGAAGTATTGTGAGGCCGATTATAGGTAAGACCAAAGGAGATTGTGCCTTTAACGTACCAGAGGATTCTTTTAACGGACTGGAAATGATCAATAGTTGGAGCATGTAGGAATTGAGAAACCTGATTAACAGCATAAGACAAGTCTAGTCTGGTTATTGTCAAATACTGAAGAGCCCCAACTAAGGATCGGTAGAGAGTTGGATCCGAAAAAGGCAAACCATCTGTTGTAAAAGATGCGTGAGGAGCTAAATGTGTGCTGACCGGCTTAGAATCATAGAGATCAGCCCTTTTTAGGATGTCACTAGCATATTTTGACTGATTGAGAAAGAGACCATTGTACCATTGTTCGTGTAAGCAACCTCAAAACCCAAAAAATAGTTTAAATCACCAAGGTCTTAAATGGCAAACTCTTTATTTAGACGAGAAATAAAAGAGGCAATGACAGTCTCATTATTTCCTCTAAGAATAAGGTCGTCAACATATACTAGTAAGTACATGATGCATGAATCTTTATTGAAAACGAAGAGAGATGTGTCAGCACGACTACATGTAAAACCACATGAGAGAAGAAAAGTGCTCAATCATTGGAACCAAGCACGCGGTGCTTGTTTTAAGCCGTAAACTGCCTTGGATAATTTGCACACATGATTCAGAAATTGAGAATTTATGAATCCAGGAGGTTGTTCCATAAAGACCATCTCATATAAGTTTCCATTCAAGAAGGCATTTTTTACATCTAATTGATGCAAATTCCAGTTATGCAAGAACGCAAGAGATAAAACAATTCTTACAATAGATGTAGATGCTTTAATGACTGGACTGAACGTGTGAGAGAAATCAAGGCCCGGAATTTGAGTATAACCTTGAGCTATCAGCCTAGCTTTGTATCTTTCGATGGTCCCGTCTGAATGATATTTGATGTGATACACCCATTTTGAGCCGACAATATTGGTTGATATTGGACGTGGTACTAACGTCCAGGTTTGATTGTGCTGTAAAGCGTGCAGTTCCTCATACATGGCGGCCATCCATTTAGGATCTTTAGCCGCGGTTTCGAAGCCTCGTGGCTCCGTTGTGGATGTCAAAGCAACATGAAGAGAATGAGTTGTAAGAGATGCAAAATCAACTTGATGTTTAGGCTTAAAGATGCTAGCCTTTGACCTTGTTATCATCAGATGACCGGGATTAGAAATAGCTGGTGGTGACTGATCATGTTCAACATGATGGTCCAATTGGTGAGCATCTTGGGCAGAACTTGAGGAAGCCTCGACTATTGGATCAGGTGTATGTACCTGATGGTTCTGATTTGAAGTCGTAAAGACAGGTGGAGATGGAACATGATCTGGACCATTAGCGATAGTAGGTGGCGTGCATAACGAACAGATGGTTGGGCACCGCCGAAGCGCCAAAGGGAGGGAGGATATTCTGGTTCTTCCCGGTCTTCACAATACTCACCTCAACAGTCGTATCGCCGACAATCTGGTTCATCTGATCGCGGTTGTGCGCGTGCATACTCCATCAACACTGAGCCGCAGTATTGCAATAAATGTCACTTGGAACATTTTGGCAAGTGCCCTAACGGACGTGCTTGCTTTTGCTGTGGAGAACTGGGACATTTTCAGAATGATTGCCCAAGGAAGGGTGATGCTTGCTATAAGTGTGGAGTGTGGGGTCACTATAGCAGGAATTGTAGAAAGAATGCTCCAACGGCTGCTGTCCCATCATCAACACGATCGTCTGGAGGTTCGAGTGGTGGTTCAGTTAGCCGAGGTCGGGGTCAGTCACAAAGGGCACCGGCTCGTGCCTTTCAAATCACTGCAGAGGAAGCAAGGGAAAACCCAGAGGTGGTCACGGGTATGTTTGTTGTAAATTCCTTGCCTGCACGAGTTCTATTTGATTCGGGTGCCAACCGTTCTTTCGTGTCTACTACTTTTGCACAACGACTTGCCATGCCACTGTCTAAGTTGTCTGCTATACTTGATATTGAAACTGCTAGCAATACTTTAGTTAAGGTAGATCATGTATACCGAAATTGCACGTTAGTAATTGAAGATGTAGTCTTCAATTTAGATCTGATTCCGATAGAGTTCAGCGAGTTTGATGTGATAGTCGGAATGGACTGGTTGATCGAGAATGAAGCCCATATAGTGTGTAAGAGCCGAATGATAAAGATAACTACCCCGGAGGGGCGTGAGATATGTATATATGGGGATAGGAGAAGCGGGGATCTGTGTTTGCTGACTATTGCAAAAGCTCGAAAGCTTGTTGCAAAGGGATGTGATGCATACTTAGCATATGCAATTGATGTTAAGGCAGAGAAGAGAACTTTGGCCGATGTGCCGGTTGTTTCACAATTCCCGGATGTGTTTCCGGAAGACTTGTCTGGCGTGCCGCCTGAGAGACAAGTTGAGTTTCGAATTGATCTGATCCCCGGAGCTGCACCAGTAGCTCGTTCTCCTTATCGCCTCGCCCCAACCGAGATGAATCTCAAACTACTGCTCTGATACCATCTCGTGTGACACCCTTGCCACAACAACCACCATTATCAAGACACCCAGGATTAATTACCAATACATAAATTACATAATGATCTGGCTACTTAATTAAAGTGCGGAAGCAATTAAAGTACAAAATAAATTATTACAATGGTTTCAAATCACCCTATGGTGCTACAAAGGTTACATGTCTATGTCTACAAACTTCAAATGCATTACATAAATCCCAAATTTATTACAACCATAACCCCAGCAATAAGTTACCAAGTAAGCAACTGAGTCTTCAATTCACTTCAAACAACAACCTAGCTAGATGGTCCCGCGGCTGATTTTCCTTTTCCTGTAAAAATTACAACAACTAAAACGTAAGCGAATGCTTAGTGAATACATAGATTGCGCACATTATAAATCTTTATGAAGCCCAAGAGTAACCCCGACAACAAACGTCGTATACTCTCTTCGTACACCAAGTACGGACCAGAGCCGCAGCCCCTTCGAGCCCAAAGCTCTGCATTTACACATACCATCTGAGACAAACGTACGATCGGGGATGACATACTGCCTACCGGACCTGGAGGGATCAGCTCCAGCGTCATATAGCACAGTAACATCAGAGTTATCGATGCGACCCACCGGTCCATCACTAGATGCACAACAATCGAACGGACATGCAACAAGAAAGAATGTGCATCTAAATCTACGCAAGTTAGTAGAATTCCAACCAAACAAATGAAACAACAGGTCTCAGCAGGCAAAGCTTAACATAAAACAGATATAATCATGCGAAATCTACTGTACTCACAGTGGGTGCGTTATTAATCTTTAATCAATTTTTATTTCTCCTCGGGCTTTCAACCGGATCCACGAAGTACCCCACTGTGGGTTAAACAACACCACAAGGGACCTGTAAGTCAGTTGTAACAACATATCGTGTCAATAACTGTTTATTTCCATATAACCAAATTTTATAAGTTTTTACCATATTTGATCCCAATTTCGGATCCATGTCCGAATTCGGACCCCACCCGAATTCGGACCACCAGATCGGATCCTACATGAATCCAAATTCGGTCCCTATGTCAAATTCGGACCACATGCCTAATTCGGATCACATGTTATGTTCGGACCATATCCGAATTGGTCCTCAACCGAATTCGGACCCACATCCGAATTCCAACACTTAGAAATATTTTCTTTCAATTTTTACAAATCGATATTTCAGGACACATCCGAATTCGGTCACATCCGAATTTGGATTCCTACCGAAGTGCAACACTTATAAATATTTCTATATTAAATATCCTAAGTTCGGGCCTCATCCGAATTCGGACCCCCATCCGAGTTCATCTCGGATCCGAATTCGGATTCCACTGTGTTCATACTTGTGCAGTTTTTCTTTGAATATTATTTTCCAGATTTAATCTAAGTTATTTTTGCACTTACTCAATACATGAAATAACTTGTACCAACTAAAATATGCTTGTTTTCAACCATTTCAACACTAATATTAACACATTTAAGTACTAATTTGAACACTTTTTGTTCCTTTTCCTCCTCATCGACGAACACACACACTAACACACACTAAATCCTCAAATCCATACTTTTATTCCAAATTAGAAGCTGAAATTTGATATTTATCATCTTATATACTCGATTTAAACTAATCCACAATAACATCATACATGCAACAACATTTGAAACCTTAAATCTCATTTTCGGATTTTAACAATTCCGAACCAAAACCATCAATTTCAAAGAATTATTGAAATGTTTACCTTAAATCGATTCCTGCAGATGTTTTAGTTCCTCCCAAACAGCCTTAATCCAAATTTTCAGCTTCCAATTCCAAGCTTTTTGATGATCTTCGATTGTAGAGAGAGAGAGAGAGCCGAGAGAGATATGAGAGTTTAGTGAGAGAGAGTGTTGGGTGGAAATGAAAGACCTTTGGGTCTTTTATTTCAAAATTCCAGTTTAACACCTTTAGTCCCCCAACTTATCCGGTTCCATAAAATACTGATTATATAAATAAAGAATTCTATCTTTATTTATTATCCTTAATAATTTAAGAATTCTAAATTTCCATATAATGCAACCAACTTTCATAATTCAACTTAATATTACATTAATTTATAAATTCATCTAATTAAACCTCAAATACAATAAATTTAACATCAGGATGTTACAGCATGGGCTCCACCACGCTCAAACTTCGTCCTCGAAGTTATTTGTTTTCAAACAGTTGCGGATATTTCCTTAACATGTCCGCCTTCGTCTCCCAAGTGTGATTTGCTCCTTTATGATGCTTCCAACGTACCAGCACCATTTCGATCTCCTTGCTCCTTAGCTTCTTTACTTTCGTATCTAACACACATTCAGGCTCTTCAACATATCGGAGCCTTTCATCGACTTGCAATTCAGTATGATCTGCCCAATCTTCATTTTCTGCAGTGAAAGACTTCCTAAGATTCCCAACATGAAATACCGGGTGTATGCCCGACATCCCTTCAGGCAATTCTAACCGATAAGACTGATTTCCAACTTTTTCAACGATCCTAAATGGTCCGACGAATCTTGGAGCCAATTTTCCCCTCTTCACAAAACGAGTAACACCCCTCATCGGTGATACTTTCAAATAAACCCAATCGTTCACCTCAAAGTTGATCGGTTTGTGCCTCCGATCATAGTAACTTTTCTGACGATCCTGGGCCGCTTTCATGTTCTGCCTGATCAACTGTATTTTCTCGTTTGTTTCTTGAAGCAAAGCCGGCCCGGCAATCGGCGTTTCACCCGTTTCTCTCCAACATGTAGGAGTCCTACATCTCCTTCCATATAGAGCCTCGAACGGAGCTTTCTTGATTGTAGCGTGGTAACTATTGTTATACGAAAACTCTATGAGTGGCAGATGATCGTCCCAATTGCCACCGAGATCTAGCACACACGATCTCATCATATCTTCAAGCGTTAAGATGGTCCGCTCACTCTGACCATCAGTTTGCGGGCGGTAAGCTGTACTCATTGCTATCCTTGTCCCTAACCCTTCTTGCAAAGCCGACCAAAAATTTGAAGTAAACCGGCTGTCCCGGTCCGATACTATGGACTTAGGCACTCCATGCCTAGAAACAATCTCGTCCATATAAATTTTAGCCAACTTTTCTAAGGAGTAACTTTCTCTTATCGGTATAAAATGTGCGGACTTAGTTAATCTATCGACTATCACCCAAACTGCATCATGTTGGCGCCTAGTCTTCGGCAGTTTTGTAACAAAATCCATAGTAATGTGCTCCCACTTCCATTCCGGAATAGGAAGCGGTTGCAGACTGCCATACGGTTGCTGATGCTCGGCCTTTACCAACCGACAAGTTCGGCATCTTTCTACATATTGCCCTATGTCCCTCTTCAATCCTGGCCACCAAAAATCTGCCTTTAAGTCATTGTACATCTTTGTACTTCCAGGATGTACAGAAAACCTAGACTGGTGTGCTTCTTCGATAATTATTTGTCTCATTCCACCATATTTCGGCACCCATATTCTTCCATACACACCTTTTAATCCCGATTCACTAGTTTCCATATTTTTAATCTGCCCCCTTATATCCTCAGCACCAACATTTTCGTCTTTCAAGGCTTCCTCTTGAGCGGCCTTGACATCATCTATAATAGTAGACGTTAACATGGTAGATGTCATCATATAGCAGCAATCCTTAGCATACACTTTCCGACTCAAGGCATCGGCTACTACATTAGCCTTCCCGGGGTGATAAAGAATTTCACAATCGTAATCCTTTATTAGCTCCATTGATCGTCTCTGCCTCATATTGAGTTCCTTCTGGCTAAAAATGTACTTTAAACTCTTATGGTCCGTGTATAATTGGCACTTAGTCCCGTAGAGATAATGCCTCCATAACTTTAATGCGAATGTTACTGCAGTCAACTCGAGATCATGAGTTGAGTAGTTCTTCTCATGCTGCTTCAACTGCCTTGAAGCATAAGCAATTACTTTCCCCCGCTGCATCAGTACAGCGCCAAGTCCCAACCTCGAAGCATCCGTGTATACAACAAAGTCTTCATTACCCTCTGGTAGGGCAAGTATCGGTGCTTCACTCAAAGTTTTCTTCAAAACATCAAACGCCTCTTGCTGCACGGTCTCCCAAACAAAAGGCGCATTCTTCTTCGTTAATGCCGTCAGCGGAACTGCAATTTTTGAAAAGTCCTTTATGAACCTCCTATAATAGCCCGCCAACCCCAGAAAGCTTCTAACTTCCGTAGCTGAGCGAGGCGGTTCCCAATTCTTTATTGCTTCAACCTTAGCTGGATCTACCGAAATCCCAGCTCCAGATATAACATGTCCTAGAAACTGTATCTGTTGTAGCCAAAACTCGCACTTTGAGAACTTGGCGTACAACCTTTCTTTTCTCAACAACTCCAACAGTTCTCTCAGATGTTCAGCATGTTCGGCTTCAGACTTAGAGTATACCAGTATATCATCAATAAACACTATCACCGATTTATCCAACATCGGTCTGCAAACTCTATTCATTAAATCCATAAACACTGCCGGGGCGTTGGTTAATCCAAAAGGCATCACCAGAAACTCGTAATGTCCATACCGAGTCCTGAATGCTGTCTTTGGCACATCTTCCTCTCGAACCTTCAATTGATGATATCCCGATCTCAGATCAATCTTAGAAAATACACTAGCCCCGTGTAACTGATCAAACAAGTCGTCTATCCTCGGTAGAGGATACTTGTTCTTAATCGTCAACTTATTCAGCTCCCGGTAGTCAATGCACATTCGCATTGTGCCATCCTTCTTTTTCACGAACAATACCGGAGCTCCCCACGGCGACGAACTCGGCCGAATGAAGCCCTTGTCCAACAATTCTTGCAGCTGTGTCATCATTTCCTTCATCTCGGTTGGGGCGAGGCGATAAGGAGAACGAGCTACTGGTGCAGCTCCGGGGATCAGATCAATTCGAAACTCAACTTGTCTCTCAGGCGGCACGCCAGACAAGTCTTCCGGAAACACATCCGGGAATTGTGAAACAACCGGCACATCGGCCAAAGTTCTCTTCTCTGCCTTAACATCAATTGCATATGCTAAGTATGCATCACATCCCTTTGCAACAAGCTTTCGAGCTTTTGCAATAGTCAGCAAACACAGATCCCCGCTTCTCCTATCCCCATATATACATATCTCACGCCCCTCCGGGGTAGTTATCTTTATCATTCGGCTCTTACACACTATATGGGCTTCATTCTCGATCAACCAGTCCATTCCGACTATCACATCAAACTCGCTGAACTCTATCGGAATCAGATCTAAATTGAAGACTACATCTTCAATTACTAACGTGCAATTTCGGTATACATGATCTACCTTAACTAAAGTATTGCTAGCAGTTTCAATATCAAGTATAGCAGACAACTTAGACAGTGGCATGGCAAGTCGTTGTGCAAAAGTAGTAGACACGAAAGAACGGTTGGCACCCGAATCAAATAGAACTCGTGCAGGCAAGGAATTTACAACAAACATACCCGTGACCACCTCTGGGTTTTCCCTTGCTTCCTCTGCAGTGATTTGAAAGGCACGAGCCGGTGCCCTTTGTGACTGACCCCGACCTCGGTTAACTGAACCACCACTCGAACCTCCAGACGATCGTGTTGATGATGGGACAGCAGCCGTTGGAGCATTCTTTCTACAATTCCTGCTATAGTGACCCCACACCCCACACTTATAGCAAGCATCACCCTTCCTTGGGCAATCATTCTGAAAATGTCCCAGTTCTCCACAGCAAAAGCAAGCACGTCCGTTAGGGCACTTGCCAAAATGTTCCAAGTGACATTTATTGCAATACTGCGGCTCAGTGTTGATGGAGTATGCACGCGCACGACCGCGATCAGATGAACCAGATTGTCGGCGATACGACTGTTGAGGTGAGTATTGTGAAGACCGGGAAGAACCAGAATATCCTCCCTCCCTTTGGCGCTTCGGCGGTGACGGCTGTGTTGGATTGGTGGAAGCAGCAGCAGACCCAACAGAGTAGCCTGACATAATCAAAATCTGCTCTACATTTCTGGCAGCCTCAAGTAAGCCAGCAAATGTAGGGTAACGAACATTGCTCATGACCCTCCTAATCTCAATGTCAAGACCAGCCTCGAACCTGGTCACTTTCCTTTCTTCGGTGTCCACCTGATGAGGTGCGAACAGACTTAACCTCGTGAACTCCACAGCATATTGGGACACCGTCTTCGTCCCCTGTACCAGCGCCATAAACCTTGCCTCTAATCTCCGACGCTCATCAATCGGATAGTATTGCTGAGTGAATAAGTCCGTGAACTCAGCCCATTTCATAACCGAAACCTTCTCCAATGTTAAAGCGTTCACCATGGCATTCCACCACATGATTGCATCATTCGTGAACATAGCAGTTGCATAACGAACCATGTCCTTCTCAGCACAGTCGCTGATTCGGAATGTTCGCTCAGTTGCTGTTATCCATTCCAGTGCGGCAACAGCATCCCCTAAACCGTTAAACTCTACAGCTCCATTTCCTTTAAAATCCTTAAACCGACAACCCCTGGGCTTATTAGATGACCCAGTGTTGTCATCTTGTTCCTCATTATTTCCTTCTCTTTCTTTTTCTTTGTTCTTCCTTTTATCTTCCCTTCGCTTAGTTTCGGCCTCATCTCGAGCCCGAAACTGCTCTTGAATCATCTCTCTTTGCTCAGCCATCATGGCTAGCATCATTTCTCTCGTCTCTTCAGGTGTCATTCCTCCTCCAGACATGTTCTGAAATACGAAACATATAACTTATTTAGCAACATGTCATAAATTTAAAGACACCATTCATTTGTCCCGTATAATAGTCAATCCCTATAATTACTAGATCATAACCTATCTTAGTTCAGATCATTACTTAGCATCACTACATATCATCACCTAATGTTTGAGATCAAGACCTCACGGACACTTGAATCTCAAACTACTGCTCTGATACCATCTCGTGTGACACCCTTGCCACAACAACCACCATTATCAAGACACCCAGGATTAATTACCAATACATAAATTACATAATGATCTGGCTACTTAATTAAAGTGCGGAAGCAATTAAAGTACAAAATAAATTATTACAATGGTTTCAAATCACCCTATGGTGCTACAAAGGTTACATGTCTATGTCTACAAACTTCAAATGCATTACATAAATCCCAAATTTATTACAACCATAACCCCAGCAATAAGTTACCAAGTAAGCAACTGAGTCTTCAATTCACTTCAAACAACAACCTAGCTAGATGGTCCCGCGACTGATTTTCCTTTTCCTGTAAAAATTACAACAACTAAAACGTAAGCGAATGCTTAGTGAATACATAGATTGCGCACATTATAAATCTTTATGAAGCCCAAGAGTAACCCCGACAACAAACGTCGTATACTCTCTTCGTTCACCAAGTACGGACCAGAGCCGCAGCCCCTTCGAGCCCAAAGCTCGGCATTTACACATACCATCTGAGACAAATGTACGATCGGGGATGACATACTGCCTACCGGACCTGGAGGGATACGCTCCAGCGTCATATAGCACAGTAACATCAGAGTTATCGATGCGACCCACCGGTCCATCACTAGATGCACAACAATCGAACGGACATGCAACAAGAAAGAATGTGCATCTAAATCTACGCAAGTTAGTAGAATTCCAACCAAACAAATGAAACAACAGGTCTCAGCAGGCAAAGCTTAACATAAAACAGATATAATCATGCGAAATCTACTGTACTCACAGTGGGTGCGTTATTAATCTTTAATCAATTTTTATTTCTCCTCGGGCTTTCAACCGGATCCATGAAGTACCCCACTGTGGGTTAAACAACACCACAAGGGACCTGTAAGTCAGTTGTAACAACATATCGTGTCAATAACTGTTTATTTCCATATAACCAAATTTTATATGTTTTTACCATATTTGATCCCAATTTCGGATCCATGTCCGAATTCGGACCCCACCCGAATTCGGACCACCAGATCGGATCCTACATGAATCCAAATTCGGTCCCTATGTCAAATTCGGACCACATGCCTAATTCGGATCACATGTTATGTTCGGACCATATCCGAATTGGTCCTCAACCGAATTCGGACCCACATCCGAATTCCAACACTTAGAAATATTTTCTTTCAATTTTTACAAATCGATATTTCAGGACACATCCGAATTCGGTCACATCCGAATTCGGATTCCTACCGAAGTGCAACACTTATAAATATTTCTATATTAAATATCCTAAGTTCGGGCCTCATCCGAATTCGGACCCCCATCCGAGTTCATCTCGGATCCGAATTCGGATTCCACTGTTCATACTTGTGCAGTTTTTCTTTGAATATTATTTTCCAGATTTAATCTAAGTTATTTTTGCACTTACTCAATACATGAAATAACTTGTACCAACTAAAATATGCTTGTTTTCAACCATTTCAACACTAATATTAACACATTTAAGTACTAATTTGAACACTTTTTGTTCCTTTTCCTCCTCATCGACGAACACACACACTAACACACACTAAATCCTCAAATCCATACTTTTATTCCAAATTAGAAGCTGAAATTTGATATTTATCATCTTATATACTCGATTTAAACTAATCCACAATAACATCATACATGCAACAACATTTGAAACCTTAAATCTCATTTTCGGATTTTAACAATTCCGAACCAAAACCATCAATTTCAAAGAATTATTGAAATGTTTACCTTAAATCGATTCCTGCAGATGTTTTAGTTCCTCCCAAACAGCCTTAATCCAAATTTTCAGCTTCCAATTCCAAGCTTTTTGATGATCTTCGATTGTAGAGAGAGAGAGAGAGCCGAGAGAGATATGAGAGTTTAGTGAGAGAGAGTGTTGGGTGGAAATGAAAGACCTTTGGGTCTTTTATTTCAAAATTCCAGTTTAACACCTTTAGTCCCCCAACTTATCCGGTTCCATAAAATACTGATTATATAAATAAAGAATTCTATCTTTATTTATTATCCTTAATAATTTAAGAATTCTAAATTTCCATATAATGCAACCAACTTTCATAATTCAACTTAATATTACATTAATTTATAAATTCATCTAATTAAACCTCAAATACAATAAATTTAACATCAGGATGTTACACCGGAATTGGTCTTGTTATTGTCTTTTGGATTTTCCTTCAGCAGAGGAGGAGATATGGAAGACTGCGGAATGTCGTGAAGAAATGTAGTGAGCTCCAAACTACTTATGTTAGTGTCATATGAGGAACCACTGAAAGGAAAAACAATCTCATTAAAACGAGCATGGCGAGTGACAAAAACTCATGAAGTGGTAGGATCAAGACATCGATACCCTTTATGTTGCATACTATAACCAATAAAAATAAATGGAATGCTCCTCGGTGCAAGTTTGTGTTGAGAATAATCACGCAAATAAGGAAAAACTTGGCATCCATATGTTCGAAAATATTCATATTGAGGATCTTGATTGTAGAGCAACTGAAAAAGAGACCTATTCTGTAACAACGGAGTTGGCAATCGATAAATTAAAAAAAATGCTGAAGAAAATGCATCTACCCAATAGCAAGTCGGGACATGTGCGTTAAATAACATAGCGAGGTCAGTTTCGACAATATGTCGATGTTTTCGCTCCGCACGACCATTCTGTAGAGGTGTGTATGGACATGAAAAACGATGAAGGGTACCCTTATCTTCAAAAATTTTGCGAACTGTTTGATTTTACAAACTCTGTGCCACCATCACTTTAAAAAACTTTTATCTTTCTTGAGCATTGCGTTTGGGCAGGATTTATGAATACTGGCAGTACCGAATAAAAACCCGATTTAGTTTTTTAAGTGGATAGAACCACGTAAACCTAGAGTAGTCATCAATAAAAACAACATAATATCGATAGCCATCTTTAGTATATACTAGAGATGGACCCCATAAATCGCATTGAATTAAGTCGAAAGGATTTGATGAACATTTAGTATTAATACTAAAAGATAAACGTTGTCCTTTAGCACGCTGGCACGGTGTGCAGACAATAGGTTTTGGTAATAATGAATAACAGACAAAACACCTAGCTTATTCAAAGTAGAAATAATATCAAACGACAATGTGGCCTAGACGAGCATGCCATAACTCATACGAGGCTTGTTTTGAAACTCTGATAGTAGCAACTAAAGCGCGAGGTTCATCCTTGAGCACATAAAGTCTATTTTCACAGATTCCTCTTGCTAGAACCTGTTTGGTTATCTGATCCTGAATATTAAAAAATGGTTGAGAAAATAGGACATCAACTGGGTGATCAGTGGTTAGTTTGCTGACAGAATGTAATTTCTTGGTGAGATTAGGAATCACAAGAATATTACATAATGGAATGGCATTTGAAATAGTCGATGAGCCCATATGAGTAATCGGAAGTGTCTTACCGTTGCCAAACATTACCTAATTGTTCCCGGAATAGGGTGCCGAATGATTGAGAGAGTCACATGTTGGAGTCATATGATATGTTTCTCCCGTGTCAACACACCAATCGGGAGTATTGTTAGTGACATGAAAAGCTTTTGCCAAAGATTCATCAGAAGAAGGGGCTTGAGAAGTGTTGGTACATCCTGTGTGACGATAGCAGTCTAAGTGATCCTACATTGTGGTTTTAGCAAGTGTTTGTTATATATGTATATATATGGTTGATATTTATTATTGTTTGTGTGTTTGAACTTTATGTAACGTATTACAAGAAGTTCAAACATAAAGGTCAAAGATAAAATCAATCATAAGGTAAAAACATAAGTTTCAATACTAAGTTGAGTATGTGATATAGTGGATTCGAATTATACAAGGTTTGACAGTCGAATCTGTGTCAGATTCGAATGTGTACCTAGATTCGAATATAGGCAGATTCGAGAATGTCAATGAGGATAAACTCGAATGGGCCTTGGGCCGGATTCGAGTTTAGCCCATGACAGACTCGAATTAGCCTCTATAATTAGGGATAGACTCGAAATATTATCAGACTTTTTGCAGGATTCGTCAGGGATTAAGCATTAAGCGATCTCGAGTTTATCATCAGTGTTAGTGCCGTTTCGGAGAGAATCAGTTCGTAGGATCGTTCGTGTGTCGTTCGTTCAGCTTCTGATAGTCTCCGTGTTTCTGTTTGAGAGTTGTTTCCGTCTACCCGTTAACGAGGATTCCGCACTCGTTGACGGTTCCGCGTCTAGATAGATCTCGTAGTGGTAGACCTTACAAGTGGTATCAGAGACTGCGGAGTGTTCTTGGTGTTCTTCTTGTTCATCTAGATACATTCTAGGTTTCTTGACGCTTTTGGACGGTTTTACTCTCAAAATCGTGTTTTTCGTGTTCGTCGAGCTTAGCAAATAGTAATCCGGGAAATACTTTGTGGTTTTTCACGTTTTTGATCGAAATCAATATTTTTCATTGCAAAAATATTGATTTAATCTGCAAAACGTTAAAAAATCAAAAGTGTTAGCCGTTTTTCGAGTTTGCGGCGCTCGAATCTATTAGGGGTAACTAGGGTTACACTTAATTTCGAGTCTAACCAAATACGCTCATTTCGAGTCTGATACAGAGGGTTTCGAATCTAATTCGAGTTTGTGCTACATTCGAATAAGGTCTCGAGTCTACTTACTTTCGAGTTTAATTCGAGTTTAGTTTAGTTTCGAATAGGGTTTCGAATATGCTGTGACTTCGAGTTTGCCTGACCTTCGAATCTGAGGACTTTTCGAATCTGGCATAATTTCGAGTTTAATTGAATTATAACACTTAATCGAATTTAATCCCAAATAAATTGGAATCTGATTATATTCGAATCTACCTAGATTCGAACGAATTAATTCAAATTAGTTTCGAATTAAATTAATTAAGTTCAATTCAATTACTTTCGAAAAGATGTCAAATCTTCAAAAATTCCTGGAAATGGACCACGAGGTCGGGAAGGCAAACGCTCCGCCTAAGCTGATGAAAATCGAGGATTATTACTGGTGGAAAGATCGGTTTACCGATTTCGTGCGTTTTAATGACATGCGCATGTGGGTGTGTATCGACGAAGGATATATTCCACCAGTTTCTGAAGTTGAAGGCCGTCAGAAAGTCTTATCATACCAGATGATGAAGGAGGATGATAAGAAATTGTATGAAGCCGAAAACAAAGCTTTCTCGATAATCCGAATGGCTTTGCCTCAGGATATACTGCACACATTTAGGACTCAAAAGACGTCGAAGGAACTTTGGGAGTCTCTAGAGAAGAGGTGTGAGGGTAATCCTAGGGTTCGTAGAAAGCGTACAGAGCTGTTGAAACAACAGTTTGCGATTTTCAAGGCGTTAAAGGATGAACAGCTGGATGATATCATCACCCGGTTCTATCATCTGTTGACGGAACTTGAAAGTCACGGGATTGAATATACTGACACCGACAAGAACAACAAGCTTCTTGATGCCTTACCAGCCAAATGGGCTATGTATGTGGCAATGATCAAGCTGAATGAAGACAAGTATTATACTCAATCTCTGGATGATATTGTGGGAACGTTGCGGGCATATCACTTCGAGCTACTGAAGGCCGAAACTGATTAATAACAAGTCCAGAATCTAGCAATGTATTTTGAAAAGTCAACAAAACCTTCAGCGACCGCCGATCTGAAGACTGCTACATCGTTTTTCACCGGAGAAACGTCGTCACCAGCAGAGTCTGATGACACATTGAATCGCGCGTTCTTAGGATTAGGAAGATCGGAAGAACCGCAGCCTCAAGTACAACAGGCATCGACATCTCAGAGCTATTCTAAGATGCCCATGAGCGCAAAATCAGCGGAAGAACATGTGAATCTGCTTGCTTCTTTTATGGCCGCATATGGGAATTGTGTTCAACGGAAACTAACGATCCTGCTCTCTGGGATGAGGACTATGATCAGGTCGACCCTGATGATCTTGAGGAGATGGACCTTAAATGGCAACTGGCCATGGTAACCCAAAGGGTTAAGAGATTCATCAAGAGAACTGGGAGGAATCTGACGATGAACAACAAGGGGATTGGATTTGATAAGTCCAAGGTAAAGTGCTAGAACTGTCAAGGTCTGGGACACTTCGCCAGAGAATCTCAGAGGCCGAAGGTAGAAACGTACCAAGGGCAGAGTCAGCATCAGGGACAGTTTCAGAATCAGTCTCAACAACGATACCTTCCAAGTTCATCATCTGGTCAAGCCAATCTAGCTGGTCTACTATCCAATGTCATTTCAGACAGACAGCTAGATGGTACTTACGACTGGAGTTCACATCCAGATTCAAATGCTCGGGCTTTTATGGCTGAAGTCACGGAGACTGGGTGTGAAGGAGAAGAGCAGACCACAAGGGAAAACAGTCCGATGTGGGTGGAAAAGACGAATGATTAGACAGTTCTAGAGTTTGCTGCTCAGATGGCCAACGTGGAATTTGATAACTCAAAGGTTAGTCTGACTTACTCTCTTTTTCATGAATTATGTGTGTTGTGTGTTACTTCTAATGATAGGTTAAATCTAGTCTTAGAATCACATAAAACCATAACTGCACAAAATGAGAATTTAAAAATTGAAAACGCTAGCCTAAACGATATTAAGCAAGATCTTAAAGAAAATCTTAAGGCTGATGCTCAAGACGTAATAGTTCTGAAAGACAAACTGAGTGAGCAGTGTGTTAGAATAGAGCTTATGTATGAGCATGTAGAGGTCTTGACCAAAAACCTTAAAGACAAAGATATTGAGCTAGCTGAAACAAAGGTAAAGGTAGCGGAGGCAAACAGTAAACTAGAGAAGTTTAGGAATTCAAGCCTAAACCTAGGGAAAGTTTTAGATGCCCAGAGACAATCTAAAAAGCCCGTAGGTCTAGGATTTCATGAAATTCCTCCACCTTTTAATGCAAACTATGTGCCTCAGCCTCAGGAAAAAACTGACAAATCAGTAGACTTAGAGGCCACACCTGAACCTATATCTGAGCCTAAAGTAGAAAATACACCTAAGGTGGCTGACACAACCGTCAAGGTTAAGAAAGTCAAATTTGTGTCTTCCTCCAGTGAAACACCTGCAGGAAAACATAAAATTGATTGGGCTGATCAGGACGATGAGCCAGTCGCCATAGATGTACAAAAGGACCAAGACACGAATGACACACCTAAGTCTAAGGGCTCACAAAAGAAGCCAATAGACAAAATGTCATGTTTTAGATGTCACGAGAGGGGGAATGTCGCTTCTACCTGTCCACATAGGAAAGTTGATACTACACCTAAGACAGTGAAGCCAGAACAGCCTAAACCCTCAACAAGTGTGGCAAGCACTAGTGGTTCTCAAAGTACCGAGAAAACTGTGCAGGCTGCACCAAAACATGTTGTGAAACAAACACCGGTTAAGGTTGGACCAAAGGAAGTGGTTAGGACAAATTCACCGAATCGTGTCGTTAATCAATCTAGGTCAGCACCTCAACAAGTCTACAGGAGCACAACACCTAGCAGGTCACACACTCCAGTTAGGTCTCATACTCCAGTTAGACAGTACACACCGGTAAGAGCTCAGGGATCACAGTCAGAAATGCAATATAATAGGAATTATTCAAGAGCTCCACAACAAATGCCTACTCAAAGGCAAAGAGTGAATTTAAATCACTCGGCACCACAACAAACTCCTGTTCAACGACCCAAGTCACCTGAAAGGCGAGATGGGTATTTGAAAGAGTTTCAGTATGTGGACGAGAATGGTATAACCAAGTCAATTATGGCTTGGGTTCCCCGTGATAACTAACCTATTTTCTTTCATGTGCAAGAGATTACCACAGGTCCAAACAACAAATGGTTCGTCGACAGTGGATGCTCCAGGCACATGACGGGGGAAAGAGGTCTGCTTACAGACTTCAAGGGTGGGAATCGGGGGTTTGTATCTTTCGCCGGTAACAAAGGAGGAAACATCACGGGTACCAGAGTGGTCACTAATGGGACGATCAAGTTGGACCAAGTTTATCACGTTGATAAACTGGTTCACAATCTCATTAGTGTATCTCAAATCTGTGACAAGAAGAATTCAGTGTTGTTCACTGACACTGAAGCGTTAGTGCTAAAGCCGGGATTCAAGATTCCTGAAGAATGGGTATTGATGCGGGCGCCAAGGAAGAATGACTTGTACATGCTAGATATGAACAAGCCGGAGACTTCGATGGGGCCAATTTGTTTATTATCCAAAGCTTCGGAGACAGAATCGGTATTGTGGCACAGACGCATGGCTCACCTGCACCTAAGAAAGATGAATTACATAACGAAAAATGGGTTGGTGCTAGGTGTGCCTATGAAGAGCTTTCAGTTCGAGGACAAGTGTCTACCGTGCAAGAAGGGCAAACAACATAAGAAGACACACAAGTCCAAAACGCAGAACTCCATAACCTCAACATTCGATTTGTTGCACATGGATCTTTTCGGTCCAATCAACAAAAGGAGTATAGGAGGTAGTTGGTTTTGTTTGGTTATCACTGACGATTACTCACGATTTTCTTGGGTTTTCTTTTTAGGTACAAAGGACGAGACGGCTTCCAAGCTCATCGGGTTCTTAGACCAAGTGGAGAATTCCTACGGAACAAGGGTTAAAAGGCTACGTAGTGATAATGGAAAAGAGTTCAAAAACACTGTAATTGGTGTATATTGCCTATCAAAGGGCATCGTGCATCAATTCAGTGCACCATATGAGCCTCAACAAAATGGGGTGGCCGAACGTAAAAATAGGACATTGATTGAGGCAGCAAGGACTATGCTTTCGGATTCAAAGCTTCCTACCATGTTTTGGGGGGAGGCAGTGAATACCGCGTGCCATATTTTAAACCGAGTCCTTATAGTCAAATCTTTGAACAAAACATGTTATGAAATTTTGAATAAACGGCCACCTAATTTAACTGGATTCGAGCCATTTGGGGTACCATGCACTCTTTTGCGAACAAAACATCAACCGAAGTTTGGTGAAAAGGCTGACGAAGGATACTTCTTAGGTTATGTGCCGAACTCACCAAACAAACAGGTTTTTAACAAAACAAATGGTACAGTGGAGATTGTGTATAACATTGAAGTCACAAGTTATACACATGAACCCCAAACTGGTCCGGAATGGATATTTGACTATGATAAATTATTTGAGTCATTTAACATTCCTTTGGATGATAATGCAGGTACAATCGAAAAGGATATGGCGACGTTGCATCTGAATGACGATGGCCATACTTTTCCGAGGACTACGTTTGAATCCACATCTGAGCCTACTGCGACTGTAGATGGATCTCCAGAAGTTGCTGATCAAGAAGCACCTACCACTGAGAATCAGTCTCAAGCATCAAGTTCCAACTCTGAGGAAAACGTCCACGAGGAGGAAAATGTAGAAGCTGAGTCTGTTCCCCCATTAGGTGAAATAGGATCTAACTTAGGAGATAATCTGAGGGTTGATGAGATAGAGACCTCTAGGATTAACAAGAACCATCCTATAGAAAGCATCATAGGAAATCCTAACGAGGGTGTGAGGACTAGGAGTAGTTTAAATAACAACACTGTGTTGTTGTCGATGATAAATGACTCCAAGGCATATCACACTTGTCTCTATTCATGTTTCATATCGCAAGTAGAGCGTAAGAATGTGCAAATGGCACTTAAGGATAACTCCTGGGTTGAAGCGATGCAGGAAGAACTTTCGCAATTTTGGAAACTAGAAGTGTGGGAGTTAGTTCCATTACCTCGAGGAGAAGTTGCAATAGGAACCAAATGGGTTTTTAAGTGCAAGAGAGATGATCGGGGTATAGTCACGCGCAACAAGGCTAGGCTAGTTGTTAAGGGTTTCAACCAAGAGGAGGGAATCGATTATAACGAGGTATTTGCACCAGTAGCAAGGCTGGAAGCCATTAGGTTGTTTCTAGTGTTTGCCTCCTTCAAGGGCTTTAAGGTATATCAATTGGATGTTAAGAGTGCTTTCCTATATGGGAAAGTGAAGGAGTTGGTGTATGTAGAACAACCGCCCGAATTCACAGATCCAAAATATCCTGATAGAGTATATCGCTTAGATAAGGCTCTATATGGATTGCATCAGGCACCTAGGGCGTGGTATGAGACTCTATCCAACCATTTATTAGAGAACGGGTTTGAAAGGGGTAGGATAGATAGTACTCTGTTTGTTAAGAGGAAGGGAGAACATTTTATCTTGGTACAAGTGTACGTCGATGATATCATTTTTGGATCATCAGACGAACAGATGTGCAAAGATTTCGAGAAGGTGATGAAGTCGAAATTCAAGATGAGTGCTATGGGAGAGTTAAATTTCTTTTTGGGGTTACAAGTTGACCAGAAGAAGGAAGGGATGTTTATCCATCAGACGAAGTATGTCTAGGACATATTGGAGCGTTTTGGGATGGAAGGAACAAAATTGACTGCCCATTTTAGCACGCCGATTCAAGTGAATCATAATCTCAGACCGGGTACTGAAAGTGATACCGATGTGGATCCGACGTTATATCGGGCCATGATTGGATCACTTATGTATTTAACTGCTTCAAGACCTGACATTATGTTTGCTGTGTGTATTTGTGCTAGGTTTCAAGCTAATCCGAAGGAGATGCACATGAAGGCTGTAAAGCGGATTCTACGATACCTTATTCGAAACCGAACCTGGGACTTTGGTATCACGCGGAGGGAGATCTAGAGTTGGAGGCGTTCACGGATTCTGAGTACGGTGGATGCAGCTTGATGCGCAAATCAACAACTGGAGGTTGTCAGTTCCTAGGAGGGAGATTGGTATCCTGGCAATGCAAGAAACAAACATTGGTAGCCGTGTCAACGTGCGAGGCCGAGTATGTTGCTGCTGGTAGTTGCTGCTCACAGGTTCTGTGGATACAACAACAATTGCGGGATTACGGTTTGGCTTATACTCAAACTCCAATTAGGATAGACAATCAATCTACAATTGCTATAACTAATAATCCAGTTAAACACAACCAAACAAAGCACATAGACATTAGGCATCATTTTATTCGTGATTGTGCTGAAAAGAACTTAATCAAATTGGTAAAAGTGGCAACAGAAGATAATAATGCAGATTTATTTACCAAAGCATTTGATAAGTCACGGTTTGAATATTTAATTCAACTAAATGGAATGCGCAACCCAGAGTAATTTGGCCTTAATAGTATTTTCTTTCCTTTTATAGTAGTAGTATTTCTTTCTTTTTATAGTAAGTCTGCTAATTTAGGATAGTTACTATTTTTAGTAAGTTTCTATTTTAAGTAAGTTTCTATTTTTGGTTAGTTAGTAGTTTATCTTATTTTATTGCTACTTCTCATGAAAAACAAAAAAAAGAGAGAAAATTATAAAAATACAAAAAAAGAGAATATCAGAAAAAAAGAGCTAAGCCTTAGATGCATAGGTTCAAAGTGATGAAAATTAGCACAGTCGTTACAAACTCTAAGTATTTAGGCTTTCACACATAATGCAACTAAATTCTAAGTGTTATACTTTAGTTTAGTTTGATGTGTTGGTAGGCATAATACATATAGGGAGTCTCAAGGCAAATAAAAAATTCAAGGAAAAGTCAATCGTGTCGCTAACTTAGATGTATGACCAATCGGTCTTAATTTTTATGTACAAGACATACAAACTTTGAGTCTAAATGAGGTATGCAAACTTTCTGGGGATGTATGGCAACATCAAATACATCTTAAAATGGAAAGAATAGAAAAATCATATAAAACTGAGAGTCGAAAACATGTAACTTTGTTGTACGTAAGTACAGACCTATTGCCTCTGTTTAGATTCGGGTTGGCAAGATATGTCGCTTTGTTGTACGTCGGTACAGACCTGTCACCGCTGTCTCGCTAACTTTAAGAATAAACCTTAAGTCAAACTAAGACACTTTGTTGTATGAAAATACAGACGTGTGTCTGATGTTTGTCTTTTAAAGAAAGTTTGCAAATACCAACAAGTTAGAATCTTTGTCTGTGTGCCTTGATCATAAAAGTATGTCTATGTCTGAGTCACGTAAGATAATTTCATGATAAATAAAAATACCAAGGGATATTCCGAAATGTAGCATGTTTAAAGGGGTAAAATACCAACAATCGGCTAAATAGGTATTTCACGACAAACAATCAAAGGAATCAAAAATTCCTAAGTGTGAAAGTTTAAGTACTGAAAGGGAGTCTCTGACATCGCTATCTGATTGAACCTTTCTTAGACTATACTCATTAAAAATATTTTGTTTAGTATTTGGCTTAGGTTGTAAATTTTAGTTATAGCTTAAGTCTAAGTTAAATTTTTTGTCAAAATTTGTTAAATTCTATTTTTACTTAGTTTTATTTTATTTTATTTTTCCTTAGTTTATTTTATTTTATTTTACTTTTAATTTTTACTTAGGTAAAAGGTCAAAAATTTCTGAGGTTGCATTCATAGTTGAATAAAATAAACACTGCGTGAAAAATCATGTGCTTAGGGTAAAAGAGTTGGCATAGTTTATCTTGTTACACAATGCCGTTGAAAAGATTGGAAAAGTTGAAGTTATTTCAAAATTTTCGAAATTTTTCTAAGTGTTGGTGTTTTTCGAGTTTAGGGCAGACTCGAAACAGGGTCTTCGAATCTGTCAGTAGATTCGTGTCTGGCCGTAGACTCGAAGGTTGGTGGTATATATAGGTTAACAGTGAAGTCATTAACTACTTACTGTTTTCGAATCTATATCCTCGAGTCTATCCGGCGATTTCGAATCTATTCCTCGAATCTACCGTTCTTCTCAAAAACGACATTTTGTCGAGTTTATTGCTAGAGTGTTCGATTCTACTGTTATATCTAGGTATAATCAACTGGATTGTACAAGATTCATATAGTTTTATACACCATTTTAGGCAAAATCATTGATTTTTGAAGGTTTATGGGTCTAAATCGTGTTTTTCCAAAATTACAAAGTTTGGACCAATAAATAGTCAAATTAAAGGCACATATCTGTGATTAGTAACTAGTAGGACTAATGTATGTGATTATCTATGTTCAAAATGGTTAAAATCATGGGATTTAGTGTTGAGTAGGAGTCGACAGTTCGAATCTGTTCCAGACGTTTCTCGAGTCTGTCAGTAGACTCGAGAAGGACACTAGATTCGAATCTGTCATCAAATTCGAAATTGGGTATATTCGAATCTGTCTGTTCGAATTTGTCTTTTATTTGCATTAATTGACTTAAATTTTATTAAACTTGTAGAAATTTAATTGTGTTGGATTTTGTACTTAAACAAGTTCAAAATAAAACAGATTCGAATTTAAACAAGTTTATTGATTTTTAATGAATCTAATAGTTTATTTTTGTGCAGATATGGCTGTTCGAGTGTTTGTGCCGAAGCACAATATGGTCCTTCACCCCGACCATCATATCCCTGAGGCACAGGGATTCAGACAAATGTTGGATTTCCTAGTACAATCTAGGATTGGTTTTGCTTTGTCCCATAATGTTCAGATTGTTCTACCATATATTCGTCAATTTTATGATCATCTTCAGGTAGACTGCTCTGTCACCCCGACAGTGCTAAGGACTAGAATAGCTGGCCAACCGCTAGTGTTTTCTGCGGATATGCTGCGTCAGGTGTTGCAGCTGGGTTCACAGGAAGAGGAGTCTGGGCCAATCGACTTTCCTCTGAATATTAGGCAAGCGGCCTTTCAGAGAATGGGTTATAGTCTAGACGTGACGAAGGTTTCGTATATGAAGAGCGGGCTAATCGGCCAATGGAGATTTCTGGCTCATGTCTTTATGGTCTGCTTTGCACCAAAGAAAGCCGGGTTTGACTATATGGTCTCGAAGATCCAGTCGGGGATTATCGCGATAGTGTATAATTGACCATTCAGTTTCTCGGAAATGTTTTTCTCCGAATTTGTTCATCAGATCACCGCTCCAGAAAATCAACAATTCCTGCTATATCCACGATTCATAATGATGCTTATCAGGCATTTCTTGCCGAATCTGCCTCAGTCAAATGAGATTCAGAGCGTAGCTGTAATGGATAAGAGGATCTTTGCTGATTGTTCCTCGCACAGAGGAAGGTTGGCTGTTCCAGTTGAGCGTCCATTGTTTGGAGCCATCTTAGATAGGAATTTTGAAGCCCCAGATGTTGCCAACTGGGCAGGGGAAGTTGAAGTTCAACCGAGAAAACCACAGCCACAACAACAACAACAACCACAGCCACCGCGTGCACAAAGGCGAAGACAAAGAACCTCTGCGAGTCAAACTCAGGCGTCTAGGCCTTCTACGAGTCAGCAGCCTGAGAGACAAGAAGCTGGGCCTTCGAATGTACCAAGCGAAGCTGATCAATTGTGCCAAACTCTGAATGAAATTTGGGAGGCAGGACCTCATGCAAATGAAGATATAGCTGCAGCGTTAGCGGGAGAACTACTTGAGCCTCCAGAGGGAGAAGAAGATGTGTTGAGAGATGTGGACGAATATGAACCAGAGCAGACTGGTAATGATAAGTCATCATCTGCAACAGAATCAGAAGAGATGGAGGAGTTAGAGGTTGAAGCTCCTGAGTCGGTATCGACTGAACCAGCTGTTCGAATAGAGACTTATGGTTCGAGAATAGTGGTTATTAATGAAGAGACTTCGAGGAGGCGCGCATCAAGAGAATCTGATGACTCCGATTTTGAAGAAGAGGAAGTTGCACCTTTAGTGACGAGGCATCGAGCCAAGCGTCATAGATTCATGCAAGGATCATCTTCAGCATCAGCAGATCAACCAGAAGTTCAACAACCTCAAAACCCTCAAACTCAAGAACCTCAAACCACCAGTCCACCACCACCACCACCACCTCAAGATGAACCGTATATCCCATCACCATTCATTCCTACTCCTATACAGTCCACTCCATCTACCTCGACCACATACGCTGACAACCAAAGGTTTCTGCAGCTTAAAGCTCGCGTTGACTTCCAGAATGTCCAAATCTTAAGCCTAACACAGGCGATCGGTGAAATTTAGACGCATAATGCAAATCTTGATAAAGAGAATGCTGATTTGAAGAAGATTGTGGACCAAGTTTAGGAAGAGAATGTAGAGTTGAAGACGTTTGTCTGCGATCAGGCAGCTGAGATAAGGACGATGTGCTCCCTAATAGAGCAGTTAATGAAAAATTTACAGGCTCAGGGGGAGACGTCGTGCCGAGATCAAGAAGTACAAAGGCCGAGAGATGATGATGATGAAGACAACCAAGGCAATGATCCCAGCCCTAAAAGTCAGAATGAGCCAGTAGATTTTTCTGCTGCTCAGACTGCTCAATCTCAGGGGGAGCCTAGTCTAGCAGGAGGAGAAGTAGGAGAAGCGAGTTCATCTAAGCCTACAGATTTTGAGATTAGTGAGATGATCGATGCTCTTATGGATCTTGATGATGATCCGATAGATTTAGGTTTTGATGTTGAAGATGAAGAGCTAGAAGAGGGTGAGTTTGTGCCAGAAGAGATAGTTGACTGGCAATCAGATGACGAGGTATGTGCTGATGAGGATGATGAAGCTGATGAGATCGTCGTACAGCAGAATCCTATCACTGATACATACGTGATAAATGGAAATGATATTGTTAACGTAGAAGTAGTGAATGCTGCGTTGAATGTTCAGCCATCAACAGAAGAACCTGCTAGAGAGTTAACAAATGAAGAGAAACGAAAGTTGTGGTTCAGGGCTGAACAGAAGGAGTTAGAGCTTAAAAAGACGATGAGAGTGCCAGGGACTGGAAAGCTATCTGGAAGCATATTAAGCTGGTTCTTCGATCGAGAATTGCAGCTATTTATAATCAAGAGAAAAGACGGGCTCCAGTACCTAAGGCGAACTCTAAAAGCCTTCAATTCACTGCCAAAGATCGAGATCAAAGCGTTAGCCTGGAAAGATCTGATAAATATTGGCAATGATCCTTATGCAGACGTAATTGCAAGAATCATAAGAAAAGAGGGAAGATCAAGAAAGTTTGAGCGCCTGAATCCAAGGGTTGGAAAAAGAGTAGAAGATCCTTCACGAATAGATCCTCTAACTGGCCGACCTTGGATGAGAATTCATTACAAACCAGTAAGATGTCTTAGGAAGGTGCCTCTCAAGCCCATGCCACAGAATGTCTTGAAGAATCTGCATTGGTGGTATGCTGAGAGTGAGACTGGAGAATCAGTCATGGAAGATTTTGAAGAAAAAGTTATTCTTAGAGTCTACGATCCTCTTCACCTAGTAAATCTTTCTAGAGATGATCTTCATATTTTGCATGCTTGTAAGATTTCTAGTGATACACATATGGATAGTGAGGCTAGGAAATATGAGAATGCAGTAAAAGTATGTGTTGAAAAAGGCTTGTATGCTGGAAGTAGTTTGAATAAATAATAAACAAAGTTCTTAATCAAATGTGTGAATTATTAGAAGCTATCGTCAAGGGGGAGTCTGTTGGTACATCCTGTGTGACGATAGCAGTCTAAGTGATCCTACATTGTGGTTTTAGCAAGTGTTTGTTATATATGTTTATATATGGTTGATATTTATTATTGTTTGTGTGTTTGAACTTTATGTAACGTATTACAAGAAGTTCAAACATAAAGGTCAAAGATAAAATCAATCATAAGGTAAAAACATAAGTTTCAATACTAAGTTGAGTATGTGATATAGTAGATTCGAATTATACAAGGTTTGAAATTCGAATCTGTGTCAGATTCGAATGTGTACCTAGATTCGAATATAGGCGGATTCGAGAATGTCAATGAGGATAAACTCAAATGGGCCTTGGGCCGGATTCGAGTTTAGCCCATGACAGACTCGAATTAGCCTCTATAATTAGGGATAGACTCGAAATATTATCAGACTTTTTGCAGAATTCGTTAGGGATTAAGCATTAAGCGATCTCGAGTTTATCATCAGTGTTAGTGCCGTTTCGGAGAGAATCAGTTCGTAGGATCGTTCGTGTGTCGTTCGTTCAGCTTCTTATAGTCTCCGTGTTTCTGTTTGAGAGTTGTTTCCGTCTACCCGTTAACGAGGATTCCGCACTCGTTGACGGTTCCGCGTCTAGATAGATCTCGTAGTGGTAGACCTTACAAGAAGCATAAGTATGAAGGTTTGGACACGAGGAAGCATGATGTCCATTTGTTCTGCATAATTGGCAATGGGGAGGTCTTCGGCCTTGACCACGTCCCTGCCACGTGATTTATTTCCTCGATGATTAAAAGAACGACCCGACCTTGTGCAGAATGATTTTGGGTATGTTGGACATGAAATGCAGTCGGCGGTGTAGGAGCACCGTGTAAGGATTGTAAGAACAATTCATGACTTTCCGCATGCATAACCAAATCTCGAAACAGAGGAGCGGGTTTTGTTGCCCTTATCGCAGTGGAAAAAGTTTCGTAGGAGGGTCCCAAACCACAAAGAAACCAATGCAACTTGTCAATTTCAACAACCGGATTACCAATAGTGGAGAGCTGGTCACCTATCGCTTTGAATCGACGACTATAATCGGAAACAGAAGATGTACCTTTCATGAGTTGGTGGAGAGAATCGCGCAATGAGTGAATCCGTTCAACAGAAGCGTTACGGTAGGTAACTTCAAGTGAGAGCAGTGGTGAGGCCGAGAACCTCAGCCGCTGCTTCTTCAGTCAAGATGATTGTAAGAGGATGACGGCTCTCTGATCAACTTCAGTCCAAACAAGAGCTTCAGGATTAGGTTGATTTTTGTCTTCAACAGTAATGGTGGGTGATGGTGAGGAAGATGTACCATCAATGTGCCCTAACAATTTCTGATAAGTGAAAATAGGAAGCATATGATTTCGCCATAGAAGGTAATTAGTGGACGAAAGCTTAATTGTCATCATATGTAATAGAGTGTTCATGGAAAAAAAGACCATCAAGAGAAGAAGAGGGCGTTGCCATGGTGAAATCCCAGGAAGGGTAGGTCTAGAAAGCGTAAATTGGGAGGGAGAGGAACCACACTGATACCATGTAAGGGTATGGTCAAATCATCTCATTGAGTGATGAGGAGAGGATCACTATATAAATGAAAATTATAAATGTATTTACAAGAATTATTCCTATAATTACGTTGATTGACTAAGTAAATAGAGATACAAATAAATACAATTAATGAGGAGAATTATTTCCTAATAGTTGTCAATATATCATATATTAGATCACTTTGTCTTTGCAAGGTCGAGATTGTAAAATAGGAATGAGATCATAAAATAAGGATTTGGATCGAAAGATCTCACTAAAATAGCAATTTTTTATTATGTGTTATAATTTACTTCAAATATTAATTATAATATTATCAATTAGCAAATTCTGATGAATAATATTATTGATGTAATAGTACCTGAAATGATGCATTGTTAAAATGAGCTTTTAATTGATATATAAAAGAGATATCACTGTATTGAGCTATTTCTTGTTTATAAAAGGGTTTAATATGAAAAAAAAAACCCCAATATGTTTTCCCGTTTTTTTACGGTTTTATCCATCCAATATGTTTTCACTTTTTTGTCCCAAATAGTCTTGAATCTTGAAGATTATTTTGGGAAAAAATGAAAATTTTAAAAAAATGACAAACAAATAAATAACATGAAGATTTTATTGGTGAAAACTAACACGAAGTGACTATACCTTCAAAAACATGAAAAACTTATTGTTTTTTTTTTTCACATTAAACCCTTTATAGAAAGATATGAAATTTGACTACAATATTTAATTATATTTGAAATGTAGCATTGTTAAATGAATATTTACAATTATGGAGGGATGCATGTTATGGGTCACAGGTGGCACGTGCTCCCATTCGCCTTATCATCATCAGTGTAAACTAGGTGGTTTAACCCGCGCGTTGCAGCGGGATCATAAATAATATTTTTATAAATAAATTACTTTAAAATAATAAAATAACAGTAGTTACCGATCGTGATTCTCACCCGAGAATCACTCACTACTTTCGATCTAAGTTTATAAATGGAAAGCATGTGATTGATCAACCAAGTATATAATAAAATAATTATCCTTTTAAAATTAGTTGAGATGACAAACAATTTTATGTTGAAATGTAGAAAAAAAGAATGCGATCATAATGATATATTCGTTATTTTGTATAATATAATATACTAAACGTTATAACACATAAACAAAACAATTTATATTATATGTGAAATAAAATAATTAGGTAGTTGCATAACTATCTGTCTAATAAAAATAGTTCTGATGATAACAAATTTTATATCAGAATGTAGATTAAAATAATGTGATCATAATATTATATTAAAATTTTAATAAAATATAATATATCATAGGTTATCAAAAAATAAAAATGTTATATATACTATACATAAAGTAACAAAAAAATTAGTCGTTTACGTGGCTGTCAGCTAGCTTTACTATTCGGTAAATAGTGAAAAATTGTGATCGATTAATCAAATAAATAATAAAAACTTTGTCATTTTAAATTAGCTGAGAGAATACAAATTTATGTTAAAATGTAGATAAAAGAAAAGTGATCATCATGATATATTTAAATTTTTGTAAAATATAATACATTAAACGTTATAATAGAAAAAATAATTATATATTATATATAAAATAAAATATTTAGCCAGCTGCATGTCTGCTTGCTTAAAGAAAATGGTTCCGATGATAATAAATTTTATATTAGAATGTAGACAAAAATAAAACGATCATAATGATATATTTAAATTTAATAAAATATAATATATCAAAAGTTATCGCATGAAAACAAAAATGTTATATAATATATATACATAAAGTAATAAAATAAGTTAGATGTTTAACTGTCTGCTTGAGCTGTCTGGCATCTAGCTTCACTGTTCAATAAACAGTGAAACACGATTGTAAATAGTATTAATAGTAGTTTGTATTAAGATTTAAGAGTGCCACAATTGATATTGTCAAGGACGGATTTTTAACCAAGACATTGGTGTCACACAACACTGGTAAACTTTTGAAACGACGTGTTATATAGGTATTCAAAAATCGAGTGACGCAGGAGAATTTTTATAGGATGACACCGGTGAATGATTGATCCAAATGTGAAGAACTCAAATACTCTGAAAACAAAAAAAAGGAAAAAAGAGAAAGGGTTATAGGTTATTAAAATCACGATTTAGATATTAGGATTGCATACGGGATCTATATTGCTTAGGATCATAATCAAGATTGTAATATCGTTGTTAAGATCGTAGTACAATTTCGAATTTCAATTTTGGACCGGTTCGACCCATTAACATTTATTCCCTGGTTCAAAAGGGAGAAATTTGACTCTCTCTCTCTCTCTCTCTCTCTCTCTCTCTCTTTCTCTCTCTGACCTGCCCTTCTTTTCTCTTTCTCTTGGATGGTCTATCTTTGTAGCGATGCCGCGATTGACGATGGTCGGTCACAATATGTATCTTCTGTGCTACACTAACGCCCCCTATTCTCTATCTTCCTTACGCTATGTATATTCACTTGTTGACTTAGACACGTAGCGTCAATAGTAGTAGCAATTCAATGAAAATGTCAACAATTTTTCAAGGTTTTCAAAAGAACCAACAATTTCAAAAGAATCAGGACCTAAGCATATCTTTAGCAGACATATCTTTAGTAGGCACATCCATGTTTGGAAGTAGCAATATTGGAAACAACAATAGATAAATCGTTAGTAAACATATCTATTTTTAGTAGACAAATCTATACGAAGTTTTTTTTTGGAAACAACTCATTGAAGTAAACTTCTACCATGCCTTCTGCCAAGTTAAGTTAAAGCAAATAAGCAAATTAGAGTAAACTTCTGCCAAGTTAAGTTAAAGTCAAATAGTTCCTTTTCATTAATTCAGTTGAATGTTCTTGCCTCCTTTGTGAATTGATAAAATAGAATTTTGATTAATCTGTGTTAATTTATTTATTTCCTTATTTGGTTACTCATTCCATCATGTTATAAATATACGTTTATATAGTTACAATCTAGTTATGCATTTATTCATGGTTTTCTATTTTAAGCAAATAAGATTTTTTATTTGCAAATTAATATGTGTGTGTTTTTTTAATGGAATTTGCATTTTGTAGGTTTACAAGTTGTAGCATTCATAGTTCTCTCATGGCAAGTAGTTCAGCATCTACTCCTTCATCTACTTCCATGCCTTCCACTACAAGTAACAAAAGAGCTAGAAAAAAATGCACATGGGGCTAGGACTGATGTTGGTTGAGAGCATGGACTAGACATGGATGATAGAAAGGTAAAGTGCAACTATCTGAGAATCATTTAGCTCGAACAAGTAATAATGTCGCACCTTGTCGGAAGGTTCCCGAAGATGTCAGAGTTCAATTTCTTACCTTGTTGGAAGATGGTGAATTGCTGAGTAAGAAAAAGAGTCATGCTTGATGAAGTTGAAGAGGCTTATGAAAACATTGAAAAATTAATGGAAGGGGTTAGCATAGTCAAAATGGTTAAAAGAAGACGAGCGAGAAAGACTTTTCCAACAAATCGCTAGGTATTTTTTACACAAGTGCTATCTCATTTAATTGTGTGAACAATCCCGAGTTTGTCAAAATGGTTAAAATTATTGGTAACTTTGGAAGTGGTCTTAGCATGCCTTCTTATCATGAGATCAGAGTTACTCTATTGAAAAAACAACTACACAAAAGTACTACTTGAAGACCATAAAACTGAGTGGAAGAAAACTGGTTGCACACTAATGAGTGATGGATGGACTAATAGGAAGAATCGATCAATTTTCAACTTTCTTGTGAACATCCCTAAAGGTACTATTTTCTTAGCATCAATTGATATATCTAATATTATCAACATGAAGAAAAAAGTACACACAATCTTAGACGATTTTATAGAGAAAATAAGTGAAGAACATGTTATTCAAGTAGTGACTGATAATGCAGCTAGTTATAAAGCTGCTCGTGAGATGTTGATGGAAAAAAGGAAGAAGATATTCTGGTTCACCTTGTGGAGCTCATTGCATTGATTTGACATTGGAGGACTTCGAAAAGAAAATTGAAGAACATAAGATGACCATTGCAAAGGCTAGGAAGATAAATTTATAATAGATCACGAGTGATTTGTATGTTGAAAGAGTTCACAAAGGGAAAGGAACTTATTAGACCGGGAGCAACCAGATTTTCTACTTCCTATCTAACACTTCCTTGATTGCACGAAATAAGAAGGTGCATTGATCTTGATGTTTGCATTTGATGAATGGGTGAATTGCAATTTTGCATGATATGAAATAGGAATAACTATTAGGAATATAATTCTTAACAAATATGAATTTTGGAGTCAGTTTATACATGTCTCAAAGTTGTAATTCTATGGTAAGAGTTCTTTTAATGACTGATTCAGACAAGGTTCCAGCTATGGGAGGACTCTATAAGCAATTGATGTTTGCAAAGGGTGAAATAATACTTAGATTAGAAAATGTTCCAGCAAGGTATTTTTGTTTTAATATGATACTCCAATATTCCACTCTAATATGAGACTTCATGGAACTAGAGTGTGTATGTGTGTGTGTCTATATATATATATATATATATATATATATATATATATATATATATATATATATATATATATATATATATATATATATATATATATAACCTCTACTACTATCTAATCTTATATTCTCACCAATGTCTTAATTGCGACTTGAGCTTGTTAATATCAATATACAAACGTTACAGAAGTGTGTGTGTGTGTGTGTGTATGAAAAGCTAGCTGCTACTACCACCTAATATTATGTGAATTCATGATCTAGGTGAATCAACACATTGAATCCAAATCTTGTTATGATTGAATGATTTCTCTCACATTTAGACCTTACAACACACACACAATTATGAGAGTTCTCTTACAAGTGATGATAATTTTTCCATGAATTTTTTTTTAACATAACATCTAGGATTCACTACATGACACATTTAGTCCTTGCACTTATATAATATTGTTTTTCACCTTTATAATTTTGTACCTAACATATTATATTAATTACCACCAATGTCTCAGTTGAGACTTGAACTTGTTAATATCAATATACAAACATTAAACATTATAGAATGAACTTCCATTGCCGATTACAAAATCAAATCCAAATGAAAGAGAAAAAAGAATGATCTTGAATTTGATTGTGAGGCTCATTGACTCTGGGTCCTATGCTACATTAGTCAAAGGAATTGATCACACTCTTCCTAGAGGGTTGAACCTATGGAGGGCATGTTTCTAAAGATCTAGAAGCTGGAGTATTCTTTGTTGATCCTTGAAAAAGGAAAATATGCTTCCAAAGGATGTCACAGCTTCATCGGACTAGAGTCAAACAACTTGTAGTGTTACCGTTAATGCAAGCTTATCAAAATCATGCAAAATGGAAAGGTGCTATATTGGCTGAGCTGGCCAAGAGGAAGAAGAGAGATGAGTTGAATGATCCCAACTTGTTCTTCATGAAACAGGAGGTTGAGGACGTTGATGAAAAGAGAGATAAATAACAGGTTTGGAATTAGAGATGTTTCTTAAAACTACATTTTGCCAAGTATGGTTCGTAACAATCTATCTTATGGGGCATACGATGAATCTTTCACCATTTGGGCATTAATTTACCTACTAAATAATCACTTGTTTCGACCCAAGATCCTAGCATTACAAGCATCTACACCAAGAATTCAAGTTTTATATACGTCATTAGTCTGATTCTTTGTAGGGACTACACGTAATAACAAACTTAAATTGACAGGTTAGTGTGAGCCTATCCTTGCTATTGACGATCCTTTACTCCGACAGCATCAAGGTGACTTATTTGTTTGTCGTACAAAAAACTTTTTGAATTCCTGGTAGAAATAGATTTCGTTAATGATAAATCTTTTACCGTTGCCCAATATCCTTTAATAACACAGAGTCTTATTTCTCAATGATTTTCAACAGACGGAGAAGGATAAAAGAGAAACAAGGTCCATCTACATCAGTCACTACTAAATTTGAACACATATATGAAAGCTGCTATATTGGTTGAGCTTGCCAAGAGGAAGAAGAGAGATGAGTTGAATGATCCCAACTTGTTCTTCGTGAATCAAGTGGTTGAAGACTTTGATGAAAAGAGAGAAACAGTAATAGGTTTGGATCCAGAGATGTGTGTTTTGCCAAGTGACGAACCATTCCAATTTTTGTTTTTCTCGAACAATTCATAATAAAAAATTTTGATTAAATATTTTCAATGAAGAAAATACTAGCAATTTTGATTATATAATTTTTACAAATGAAGAAAACTTCAACATGTCGTTATTTTGAATGGAGAAAAAAAATCGTTTCGATTTCAGATTTTCTGAACAAAAATAAATTAAAACTAATTTTTATTTTTATCATTTCTAAATGAAAAAAATTGGAGAAAGATTTGGATTTTCAATAACTAATTGAAAAAAAAGAATTTGGTATATCATATAATACTATTAAATAAATAATAATGGTAATATATAAAAAGAGATAGCATTAATAATAACAATAAATTTGTAATTAATCATTAAAATAATAGAATAAAAATAAAATGTTACATTTGAATAATTAAATGATAAAAAAATAAAGACTATATATATATATATATATATATATATATATATATATATATATATATATATATATATATATATATGTATATGAAAATAAATTATGTAAGAAAGTTTGAAAATTATAGAGATGGTCCCTGAAAAACAAATGGACAAAAATGTCATTGAGACTAACGGTTAAAGTTAATCGCCGTTAGTTTCAGGGACCAAATTGTTACAACTTATTTATTTTAGGGACTTGTGGTGTATAATAAAATTCTTTCAAGGACTAAAACCGTAATTCCATATAAACCATAGGGACCATTTATGTAATTTAGTCTAATCTATATTAATAAATATTAGACTAAATTACATAAATGGTCCTTGTGGTTTATATGAAATCATGGTTTTAGTCCCTGAAAGAATTTTATTACATCATAAGTCCCTAAAATCGAAAAGTTGTAACATTTTGGTTCCTGAAACTAACGGCACTTAACTTGAGCCGTTAGTTTCAGGGGTATTTTGGTCTTTTTGAATTTCAAGGATCATTTATGTAATTTTTAAATTTTCAGGGACCATTTATGTAACTTTCATACTTCTCATATATACATTTAGTATTTTTTTTTCTTTTTTATAATTTAATTATCCAAACATAACATTTTAATTTTTATTTCCTTTTGTTTTTAGTCATTAATTTTTATTTGTATGTTTATTGTTATTATTAATGTTAGTTTTTTTTTATATTTTACTACAATTATTTATTTAAGATTATTATATGGTATAACTGGTTCATTTTTTTCAATTATTTATTGAGAATCCAAATCTTTCTCTATTATTTTTTTCATTTAAGAAAAATAAAAATAAAAACTAGTTGTAGTTTTTTCGTTCGGAAAATATAAAACCGAAATGATTTATTTCTTTCTTGTAATATGTATTCCCGTATATTTTCAGCACCTTTAATGATTTCTTATCAAACACAAGAAGAAATTAGCTCAATAATTGTGAAATGATGAAGAAAGACAAAATGAATGTTGAGAGAATATTTGCAAGTGGCGGCTGGAATAAAGCATTCAATTGTCAACCGTGTATCATTACTAAACCCTAGGAGCCTATTTCTAGGTTCCTTTAATGAAGTATTACATATTGGCAACTTTGGCCCCTTGACTATTACAAAGAAATAAACTACAAGGAAATAAATACAAGACTAAATACTAGGAAAATAATTATTACAAAACAACTCCCTATGATCGAAATAAAATGTCTAACAATCTCTCCCTTTTCGATCATTTAGGAGGTCCTGGAACTCTGGTGTGACGCCCTCTTGAATTAATGATAGAATTGTAATCTCCAGGATCGACTAACAACCCAATGAGTATCATAAGAATTGAAATTGAGTACTTAAATCAGAGTTAAGCAAATCCACACTAAAGCAATGAAAGTAAATGTCTACAGTGTTTAAGTCTAGCTATTACATCATCATAATTGTTTTAATAGTAACAAATTCCCAGCCCCAAAGCTACATCGTCCATGCACCAATTAGCTTCTAAGGTCACCGAGATAAGAATTTGATTGCTTATGATGAAGGTCCCGCTACACTCTTGCCTTTGCCTGTAAACAATGTGAGTCAACTGTAAGCTAATTGCTTAGTGAGATAACAGATTATGCATACAACAAATATTTCTTTACAAACAATGCTTAACCATGGGCAGTGTAAGCCCCATGTATGTGAAAACGGCAGTGTAAGCCTCAACGTATGTGTAAACCATGCAGTGCAAGCATGAGTTGGCAATTCAATATGCTGATCGGGGATGTGCCGAACCTGATGGGATACGAGTGGGATGATCAGTCCCCGACAGTGGCCTGCTGTCAGCCCCAGTCCAGGTCGCATCAGAGTGTGAAGTAATGATCATGCAGTGCAAGCATGAAGTAAATAGATGCACTTTCAAATGAACGCAAGCTACATGTGTGTTACATGTCAAGTACGAGTGTGCATCATAACAACAAATCATTTCATGAGTGCCAAATGAAGTATATGAACAACGTGAATATGCCATTGAATGTATAAACAAGAATGTAAAAACAATAAATGTTCGAATGATAATCTGCAACTCACAGTGATTGGTATAGTGACTTGATCCTGAATCAATGTGTGTTTTGATAACACCACAATGATCTGTAATGTAAGTGTAATAGTGAATTTGTGTCAGTAATTGCTTAAAAATTGTATTCTGTAAATTAAGTATAATTGTGCTGATTTCGGACCACATCCGAATTCGGATGGTCCGAATCACAATTGGTCCGAATTTGGGGTAATGGTCCGAAGTTGGTTGGATCCGAACTGGGGTCCGAAACTGGTATAATCCGAAATTGGTTCTTGGTCCGGATTGGGTTGATCCGAAATGGGGTGGTCCGAATTTGGAAGGATCCGAAATTGGGATGGACCTGAAATGGGGAGTGTCCGAAATGAGTATGATCCGAAATGGTTTGAACAGGACCCGAATTCGGATGGTCCGAATTCGGTCCACACGGATCCGAGTTCATACTTAGTAATTTCCAACATTTTCCCAGAATTATGTTTTTGACCATTTTTGCATGTTTTTGAGTCTAATATTGCAGCTATAAGCTTATCTGTACTAAATCAACTTATAATATAACAGTAATGTACCAAAACAACTCATTTTTGTCCATTTTTCTACATGTCTCGAAGAACACACACACTAAAACACACACTTAATTCCAAAATCACACTTAGACTTCGAATCTGTTTCTGAATTTTTGTATACAACAACATACATGCTCGATTTAAACATTTCATCAATAAATTCTAACATGCATTAACATTTGTTATCCAAAACCTATGATTCGGTTTCTATAAAAACCGAACCAAAAAACCTCAAATTTTGCAAGTTTGGGTGAATCTTACCTCAAATCGTTTGTTGTTGTAGTTATAGTTCCTTCCAAATCACTTGTTTCCAGATTTTGTACTTGAAAATTTGATGATTCTTGGGTTCTTGAGTTGAAATCCGAGAGGAAGAGAGAGTAGAGAGAGGATACGGTAGAGAGAGAGAGAGTAGAGAGAGAGTGTGTTGGTGGAAATGAAAGGGTTTTCCCTCTTTTATTTTCAATTTTGCCCCATTTGCACATTATACCCCTCAACTTCGTATTTTCTATTTTAACTGATCAAAATAACTTAAATTGTAATAATAATTCATTAATACCACCATTAAGTCCAAATACTTGTAAATTACATATAATTAAAATTTGGGATGTTACAGCATGGGCTCCACCACGCCTATACTTCGTCCGCGAAGTCATGCTGCGCTAAACAAACTTGGGTACTTTGTCTTCATGTCTTCTTCCGATTCCCAAGTGTGATTAGCTCCCCGATGATGCTTCCACTTGACCAGCACCATCCTGATCTCTTTGTTCCGTAACTTTTTGATTTTTGTCTCCAATATGCACTCCGGTTCATCAACGAACCTTAGCCGTTCGTCAATCTTAATGTTCGAATGATCAGTCCATGGTTCCCTGTCTGGCACCAGACTTTTTCTTAAGTATCCAACATGAAAGACCGGGTGAACACCAGACATTTCTTCCGGCAAGTCCAAGTGATAGGACTGATTCCCAACTCTTTCTAGTATTTTGAAGGGTCCTATGAACCGAGGCGATAACTTTCCTCGCTTTACGAATCTTGTAACTCCCTTCATCGGGGAAACCTTCAAGTAGACCCAATCATCTTTTTGAAATTCTATCGCTTTGTGTCGGCGATCATGATAGTTCTTTTGTCGATCTTGTGCCGTTTTCATGTACTGCCGTATGAGTTGGATCTTTTCATTTGTTTCTTGTAGTAAAGCAGGACCGGCTATTGGAGTTTCTCCTGTTTCCCTCCAACAGGTTGGAGTCCTACACTTTCTTCCGTACAGGAACTCGAACGGTGCCATCTTGATAGTGGAATGGTAACTGTTGTTGTAGGAGAATTCAACCAATGGGAGGTGATCGTCCCAGTTACCATCCAAATCCATGACACACGCTCTGAGCATGTCTTCGAGAGTTAGAATTGTTCTTTCACTTTGACCATCAGATTGGGGTCTATAGGCAGTACTCATTGCGATACGAGTACCAAGACCGTTTTGCAGAGCAGCCCAGAAATTAGAAGTGAATCTACTATCTCGGTCGGAGACAATAGACTTAGGCACACCATGCCTAATGATGATTTCATTAACGTAGATCTGGGCAAGACGGTCCAGTGAGTAAGTCTCTCGGATTGGAATGAAGTGAGCAGATTTTGTTAATCGGTCAAGGATGACCCAAATGGCATCATGTTGACGACGTGTTTTGGGAAGCTTGGTTACGAAATCCATGGTAATATGGTCCCACTTCCATTCTGGGATAGGAAGAGGTTGCATACTACCATAGGGTTGTTGGTGCTCGGCTTTGACTAGACGACATGTTCTGCACCTTTCAACATACTGACCGACATCTCTTTTCAATCCTGGCCACCAGAAGTCGGCTTTCAAGTCGTTGTACATTTTTGTGCTACCAGGATGAATTGAGAACTTAGATTGATGAGCTTCTGCAAGGATTACTTCGCGCATGTTCCCGAACTTAGGAACCCAAATTCTGCCGTAAACTCCTTTCAGTCCAGTTCCATCGTTTTGCATTAATGACAACTGAATCCTGACATTTTCGTCTTTTACATTCTCCTCTTTTAGAGCCTGTAATTGAGCAGCCCTTACATCGTCTATGATTGTGGACGTCAGTATAGTAGAGGTCAAGGCATAACAATATGCCTTGCAGTACGCTTTTCGACTTAGAGCATCGGCCACTACATTGGCCTTCCCTGGATGATAGAGAATCTCACAGTCGTAATCTTTTATCAGCTCCATTGACTTTCTTTGCCTCATATTCAAGTCCTTCTGACTGAATATATACTTTAAACTCTTGTGATCGGTGTAGAGCTGACACTTGGTTCCGTACAAATAGTGTCTCCATAACTTGAGAGCGAAAGTCACAGTAGTTAGCTCTAGATCATGAGTAGAGTAATCTTTCTCATGTGGTTTGAGTTGTCTAGAAGCATAAGCTATGACGTTTCCTCTTTGCATTAGAATAGCACCCAAACCCATGCCTGATGCATCTGTGTAAACTACAAAGTCTTCGTTCCCTTCAGGCAGGGCTAATACTGGTGCTTCACTTAATAACTGCTTCAATTTGTTAAAAGCCGTTTGTTGTTCATCTTTCCAAAAGAAGGTCGCGTTCTTACGTGTAAGCTTTGTTAGCGGAACGACGATCTTTGAGAAGTCTTTGATGAATCGGCGGTAATAACCAGCCAATCCCAGGAAGCTACGAATCTCGGAGGCGTTGCGGGGTGATTCCCAGTTCTGGATAGCTTCGATCTTTGCAGGATCAACAGCAATCCCAGCACCAGATATCACGTGCCCCAAGAATTGGATCTGAATTGAATATTGAGTAAGTACAAGCTAACAACGAGTTTATGATTAAGTATAAGGATCATGAAATTGTTTGGAATGTTGAGACGTACCTGCCTCAACCAGAATTCACATTTAGAGAATTTGGCATAAAGTCGCTCTTTGCGTAGCAACTCTAGCAATTCTCTCAGATGTGCAGCATGATCCTCTTTGGTCTTTGAATATATGAGAATGTCATCGATGAACACGATGACCGATTTGTCGAGCATTGGTCGGCAGACTCGATTCATGAGATCCATGAAAGCAGCCGGCGCATTTGTAAGACCGAATGGCATTACCAGAAACTCGTAGTGTCCGTAACGAGTTCTGAAAGCCGTCTTTGGAATATCATCCGGGTGTACTTTGAGTTGGTGATAACCCGAACGAAGATCAATCTTCGAGAAGTAACTTGCGCCTTGTAACTGGTCGAAGAGATCATCAATCCGGGGCAATGGGTATTTGTTCTTGATTGTGACTTTGTTGAGTTCCCGGTAGTCGATGCACATACGCAATGTGCCATCTTTCTTCTTGACGAACAGAACAGGAGCGCCCCAAGGAGATGAACTTGGGCGGATAAAACCCTTATCGAGCAACTCCTGTAATTGTTTCATCATTTCCTGCATTTTTGCAGGGGCTAACCGGTAAGGAGCCTTTGCTATTGGAGCAGCTCCGGGAGTGAGGTCAATGCGTAATTCCACTTGGCGATCAGGTGGCAATCCCGAGATATCTTCTGGAAAGACATCTGGAAATTCGGAAACTACTGGAACGGTGGAAGGAGATTGAACTTCAGCCTTTGCATCTACAGCGTAGGCTAAATAAGCTGAACAACCCTTGGCAACGTGCTTTCGGGCTTTTGCGATTGAAATAAGGCATAGGTCGCCTTTGTGTCTGTCACCATAAATGCATATGTCTCGGCACTCGGGAGTGGTGATCTTAATCATCCTTTTCTTGCAAACGATTTGGGCCTCATTGTGAACTAACCAGTCCATACCTACTATGATATCGAATTCCCCGAACTCCATAGGGATCAAATCTATGTTGAACACTACATCTTCTACAAGTAAAGTGCAATTCCTATATACCTTGTCTGCTTTTACTAACATATTGCTAGCAGTCTCTACGTCAAGTACAAATTGCAGTTCGGAAGTTGGCATGTTAAATTGACGAGCAAATGTAGTGGAGACAAACGAACGATTTGCTCCAGAGTCAAACAGTACACGTGCAGGAATTGAATTTACATAAAACGTACCAGTGACCACCTCCGGGTCATCCTTTGCTTCTTCAGCTGTGATTTGGAACGCCCTTGTTGGAGCCCTTTGAGATTGATCCCTGCGAGCCGTGGAAGCTACAGAAGATCTTGCTGTTGATTGTGGAGCATTCTGATCTCGTGGGGGTTTCGGGCAGTCCCTTGAGAAATGGCCAAGTCTGTGGCAGTTGTAGCACGCATCATCTTTTCGAGGACAATGCTCCCAGTGATGGCCTTTCTGCCCACAGCAGAAGCAGTACATGTCTTGAGTCTTGCACTCCCCAGAGTGCGCCTTTCTGCATCGTCTGCAGTCCCTCATTTCTGAACTGGCCGAGAAGGCCCTTCCTTTCTTTGGTGATGAAGTTTGTTGATGAGATTGGGAAGAAAATCGAGAGGATCCAGACTCCCGCTGCCTTTTTGGCGGCGACGGTTGAGTCGGTGTTGCGGCGACTGAACCAATGACATATCCGGATAACAAGACAATCTGCTCCACATTCCGAGCAGCCTCGAGTAATCCAGCAAATGTTGTATACCGAACCCCACTCATGGTTCGGCGTATCTCATAATCTAGTCCGGCCTCAAACCGGGCTATCTTCCTCTCTTCTGTGTCTACTTGATGGGGTGCGAACAGACTCAATCGAGTGAACTCAACGGCATATTGTGTAACCGTTTTCGTTCCTTGAGTCAGATTCAGGAACTTTGCCTCGAGACGTCGCTTCTCGTCGGCTGGACAGTACTGTTGAGAAAACACTTCCTTAAACTCGCTCCATGACATGTGTGACACTACCTCCATCGTCAACACATGTGTCATTGCGTCCCACCACATAACAGCGTCCCTTGCAAACATAGCGGTTGCAAAGCGGACCATGTCTTTGTCAGCGCAGTCGCTGATTCTGAAAGTTCTCTCCGTGGTGGTGATCCATTCCAATGCAGTCACGACATCTCCAGTTCCATCAAAAGTAACAGCCCCGTTACTTTTGAAGTCCTTAAACCTACAGCCCCTTGATCTATTAGAAGACCCAATGTCTTGTCTTTCCTCTTGGTCATCTTGTTGATGTTCCTTGTTCTTTCGCTTATCGGCCTTTCGTTTTGCCTCGGTCTCATCTCTGGCCCTTAATTGGTCAGCAAATGACTGAGCCTGCTCAGCCATTCGCTTGGATTGCAGTTCATTGTTCTGTTCCATGAGAGCTTGCATCATCTGGAACATTTGCTGAGGAGTCATATCGTCTCCTGACATGTTCTGAAATATAACAACTTATATTTAGAACATTTATTTGTAAGTCCTAAATGTACAGTTACCCTTTGTGTGTCCCTGTGTGCATGTCAATCCTATCTTAGTTCGGATCATTTCCTAGGAGTCCATTCTAATATCATAACCTAAGTTTGAGTCCAAGTCCTCGCGGACACTTGAAACCTCAAACTAATGCTCTGATACCAAAACCTGTGACGCCCTCTTGAATTAATGATATAATTGTAATCTCCAGGATCGACTAACAACCCAATGAGTATCATAATAATTGAAATTGAGTACTTAAATCAGAGTTAAGCAAATCCACACTAAAGCAATGAAAGTAAATGTCTACAGTGTTTAAGTCTAGCTATTACATCATCATAATTGTTTTAATAGTAACAAATTCCCAGCCCCAAAGCTACATCGTCCATGCACCAATTAGCTTCTAAGGTCACCGAGATAAGAATTTGATTGCTTATGATGAAGGTCCCGCTACACTCTTGCCTTTGCCTGTAAACAATGTGAGTCAACTGTAAGCTAATTGCTTAGTGAGATAACAGATTATGCATACAACAAATATTTCTTTACAAACAATGCTTAACCATGGGCAGTGTAAGCCCCATGTATGTGAAAACGGCAGTGTAAGCCTCAACGTATGTGTAAACCATGCAGTGCAAGCATGGGTTGGCAGTTCAATATGCTGATCGGGGATGTGCCGAACCTGATGGGATACGAGTGGGATGATCAGTCCCCGACAGTGGCCTGCTGTCAGCCCCAGTCCAGGTCGCATCAGAGTGTGAAGTAATGATCATGCAGTGCAAGCATGATGTAAATAGATGCACTTTCAAATGAACGCAAGCTACATGTGTGTTACATGTCAAGTACGAGTGTGCATCATAACAACAAATCATTTCATGAGTGCCAAATGAAGTATATGAACAACGTGAACATGCCATTGAATGTATAAACAAGAATGTAAAAACAATAAATGTTCGAATGATAATCTGCAACTCACAGTGATTGGTATAGTGACTTGATCCTGAATCAATGTGTGTTTTGATAACACCACAATGATCTGTAATGTAAGTGTAATAGTGAATTTGTGTCAGTAATTGCTTAAAAATTGTATTCTGTAAATTAAGTATAATTGTGCTGATTTCGGACCACATCCGAATTCGGATGGTCCGAATCACAATTGGTCCGAATTTGGGGTAATGGTCCGAAGTTGGTTGGATCCGAACTGGGGTCCGAAACTGGTATAATCCGAAATTGGTTCTTGGTCCGGATTGGGTTGATCCGAAATGGGGTGGTCCGAATTTGGAAGGATCCGAAATTGGGATGGACCTGAAATGGGGAGTGTCCGAAATGAGTATGATCCGAAATGGTTTGAACAGGACCCGAATTCGGATGGTCCGAATTCGGTCCACACGGATCCGAGTTCATACTTAGTAATTTCCAACATTTTTCCAGAATTATGTTTTTGACCATTTTTGCATGTTTTTGAGTCTAATATTGCAGCTATAAGCTTATCTGTACTAAATCAACTTATAATATAACAGTAATGTACCAAAACAACTCATTTTTGTCCATTTTTCTACATGTCTCGAAGAACACACACACTAAAAGACACACTTAATTCCAAAATCACACTTAGACTTCGAATCTGTTTCTGAATTTTTGTATACAACAACATACATGCTCGATTTAAACATTTCATCAATAAATTCTAACATGCATTAACATTTGTTATCCAAAACCTATGATTCGGTTTCTATAAAAACCGAACCAAAAAAACCTCAAATTTTGCAAGTTTGGGTGAATCTTACCTCAAATCGTTTGTTGTTGTAGTTATAGTTCCTTCCAAATAACTTGTTTCCAGATTTTGTACTTGAAAATTTGATGATTCTTGGGTTCTTGAGTTGAAATCCGAGAGGAAGAGAGAGTAGAGAGAGGATACGGTAGAGAGAGAGAGTGTTGGTGGAAATGAAAGGGTTTTCCCTCTTTTATTTTCTATTTTGCCCCATTTGCACATTATACCCCTCAACTTCGTATTTTCTATTTTAACTGATATAATGATCAAAATAACTTAAATTGTAATAATAATTCATGAATACCACCATTAAGTCCAAATACTTGTAAATTACATATAATTAAAATTTGGGATGTTACATATGGCATGATCCGTTGATTCTCAGAGTCCAAGGATGACGTCGAAGCGTCTGGTCACTTGTCTCGTATGAAGCCGTTCGTTTAGGAAGTCTATGCCGCTGAGGGTATCCTGTATCTCCTTTGGTGAGCATCTTTGTTCAGGATCTGGTTGAGCATCATAATCTTGTACTTTCTGGTAAGAGCAGCTCGAACCAATCGAAGTGTACCATCGGAGTAACAAGGAAGGTCCTCAAAGCGCATGTACCTTTTGTAGCCCTTGTAGTTGACAAAAATGACACCCGGGTCTCCAGTAAGTACAACTCTGTAAGCCGGGTGGTGGGCTAGAAGAAAACTATCTTGTTCTGGTGCTCGAAGACCCACTTTAACCATAGCGCTCTCGATAGCCATCTGGAAGTCTCTTAGGCACATAATGATTGAGCGACGGTTCATGCTTCGAACTAAGGTACCCAAAGCAGTTATGCAAGTCAGATGTCCTTTAATGCGGTTTTTCAATCGCCCGTGTAGGAATTCGACATCGTCCACATTTATGAAGTCTAGGTCATTCTCGAAGAACTCATCAGCAGTGCCATCTTCTCTTTCTACTTGAAAAGAGGGGTAGTATACTTTTGCCCTTTTGCACATGGTGATAGAGATGAGTTTCTTTATCTTTGATTTCGAGACCTTTGACCGTCTTTCCCGGAGCATCAATTGATAGTATTCGGCCTGTTCAGCTTTGGTAACATTCGTAAGTTCCATAAGTAGGCGTCTGCTGAAGGATCCAGGCATCGTTCTGAATACCATTTTGAATCTTTCTTCTAGGTATGGGTTCTGAAACTGCTCCGGGGGAAACTTCTGTAGAAACTCTTTGAGGCCCTGAACGGGGGGTTCTTCGATTTCAGATCTTTTGGCTTCAAGAAGCTTTATAATTGTCCCCCGCCGTTCTTGTCGAAGTTTGTCTTTCTCTTCTTGAGGCAGATTTTGTGCTTTTCTTTTTGAATAATTGTCTACCCAGAACAGATCATCTTTTCTGTACACACCAGGTCCTTCTGGAGTTTCATCAAAGCAGTCAACCCTTTTGGTTTGGGAGGGACCTGGAAGTTCGGTTTGTTGGACTGGAGGAGGGCTTGGGGATCTTGGAGGGCTAAGGACAATATGGTATTCTTTTAGTGACAGGGGAGCTTGGATGGATGAAAGGATTTCTTCTTGATGGGCTGGAGGTGGTGAGTTCAGGAAGTCAAAGGAAGAGGATGAGGATTTTTTCGTTGGAGATTCAGGTTCAGGCTTAGGAATTAATAATGGTTCGCTGTCGTCGATATCGGAATCTGAATCAGAAACCAATATGATTTCAACCTTGTCATGAGGTTCCTCGGATTCTACCATAGCTGTCATCGGATCCAGTAGAGCTGGACCCTCGACCATGGGCTCGTCTTCTATAAATAGGTATTCCTGAGCCTCCTGCCTCTGTTCCCCTGACCCCTGAAATTCTGTCCCCTCAGCGGTCTCTGCTCCCCCTATAAACATTACGGGATCCTCATACTGAACCTTTCGCCTTTTCTCCCCCTCATGACGATCATGGTCGTCCTGATCGTCATGTTTTCTCTTTGGTGCCTCTGCTTGAGGGTGGCACTAGAGTTCTATAACTGCCGACTCAAGGCGATCCATTTGTGAATTTAGCTGTTCCTGGACTTGCAGAATAAGGCGGTTAAGTGCATCTATCTTGTCCGACAGCTCGGAAATCTGATGTTGAACTGAATGGGAACCTGGTGGGGGGCCAGCTTCGGAAGTGACACCCTTACCCTTGATTAGTGAGAGTAGGGCGGTGTGACGTTCCTCGGCTGCTTCCCTTTGGGCGTCCAGGTCAGCCCGGGTAATCACGCCGGCAGCACGTAAAGCTGCCGTTAACATCTCCAAATTTATTGGGAGATGGCCGGAAGTGGATGGTGTTGATGGAGCCACTTCCGGTCTTCCTTCCGTCATCTCTGGCTCCTGAATAGGATGCGCAGATCCGGAAGTTTGAGGAGCTGCCACGAAGGCAGCTCTTGGGGATGCCACGGAGGCATCATGCGGTGTCTGTGTTTGGGGGGATGGAATCGTGATGGAATGATGTGCGGTCACCTGGGGAGGAGTGTGACCTCTTTCAACACCGCCACTCTCCGAATGAGAGGGCGATGGAGTATGTGCTAGAACCCCGTGAAATGAAGTGGTTTCCCTTTGAGGGGAAACCAAGTGGGTGGTGGGGGTTAGTTCGACCGTTGGACGGATGGTCTTATAGTGAGGAGTCCGGCTAATAGGGCTTAGTTCACCCTCAGATTGTACCTCCCTCGCTCTCATGACAGAGACGATTCTTTTTGAATCCGCCGTCTCTGCCGTCTCACCTCCTGCTTCCTCCCTTACCAACACAGGCTCCCCCTCACCCATACCCAGAGGTTGCTGAGATTGCTGAACATCCACCCTAACTCCCTCATGCTCACTCATATTTGCCTCACCTTCGGATTGGTTAGTCTCAGACGGTTCCGACTGAGACTCATCCAGATAACTCTCCTGAATATACGCCCTAACCCGCTCCATTTCCCTTGACCTCAGCAGCAGTGAAAGAGGTATTTTCATTATCGGCACTGTGGGGGCCCCCTTTGGCAGAGTTAACTTTTGTATTGCCACGGTGGGGTAGACATCTGCTTCCGGACGTTCATGGATAGCGTCATCCTGGTCCATGGCGTACTGTATTATGAGCTGTAGAAATCGCTGTTGAGGAATATATTTTCGTCCTTTCTTTGTGCTCCATCTCTACATGGACTCTTCGTAATTCCTCGAATAGGAAAGCTGCATAGTCCACATGTCGGTCAAAGGCAAAGCCTGTGAACATGGCTAGTACCTGAGCCGACGCAGAGTCATGTCCGGAATGCTTGGCGGTGAAGCATTTGTTAATCACGTCAAACAGAATTCGCTAGTGGGATTGGAGATTTTTTATGCGAAAGTCTGAGGGTTTGGAAAGAGGGCCATCATAACCCAGAGTTTGGATTTCAGATAGGGTTTCAGTGACGGATGGGTTGGGATCAAAGTGTTCGCGGGTTGGAAGGTAGAATTCGGCTGGAAGGTGAAGGATGTGTCGGATGGCTGAGATAGTGATTTTGACTGGAACACAGTCTATGGTGGATGTGAAATGAGGTTCGGGGTCAGAAATATATTTTAGCCTGTTCCAGAATTGTTGGAGATAGATCTGGGGAACAGCTATGGCGGTGGATAAGGCGTAATAGATGGGATGGCGAGTGAGGATGTCGAATGCTAGGGTTTGGGGTTCTTTGGTTAAGATGGAAACGTCAAGTTGCCAGTTATGCGGAATGAACTCGACAAACTCGGCGTTGGGGAGGATGGATTCTTCTGGGAGTTGGGCGTTATTGTTTGGGATGGGGGGATGGGGTACGGTTAGAACAACTGCTGGTTCCATCATCCTGCAAGGTGCAACAGAGTTAGAATAAGAAGACTCAACTGATAAGGCATTGATGTGAAGTCTAGATTAGTGTGAAATAGAAACTGCCTTATCTGTTTAGCATCGGGTCTTTATTAGTAGAATAAAATTCTACTAATAGAGTTCATAGTCAATCGTTAAGAGACCGATGTTAGACCAGAGTTTTTCAATCAAACACTAGTCCTAACTCTAATCAATGGTGCACTCTAAGGAAAACATATTTTTGTATTTTTGAATTTAAACAAAATGCAAAAAAGGAAAAATGAAAAAATTTGAAAAATGCTAAGTGTTGGATTTCGGATGGTCCGAATTCGGATGAACAGTGTCACCGAATTTGGATCAGGCCGAAATCCGGATGATGCATGAATGGTATGTGGGGGTCCGAATTCGGAGGAGGTGACAATAGGGACCGAATTCGGATGAGGTCCGAAATGCATGGAATGGAGTGAATGGTGGTCCGAATTCGGGTGGAACATGAAGTTCATCCGAATTCGGATGAGGACCGAAGTTGATGTATGCAATGATATGGATAGGACCTGATTTCGGATGGTATCCAGAATTCGGATGGGAACCGAATTCGGATATCATCCGAATTCGGATGAACAGTGGATTAAGAATGATAACTTATAAAAATAATGAACAATTTTGAACATAATTTTGAAGATCCGAATTCGGGTGCACAGTGATCTGAGTTCGGATGCACAGTGTCCGAATTCGGATGTACAGTTGTCTAATTTTTGAAAATCTTTCTAAGGGACTCATCCGAATTCGGTGCTTGGTCCGAATTCGGATGGTCCGAAATGCAACAGTTCATCAAATGATGTTCATGCAACATGCAACGTGAACAGTGGTTATTGTGACAAAAATGCATGAAATTACATATCCTAAACTAAAAACATATAAGGAACAATATATCGAACTACTACTAAGTGAAAAACACACATTTAAGTACTAAAAACTAAGAAAAATCGAATAGAAAAATGAAGAAAAAAGGAAGAATCAAACACAGTAAACATGGAGTTAAATACTGAAATAAGTATAGAAATGGGTTACCTGGAAGTGCCGAAGATGAAAAATGCAAGAAAAATGAAGGAAAGAGATGGTCCAAAAGCTTGAATCTACGGTAATGGAGGTTGTGGGCGGTGGAAAAGCGACCGTGAAGAGAGAAAGAAGAAGATGGTAGAAGAAATATCTTGAGAGTGAAGATATTGACCGTTGACTCCCTCTTTTTAAATGCAGCTGGGTCGGGTTTGGATCAGAGGATCCGCGCCCAAAACAGAAAGTGGGCCGCAGGAATTGCAACATCACACACCCACACAACTAATTCTTTTGGGCTTTTTATAAAAAGGATTGAAACAAGATTTTTAAAGTAAATTTGACCCAATTTTATTATATCTTTTTGGTGATTTTCTTTGAAACAAAAAAAAAATGAACAAAAACAAAGTAGAATAAGTTTGATATTTTTCTTTTAGTATTTTAAAATAAACTGAAATAAAATAAAATAAAATAAAGTAAACTAAAATATTTTTGGCTTTTTGATAAATTTGAAAGTTAAAATCTTTTTGTGATTTTCTGACCTATTAAATAAAAATATGACCAACCTAAAATTTAAAATTTAACTACAAAAATTAAAGAGAAACACATAATTATGAAATTTAAAATCCTAACTATACTCCCCCTCAAATAGATACCTGTTCCTTTCTTGTTCTTTTTCAGATTAAACTCGACAACCCTTTTTAGCCTTACAAACTCAGACAAACCTGGATATTGTTTGCATCCCACTCCGTGATGACCAATTCACAAAGCAATTTGTCAGGATCATTAATTATTAAAAATATACACAGATAAGGAAATATTGAGTTTCAATTTTTGTGACACAATCCTTAAATTTAAATAACAGATATTTTCTAAAATAAAGGGATTCCAATCATGATAGATTGAAATAGAATTATTTAAGACAATATCTGATATTTAATTGGAAGGCGGATTCAACATGCCGATATGGGATACTAAAAACCGAAAACGAGGTTCGTCTAAAGCTTTAGTAAATATATCCGCAAGTTGGTATTCCGTGCCAACAAAATACAACTCAATGGTTCCTTTTTCTACGTGATCTTTAATAAAATGATACCTGATATCTATGTGTTTTGTTCGAGAGTGCTGCACGGGATTGCAAGAGATGGCAATTGCACTTCGAGAATCACAGTAAATTGGGATATTGGTGAGTGAGAATTCATAATCGCGTAATTGTGTTCTCATCCACAGCACTTGAGAGCAACAGCTTGCAGCTGCTACATACTCAGCCTCAGCTGTAGATGTGGAAACACAATTCTGCTTTTTGGAAGACCAACTCACCGGTCTATCTCCTAAAAACTGTATTCCTCCCGACGTGCTTTTTCTGTCAACTCTACAACCTGCAAAATCAGCATCTGAAAATGCGGTAAGATCGAAATCGGTTCCCTTTGGATACCATAGACCAAGTTCGGGTGTACCCTTAAGATAACGAAAAATGCGTTTTACCGCAGTTAGGTGCGATTCTTTTGGGTCGGCCTGAAATCTAGCACAAAGACATGTTGAAAACATTATATCTGGCCTACTGGCAGTCAAGTATAGTAAGGATCCAATCATTCCTCTGTAAGTTGTATTATCGACACTTTTCCCAGAAGGATCAGTGTCTAACTTACAGTTGGAGGCCATGGGAGTTGCGATACTCGTGCAAGAGTCTAACTTATACTTCTTGAGAATGTCAAGAGTATATTTCGACTGGTTCACAAAAATCCCATCCTCAAGTTGTTTGACTTGTAATCCGAGGAAAAATTTCATTTCCCCCATCATACTCATCTCAAACCTGGACTCCATTAGGGCTGAAAAATCTTTACAAAATTTACTGTCAGTAGATCCAAATATAATATCGTCGACATATATTTGTACTAGCATTATATGTGGGCCTTCCCTTTTAGTGAACAGAGTTGTGTCCACCACACCTTTATAGTTACCGGCAGAAATAAGGAAATTTGAAAGACTATCATACTATGCTCGAGGTGCTTGTTTTAAACCATAGAGGGCTTTATCTAGCACATAAACATGGTCGGGTTTATGTGCATCAACAAAGCCTTGTGGTTGTTCAACATAGACCTCCTCGTTAAGTTCACCGTTTAGAAAGGCAGTCTTGACGTCCATTTGGTACACTTTGAAATCTTTCTGTGCCGCGTACGCCAAGAAGATTCTGATTGCTTCGATCCGTGCAACTGGAGCGAAGGTCTCGTCATAATCTATCCCTTCTTGTTGTCGGTAGCCTTTGGCAACAAGTCTTGCTTTATTCCTTATCATAATGCCATTCTCATCTCGTTTGTTCTTAAAGATCCACTTTGTTCCGATGACTGTACGGTCTTTTGGTTTGGGAACTAACCGCCATACTCTTAGCTGTTCAAATTGGTTGAGTTCCTCTTGCATTGCAACTATCCAATCTGGATCTGTCAGGGCTTCATCCACACGAGCGGGCTCTATCATACTCAGGAATGATGTGAAGAGGCATTCATTAGCAGATGCCCTACGAGTTTGGACTCCTGTTGATACATCACCAATTATTTGATCTGTTCGGTGACTTCAGGTCCATTTAATTTCATGTGGAAGGGGTGCTCGGGATGGAACCTCTGTGGTTAATGTGGGGATGGATGAAGATTCATGGTCAATGGTTTCAAATGATGGTACCACTGGTTCTGGTTCGATTCCCGAATGTTCAAGTGAAGGAAGAATTGTTGGTATTATGTGTGAGGGTATTATAGGAGTAGATTCAACTGCGGATGTGTCGGTTGATGATGTAGATGGATGAGGGTATGTAGATGAAGATGGAGCGGAGAAACTTTGTGGCGCAGTTGAACTGGAAGGATCACCTACATTATTGACAACATTAGAAACACTAGCGTTAGGACCGAAAAATTCAACATAAAAAGGATCAAACAAATTAACCAAATCAGAAGAAGAAAAAGAAATGGGGTTATTGGAAGAGTCTCCAGGCATTTGAGTAATGTGAGGTCCTGATTGATCAACTTCGGGTGCCAGTTCAGCCAAGTCATCAAATGTGACGTGCACACTTTCATTGACTGTTCTGGTTCGGGTATTGAATGCGCGATACGCCTTCGAGTTTGATGAGTATCCAATGAAGATCGCTTCATCTGCCTTTTCGTTAAACTTCCCGAGGTTGTCTTTGTCGTTCAGCACATAGCACCTGCAACCAAATACACGTAAGTACTTGATAAATGGTACTCTATTCAAAAAGAGTTGGTAATGAGTTTTGTTAAAGCGCTTATGGATGATGGAGCGATTTTGTGTATAGCATGCTGTTGATACGGCTTCGGCCCACAAGAACGGAGGTAGCTTCGAGTATGTGAGCATTGTACGAGCGGCTTCCACAAGCGTACGGTTACGCCTTTCCACGACCCCATTTTGTTGAGGTGTTCGAGCAGCAGAGTATTGATGCTGAATACCTTTGGATCGAAGGAAGCCCTCAACTACCGAGTTCTTGAACTCCGTGCCGTTATCTGATCTGATTGATTGCACTGACAGCTGCTGTTGGGTCTCGACACTCTTTATAAAATCTATGATTTCTTGAGCTGTCTCGTCCTTGGAACGCAAGAATCTGACCCAGGTATATCGTGAATAGTCGTCAACGATAACCAACACATATCGTTTCCCATTTATGCTTTGAGTCCTCATCGGTCCGCATAAATCCATATGAAGTAACTCCAATACTCTTTTTGTTGATGGGACGGGCTTTGGTTTGTGAGATGATCGTTTCATTTTTCCTTTCTCACAAGCTCCACACAGATGGTCCTTTTCGTAGCGTAAATCAGGAAGACCTTTAACCAATTGTTTCGCAGCCAGCTTGTTGATATTATCAAAGTTCAAATGGGATAATCTTCGATGCCACAACCAAGAGTCTTTTGAAGAGGCTTTTGATAGTAGACAAATGTTATTCTTCACTATTAGCTTAGCTACGTCAATGGTATAGAGGTTAGAGTTTCGGGAACCTGTTAGGATTTCTTTTCCATCCATACTCTTAACACTGCAGTTCTTAGCCCTAAACGTTACCTCTAGTCCTTTATCGCAGAGCTGTCCTATGCTAAAAAGATTATGTGATAACCCCTCAACATAGTCAACGTCCTTGATAACCAGATTGTTTAGAACTAAGTCCCCGTATCCTTTTATGTGAGCCTGATGGTTGTTCCCGAATTCTACGGTTCCGCAATACTGTTCAACAACGTTGGACAACAATTCTCTTCTTCCAGTCATGTGCTTGGAGCAACCCGAATCCATATACCAAATGGACTTAGCCTGAAAAACACATAAATTCATATAATGAAAAACTATATGCATTCAAACACATCCATTTTTAATTCACAATCAAACCGTGTTCTGAACCGAGATGTTCAGAAAACATGATGAGGTAAGACCGGGTCCTGGGCTGTGTGCACAGAAGCCAAACGTGTCGGTTTAAGCACAACCGACAAGCAAAAGAACGGGTCCTAGTCTAAGGTAACTAGAAGCCATTTCTTTGAAGCACGGGTCTTGATCAGAGGTAACCAAGAACCATCTGCATTAAGATCACACAACCTTGGGTACCCACCTCAATATGGGTCCCTTTTTGTTAGGATTTCCAGATTTATATGGCACGTGTACAGTTTTAGGATCCCAATTAGCATTTGTGTGTGGTCCGGATGCACAACCCTTTGGAATCCATTGAAGATTGGATTTATTGGGTTTTGGAACCTTAGGCGCTGAAATTGCCTTTGATTTTGTCTTTTTGAGACCTTTTTGACCGTTGCTTTGGTTTTGGGCCTTGGCAACGGACAAATCTCAATTTTGTTTGTGGACAATGATGCACTAATTTTTGTTTTCTTTTTCCGAATACTTTTAACAGGATATGGCACGAAAGCATTCATTTCAGGAACCTGTCGTCTATATCGAGTTGGACACAGATTAAATAAATCACTGAAAGAGTACTTTAAAGGAACAACAGAATTCGGTACAACATTACAAGCATTGTCACACACATGGTTACATAAATTGTCTTTAGAGATTACAGACATCCTATCTCTAGTAACAAATTCATTTGGCATTAAAGCCTTCTTCACAAAAAAACTTGTAAAATCCAGCATGGTGGTTTTTGGGACTCTCCTTATATGATCTGTAGGAACAAAACGATTAGAGTCAGTAAGCATGGAAGATTTAGACTTGACAGAATTTTCTTTTTGGTGGTGAGTGGGTTTCTTAAAAGACTTGGATTTGATCTGAGTCTTTTTAGGAACCTCATTTTTGAAAGCTTTTGAACACTCACCTTTGAAAATGATAGAAGAAGATTCAGCTTTAGCCTTACCTTTATTTGATGACACACATGGAGTTTTTATGGAATGAGAAAGTGTTTGTTCTTTTGAAAGATCTTTCAATTTTTGTGAAACCATTTCAAAATTGTCTCTGTAGACAGTAATTTCCACAGTTTGTTGAAAAGATTGATTTACCAATTCTTCTTCGCTCTTAAGAAGAGCATCTTGAAGATCAAGTGCTTTCTCTTGAGACGACTATAATTCCATTTCTAAAACAGTGATTTGTTGTTGAAGAACTTTTGCAGGAATATAAAGTTGAGGAGTTGATTTTTCGGTTTCTATTTTCAATTCAGCTTCTGAATAAGTTGACAAGAGATCTTCCTCTAAAGTGGGTACTCTAGAAGAATAACTCTCGTTAAGTTCTTCATATTGAAAAGAAATTTCTTTATCTTTACGAGCGACACGTTTCTCATTTTCTTGGTTTAAAACTTCTTTTGATGACTAAAAAAAGAAAGATTTAAGACCGACTCCCATATAGTTCATGTCATAAAATACAGGTAAAACATTTTGTGCTTTTTCCAAATATTTAGGATTTTTAAAACCAATTCCTTGTTTAGAATGGTAAAACCTAGTTTCTTTGGGCTGATTTAAATGGATAGTTTGTTCTGTTTGACCCCTTTTTAAAAATGCATCGTCAAGGGTCTTTATTCTTGAGTACAAACTTATCCTTTCTTCTACAATCATTTTGTATTTTTCTAAACTGTCTATATTTTCCATATTTACCACATCTAATTGTTTTGTAAGAACATAAATTTCTTCTTTTAAAGAGAGTGTTTTTTTTGAAAGCGTGTCCATGCAAGATTCAAGATATATATTCCTATCCTGAACATCTACTTTTTCTATTAACATCTGTTTTATAACATTATGATTAGTTAACCACTTTGAATGATATAATTCAGATGATTCTTTCAGAGTTTGAGCTTGATGTTCAGCGTGTACACACCTTGCAGTTTCAGCATTTAATCTAGCTTGTAGATCAAGAATATGTGTGTGCAGTGTACATTCATTATCTACATATAATTTATTTACATGTGCATGAATGTAACAGGAATATACCTCATTGGACTCAGAACCGGATGTGGAGCATTCGGGATCATTGGTTGTAGTCATCAGACATGCTGGTGGATTCTTCAATGTCTCCCCTCAGCAGCAGATCTGAATCTTCAGCAGTGGAAACAGCACAGTTTTCCAACCCCATACGATCAACCATGTAGCATTTCTTGCCCTTGTCATCCTCGTCTTCAGAATCTTCAGCATCCCAGTAGTCTTCCTGGGCGACGAGGGCTAACGCATCCGTTCTTTTCTTGGCTGCCTCGAGCTTTCTCTCGTAATACGCGAGGTCTCTGTCGAAATTGTTTTTACATTCCCTAGCAAAGTGGCCCGGTTTGCCACACTTGTAACAGAGACGTTCATCTGCGGCCTTCTGCTCATCTGCTCTCGGCCGTTCCTCTCTTCTTTCCGCCGGCCTCTTATCAGCCCGGCGATGCTCTCGGCTGTCATCACGCCTCCTGTCCCTTCGTTCGGGCTCTCTCCTGTCATCCCTGCGGTCATCCCTACGATCATCCCTTCGATCGTCCCGCCTGTCGTCCCTGCGATCATCACGCCTATCATCTCGTCTTTCATAACGGCGATCATCTCGATAGTCGCGTCTATCGTCATACCTGCGATCATCCCTATCATCCCTACGGTATTCATCCCTTCGATAGTCATCGCGTCGTTCGTCCCTTCTGTCATCTGAGTACCTCCGTGGACCGGTGTCATAACGGAGTTGATTGTTAGTCTTGTTGGAGAACCATCGCTGTTGGAGACGGTTGGTCCACAAGGCTATCTGTTCCTGAATAGAAGCTTCTTCCTCATCATAGACCTCACGCGGAGGAGAAGCATACCTGTACTGTGACGACGACGAACCTGGAGCAAAGGATGGTGTCGGAATCTGCGTGTTGGTGATCAAGGCGAGTGAATCATTTGGTTTCAACCCGTTGTTGGCTGACAGCAGAAGAGAGGCCAATTGATTTGCCATCAGCTTTTGTTGATCCACATCCCCTTGATACTTCTTGAGCTCCTTAAAGACGACATTGATTGATACCTCAGGAATGTTCAGGACTCGTTTCGTGGCCCGACAAGCAAGCTGCCATTCGGGGGCTAAGGCGGCAAGGAACTGGATGTTGATATCATCCCTATCCTTCTTTATATGCAGCTTGTTCAACTCATTAAGGACTGCACAGAACCGGGTAAAAGTGGCTTGCAGAGATTCCCTGTCTTTTGCACGGAATTCCGTAAACTTAGCCTTTGCCTCCTCGATCTTGGCACGATCATCGAGATGTGCCCCCAGCATTTGGACTTCCAACTCGTCCCACATTTCTTTGGCAGACATTTTGCTGTCTACGCCAACCAGAATATCAGTGGGGAGGGCTTGATAAATCAGATATTCTGCCCTCTTATCAGCATGCTGTCGGTCTCTCTCGGCGTCATTTGCCGGTTCTCGTTCAACTTTAGAGGCTTGGACAGGGGGGTCAGCCTCAGGGCGGGCTGCGATCTCCCGATAATAAATGACGGGTCCTTCGGATATGGACTGAAACATCAAATTCCCAAGCGGTTGCATTCCAACGAACTTAAGGAACTGGGATTTCCATTGTTCATACTCATCTGGATAGAGAACAGGTGGTCTGTTCTCAGATCCGAGTACGAGAGCTTCGCGAGACATTATGATGGGTGCTGAGTAAAAATTGTAAGGTCTACCTATCACAGATCTATCTAGACGCGGAACCGTCAACGAGTGCGGAATCCTCGTTAGCTGGTAGACGGAAACAACTCTCAATCAGAAACACGGAGACTATCAGAAGCTGCACGAACGACACACGAACGCACCTACGAACTGATTCTCTCCGAAACGACACTAACACTGATGATGAACTCGAAATCGCTTAATGCTTAATCACTCTCGAATTCTGCAAAAAGTCCGATAATATTTCGAGTCTATCCCTAATTATAGAGGCTAATTCGAGTCTGTCATGGGCTAAACTCGAATCCGGCCCAAAGCCCATTTGAGTTTGACCCATCTGACATTCTCGAATCTGCCTAAATGGTCACATTCGAATCTGTTCAAGAGACTCATTCGAATCTAACCAGATTCGAATCCTAGTCCTTAAACATTTCGAATTTACCTTTTCACATAATTAACTAAGTATTGAAAATTATGTTTTTACATTATGATTGATTTTATCTTTGATCTTTTATGTTTGAACTTCTTGTAATGCGTTACATTAAGTTCAAACACACAAACAATAATAATTATCAGCCATATATAAACATATATATCTAACACTTGCTAAATCACAATGTTGGATCACTTAGACTGCTATCGTCACACAGGGTGTACCAACAGACTCCCCCTTGACGATAGCTTCTAATAATTCACACATTTGATCAAGAACTTTGTTTATTATTTATTCAAACTACTTCCAGCATACAAGCCCTTTTCAACACATACTTTAACTTCATTCTCATATCTCCTAGCCTCACCATCCATATGAGTGTCACTTGAAATCTTATGAGCATGCAAAATTTGAAGATCATCTCGAGAAAGGTTTACTAGATGAAGAGGATCATAGATTCTAAGAATCACCTTTTCTTCAAAATCTTCCATCACCGCTTCTCCAGTTTCACTCTCAACGTACCACCAGTTCAGATTCTTCAGGACGTTCTGTGGCATAGGCTTGAGCGGCACCTTTCTTAGACATCTTACAGGTTTGTATTGAATCTTCATCCAAGGACGCCCAGTTAGAGGATCAATTCGAGAAGGATCCTCTACTCTTTTTCCTATCCTTGGATTTAGGCGTTCAAACTTCCTTGATCTTCCCTCTTTCCTTATGATTCTGGCAATTATATCTGCGTAGGGATCATTGCCAATATTGATCAGGTCTTTCCATGCTAACGCCTTGATCTCAATCTTTGACAGTGAATTGAATACTTTCAGAGTTCGCCTCAGGTACTGGAGCCCATCTTTTCTCTTGATTATGAATAGATGCTGTTCTCGATCAAAGAACCAGCTTAATATGCTTCCTGATAGTTTTCCAGTCCCCGACACTCTCATCTTCTCTTTCAGCTCTAATTCTTTATGCTCAACCCTGAACCACAACTTTCTTTTCTCTTCATTCGTTAACTCTCTGACAGGCTCTTCTGTTGATGACTCAACATTTAAAGCAGCATTCACCACTTCTATGTTAACAACATCGTTTCCTTCTATCACATATGTATCAGTGATAGGATTTTGCTGAACGATGATTTCATCAGCTTCATCGTCTTCGTCTGCACACACCTCATCATCTGATTTCCAATCAACAATCTCTTTAGGGACAAATTCTCCCTCTTCTAGTTCATCCATGTCCTCTTCAAAGTCAAATCCCAAGTCCATCGAGTCGTCATCTAGATCCATGAGAGCATCAATCATCTCACTTATCTCAAAATCCGTAGGTTTAGACGAGCTGGCCTCTCCTACTTCACCTCCCAACTGACTTGGCTCCCCCTGAGATTGAACAGCCTGAGCAGCAGAAAAATCTACTGGCTCATTCTGTCTTTGAGAGCTGGGATCATTGCCTTGGTCTTCCTCATCATTTTCATCATCCTTCCTGCGCACTTCTTATTCTCGGCACGATGTCTCCCCTTGAGCCTGTAAATTTTTCATTAATTGCTCAACTAGGGATTTTCAGTTTTCTAAGGCAGAACTGAGCAGAATTCGATTTTTTTCAGTTTTAAAGCCTAAAAACAGTTCTAAGTGATTTATAAACTATTTTAAACACTTTTGGTGATTTAAAATAACCTAAAAACACTTAAAAACAGCATAGAACAAGCTAAAAACTCACTAAAAAACCCATATTTTTAAACTTGAAGAAATATCCGATTTTTGATGATTTTAAAAGAAATATGGAACTGAATGAGCTTAAAATCAGTAGAGGATGATATTGTGATGATTATAAGACTATAATAACACAAGAAACACGGAAAAACAGAGGTAAATGAAGATCTAACCGGATGGAAATGAAGAACACGAAGAACACTATAAAAACCCAGCAGAATCCGAAGCTTTCAGTTGAAATCCACCTTTCTGGGCTCTGATACCAATTGTAATATGTATTCCCGTATATTTTCAGCACCTTTAATGATTTCTTATCAAACACAAAAAGAAACTAGCTCAATAATTGTGAAATGATGAAGAAAGACAAAATGAATGTTGAGAGAATATTTGCAAGTGACGGCTGGAATAAAGCATTCAATTGTCAACCGTGTATCATTACTAAACCCTAGGAGCCTATTTCTAGGCTCTTTTAATTAAGTATTACATATTGGCAACTTTGGCCCCTTGACTATTACAAAGAAATAAACTACAAGGAAATAAATACAAGACTAAATACTAGGAAAATAATTATTACAAAACAATTCCCTATGATCGAAATAAAATGTCTAACATTTCTCCATTCAAAAAATTCAAAATAACGACGTGTTGAAGCTTTTTTTCGTTTGCAAAAAGTATACAATCAAAATGCTTCGTAGTTTCTTCATTGCAAATACTTAATAAAATTTTAATTCTAAATGGTTTGAAAACAAATCAAGAATTCGAATGGTTAATCGCTTTTTAGTTTAAAAAATTAAATTACAAATGGTTTGTTGTATTTTAATAAAAAAATTGAAATTGTATTGATTTTTTTTATCTACGTTTAATTAAAATCAGAACGGTTCTTTTGTTTGAAAAAAAATCAAAAATCATAATTGTTTACTGTTTTTGATCAAAAATATTAAATTCAAATAAAAATGGTTCGCCGTTTTTTTATAAAAAAAAATTAATACCAGATGGTTATCATTGTTTGAAAAAATCAAAAATCATAATGGTTCATCATTTTTTGATCAAAAAAATTATCGAAATGGTTCATCATTTATTTGATCCAAAAAATCAATAATGGTTCATTATTTTTTATTTTTTAGTTTTCAAAAAAAAATCATTATGATTTTGATTAACCAACGATAAAAAAAAAAGTTAAGAACCACTCCAATATTGTTTTTTGGGTCAAATAAATGATGAATCATTTTGATAATTTTTTTGATCAAAAAATGATGAGCCATTTTGATTTTTTATTTTTTCAAACAACGATAACCATCTGGTATTAACTTTTTTTATAAAAAAATGTATAACCATTTTGATTTTAATTTAATATTTTTTTATCAAAACCGGTAAATAATTATGATTTTTTATTTAACAAACATAAGAAACCATTCTGATTTTAATTAAATGTAGATAAAAATATCAGTACAATTTCAAATTTTTCAATAAAATACAACAAACGATTTGAAATTTAATTTTTTTGACTAAAAAGTGATGAACCATTTCAATTCTTGAGTTTTTCCAAACCATTTAGAATTAAACATTTTTATCATGTATTTGCAATGAAACTACGAAGCATTTTGATTATATACTTTTTACAAACGAAAAAAGCTTCAACACTTTGTTATTATGAATTTTTTTTGAATGGAGAAAAGAAATAAGTTATTTTGATTTTAGATTTTCCGAACGAAAAAAAATACAACTAGCTTTTACTTTTATTTTTCTTAAATGAAAAAAAGAATAGAGAAAAATTTGGATTCTCAATAAATAATTGAATAAAAAACCAATTATATCATATAATAATCTTAAATAAATAGTTATAGTAATATATAAAAAAACTAACATTAATATTGTTGGAATATCATTTGTTGATGAAAATCAAAGTCTAGGGTTTATTTTGTAAATTGTTCAAAGTTGTAAATAATATAAATAGTTAGTTGACTTTGTAATAGATATACGTATCTGACATTCTTTTTTGTACGCACGGAATTCCAAAGAAGATTCTAAGGCTACAGTGCAAGTTCATTTCCTTTTCATCTGTAATCTTCTTTTGTGATTAATCAAAGCATTTGGTTAGTGTTCTTGATCTTATTTTTTATTAGTTGAATTGATTGTTGATTGATATATAGGATTCTTAATTCACAATTGGTATCATAGCTTTAGGGTGATTTTTGATTGAGATTGAATTTTTTTTTTCGAACACTGTTCTTGACCAATTTTTTCGAAAAACAGAAAAATCAACAAGGGTTTTAATCATGTTGATTGTTGAATGTGCAAATTGGATCGAAGGAAGTAATTAGGAAGTCGATTGAATTGATCATATATTTGTTTTGATTCATCAAACATTAATGAGGGAGCAGAGGAAGGTGGTGATGATGATGATGATGGTGGACCAGCTCATGATGAGGGAGGAGCTTTTCTAATGGATATTGTGAGTATAGCTCAACAGAGTGTGAGGGATGCCCCTAGCCCAGAAAGCCGGGAAATAGCCACAACTGCTGTTAGCTCCCAACAAGGAGTTAGCATTGAAGAAGTCAGTATCCCAATGACGAGTGCACACCCCCCCATCCACTCAGTCTCCTCTCAACAGGAGACTTTCAATTGAACACCTGGAACAAGCTCATATGCTATCCGATAATCCTTTGGATTTGATGGATATTGAATTTAGTACACATCTGCCTGAGTGTATGGCTTCATTTCAAGCACAAAGTCTAGAACCGATACACACTAGGACACTTGCGTCTGCTTCATTCGTTGAAGTAAGTGCAGTTGAATTTGGTGTCACTGCCGGAACAACCTCAGTCACGGAAGCATTCGTTGCTCCGTCACTTGAAGAGGTTGGAAGACCAGTCAGAGCGACAACTTTGCCAACTCTGTGCACTGGCCACACAGAGGTTCTTTTTACAAGTTCCATTGTTGTGTCAACTGGAAGTCTTAGTGACCCAATAGTTACTCTTTCCCATTCGTCACTGAATCTACTTTGAGTCAAGTGTTAAATGCTACAGTTGCTGGTGTAAACAGTCATGTTTCTGATCAGCTATCAGAGGTGATGGCTCAAATGAATAATATTCATAAACTTTTAAAAGGAAAATCAGTAGCTGAGGAGTCAATGAAGCAACCAAATCCTAATCAAGCTATTGAAGAGCTGAGAGACTTGGTGTTTAAGCAGTTTGATGAGATGAGAGAGAGGATGATAGGGTTAGAGAGTACGATTATTACTGCATTGGGAAATTTATCTGAACGTGTGGCGGCAGTGGAATAGACTTGCAAGGCTCAAGCTTCTGCGCCCAAACGAAAACATGATGAGCATGACGATGACTCCGATGATGCTCCTCATAAGGGGGAGAAAAGGAGGAAGCTTGATGAGCCTACACCGGGACTTTTAATGATTACTTATCCAGTGAAAGAATATGAAGGTCAAGAGAAAGGAGAGGCAGGAAGCTCAAAAGAACCTGCTGATGTTCAAGAAGGACATGAATTGATTCTTTATGAAGATGTTCCTGTTCCATTGAACATACAGTCAGAGTTATACAATTTTGATGAATATGGAGAGTCTGATGAAGATGAACAAGAAAAGGCATTAATGATTGAATATGTTGTTGAGATAGAAGAATCGGAGGATGATGACGTTATAGAGCTAACAGATGGTGCTGTAAGAGCTGAGAGAATAGAAGAGGAAGAAGCGTTAGTTCAAGAAATCTTAAAAGATGATATACCTATACCAACGGTTGAAAAGCCTAAGGTTACGGTACAAGTAAAAGAAGAAGAGATAGAGCCATTTCCAGTTGAAAGTTTTGTTCCTCCTGTTGTGACACCCTTGCCACATTAAACCACAATTACATAACCCCCAGGATTAAACTCCAAACATAATTTCAATAATGATCTGAAAGCTTAATTAAAATGCGGAAGCAAATAAATACATAAATAAGATATTACAACTGTTCAAACACCCTATGGTGCTACAAGGTTCCAGTTCTAAGTCTACATACTCAATAACATTACAATCATCTTCAAATACATATTATAAAAACAATCCCATTATTCAATTACCACACTGAGTAGTAGATATTCATCAATCTCTTGAACAATTGACCTAGCTAGACGGTCCGGCTGCAGACTTTCCTTTTTCCTGTAAAAACATCAACAATTGAGGGATAAGCGAATGCTTAGTGAATACACAGATTTACGCATTTTATAAATTTTTATGAAGCCCAAGGATAACACATAAGACCAACATCGGATATCCTCTTCGTACACAAAGTACGGACCAGAGCCGCAGCCCCTTCGAGCCCAAAGCTCGACATTTAAACATACCATCTGAGACAAACGTACGATCGGGGATGACATACTGCCTACTGGGCCTAGGAGGGATCAGCTCCAGGTCATATAGCACAGTAACATCAGAGTAATCGATGCGACCCATCAGTCCATCTATAGATGCACAACAATCGAAAGGACATGCAACAAGTAAGAATGTGCATCTAAATCTACGCAAGTTAGTAGAATTCCAAACAAATCATGAAGCAACAGGTCTCAGCAGGCAAAGCTTAACATAAAACAGATATAAACATGCGAAATCTACTGTACTCACAGTGGGTGCGTTATTAAACTTTAAGCAATTTTATTTCTCTTCGGGCTTTCAACCGGACTCCCCAAGTACCCCACTGTGGGTTAAATAACACCACAAGGGACCTGTTACATTTCCATATGATAAACATATCATTATTACGTGTTCTTTAATAAATTGGCATCAATTTGTACAATCATAAGTATTACAACATTCGGAACCAACACCCGAAACTTAAAATTAAATCCTCTTTAATAATACCATCGATCTCTCGTTTAATAATGAGTCTCGCCAAGTCTCTCGATTTATTGTGTTAACCCGTTGAAATTATATTGAAGTTTATACTTTTAATCTCCAATATTTGAGATTGCCAAAATGTTCAACCGTTTATACTTATTTTCATCAATAAAACCCAACCGAGATGATGCATATATATATATATATATATATATATATATATATATATATATATATATATATATATATATATTCTTTTATATATATATATATATATATATGTGTGTGTGTGTGTATTTATTGTATCTGAAAAGAAAGGAATATTGAAACTTTAAAAAGTTTCTGTATGGTTTTCGGATGATTTGGTAAATACCGAAACTATCACAGTCTTGGTATATAAAAGTCTCGGTACCTGCTAAGGTTTCAGTAACATGTGATGAGTTTCAGTATAAAGGTTTCAGTATAGGGGTGAGTTTCGGTAGTTTGTACCGAAACCTTAAAGGTTTCGGTACCTTCAATCTAGTTTCAGTACATGTATGTATATATGAAGTTTCGGTATTGGGGAGAAGGTTTCGGTAGTTTGTACCGAAACCTTTATGGTTTCGGTACCCCAAAATAGTTTCAGTATATATAAAGGTTTCACTATTATTTCCAAGTTTCAGTACTCTTATAGGTAAGGGGTTTCGGTACACTTCTCACACACACATACCGAAACCTATGAGGTTTCGGTATTCTCCTTATAGTTTTGGTACTATCAAAATAATTACACAGAACCCACGAAAAACACACAGAACTTGTATAAATTTTCCCAAAATCTTAAGATTTAATTTAAACTAGAACCTGAAATTTTGTATATAACTCTCACATCACTTAATTTACATAAACCCACAAGAATTTTAGCATGCATAACCTATTTTGACCCAAAATCTCAGATTCATTTTCATCCAAAACCGAAACATAAAACCCTTAAATTCGAATTTGGAAGGGATATTTACCTTAAATTGTTTGTTGCAACGGTTATAGTTTCTTCAACACAACTTGAATATGAAATTTCAACCTTCAATTTGATGTCTTAGTTGATTTCTTGATTTGGTGAATGGAGGAACCGTGGGTTTCTTTTGTTTCTTTTTAGAGAGAAGAAGAGAGCAGACACTTGAAATGGGGTGTTTGTGAAAATGAAAGACAAAAGTCTTTTTATTCACCATTATCATCTTTTGACAATTTAAACCCCCAACTTCCTTTATTATCATTATAGTTAAATAATTGTAGTTCTAAACTTAAAATCTCTTAATCCTCAAAATAACAACCAAATTCTTAAATTTTTATTTAAAAAAGATTAAATCCTTATTTTATTCTTTCAACCGCTTAATAATAATCATATTAACTTAATAAATTGAAATCATCAATTTCTGAATAAAACAACCAACTCTTAATTAATCCAAATACATAATCCAACATAATTATATTAAATTCAAAATTTATACTAATTAACCTCAATTACATCGTTTTAATTTCTTAGGATGTTACAGCATGGGCTCCACCACGCTCAAACTTCGTCCTCGAAGTTACTTGTATTCGAACAGATTTGTTTACTCATTCAACATATCGGCTTTTATCTCCCAAGTGTGGTTTATTCCTTTGTGTTGCTTCCAATGTATCAACACTATTTTAATCTCTTTGCTCCTCAACTTTTTAATCTTGGTATCCAATACACATTCCGGCTCCTCAACATATCGGAGCCTTTCATCAACTTGCAGCTCAGTGTAGTCAGCCCAATTTTCGTTTTTGGTTGTAAATGACTTTCGGAGATTTCCAACATGAAACACCGGGTGTATGTCTGACATTTCTTCAGGCAACTCTAAACGATATGATTGATTCCCAACTTTTTCTACTATTTTGAATGGCCCAACAAATCTCGGAGCCAACTTGCCTCTCTTCACAAAATAAATAACACTTCTCATTGATGATACTAACAAATTTGTTTCATCATTATAACTCTTCTTTCATATCACAGACTCATCAATCAGAGTTCTTTCAATTTCTTTCCAACATGTAAGGGTTTTACATTTTCTCACGTACAAAGCTTTAAACGGTGTTTTCTTGATTTTAATTATGATAGATAGTGCTATACAAAAATTCCATCTAAACAATTTATCCTTTCAGTTGATACTTAAATCCACCATACCTGATCTCATCATATATTCCGATGTGAAAATAGTCCATTCATTCTGATCTTCTATCAGTTGTCAGTAAGCTGTACTCATAGCTATATGTGTGTTTAATCCCTCTTATAACACAAACCAAGAGTTGAAAATGAAACAACTCTTCTATTCTGACATAATCGAGTCTAGAATGCTAAAACAATATTAATAACCTTACTCACGCACATCTGTGCAAAATCTTTCCAACAATAAACTTCTTGAGTCCGTATATAAAATATACTGAATAATCAAGTTTTCTACAATCTACCAATCGTAGAAAACTTCTTAAATCTGTAATACTGCAAGACAACTTCCAAATTCTCAATCGCTACATTTTAGCGGAATCCTCCGAGATCTTAACTCCAGAAATCACATACTACAAAATATAACCCGTTGTAATCAAAACTCACGATTTGACATATTCAACTTTACACTTACACCAAAATATCATCGATAATTACAATTACCGATTCCTCCAAACATTGTCATACAAATCCCTATTTATAATGTCCATAAAACAGCTGGGGTGTTAATCAATCAAAATGTCGTGACCAGAGACTCGTAGTGCTCATAAATATTCCTGAAAGCCAATTTCAGTACATTCCCTCCTCGGTCCTCAACTAATCATATCCCATTCGTAGATCAATCTTAGAAAAATAATTAGTTCTCATGTAGCTAATTGAATAATCATCATTTCCCGGCAGTGGATATTTATTTATTATAGTCAATTTGTTCAAATCACTTTAATCTATGCACATTCAGTAGATACAAGACAGTATGAATAACAAACTTTTGGAGAAGCTCCAGGGACCAAGTCAACACAAATTTTAACGTGTCTTTCAGGTGCCACACCAGACAAGTCTTTCAGAGACACATATGGAAACATTTGGGACAACAGGCGCATCGGCCACAGTTTTCTCTTCAGTCTTGGTATCAATAGCATATACCATACAAGACTCACGACCCTAAGCAATCAGCTTTCGGGACCTTAACAATCATCAATAGACATTGATCCCCGCTTCTCCTTTCCCATATATACGGATCGTCTCATCCTTCCGGTGTAATTGTCATTATCGTTTCCTTTATTGTATCTACATGGATCCCATTCTCGATCAACCAGTTTATTTCAATCATCATATCAAATCACCAATCTCTATTGGAATCAAGTCAAGATTGAAGACTACCTCTTCAATCACTATAGTACATTCGGGGTACACACGATCTACTTTAATTATGGTGTTATTTAGCAGTTTCAATCTTAATCTCAACGGACAACTTAGACCACATCATTAACATTTGTTAAGCAAAAGCAGTAGGTACAAATAATTGATTGGCACCATAGTCAAACAGAAGTCATGACCACCTCCGAATCTTCCTTAGATTCTGAATCGTAGCACTAGGCTTTTTCCTTGCTTTATGAGCATATTTAAAAAAATTCTCCTTTAAAATTAACATGTATTTTCCATGTATTATCATACTCTCGTATGCTTTCCCAATAATTTCTAGATTTGTTTTCCTCATATAATATTCATATATAAATCAACACTGAATCAGTCTCTTTGATTCCAACTACATCAAAATTCTCATGAACAGTTCATATCCTGTTGTTCTTGACCACAAACTTTTTAACTCAAAATATAAACACAGTGTACCTTACTGTTTCCTTTAAATACAAGTTGATGCTATTTTGTTTTATGATAAACTCTGCAAGTTGTTATCAATCCTTCAAACATATCACATATGATACTAATATGATTAGTTCCAATTCTTTAACCCATCATGGTCAAACTTAAACTTTATCACAATTTCTAAACTCATTCATAAATTTCCAAAAAGTCTATAATATCTCTTCTAATTCAAAGCTTCCAAGTCCATCTTGGCTATTCACCAACTGCCTATGTACATACTCGAGTATTATCATTCACAAACAGGATTATACTTATATTAGTAATAAAACTTTATATCACTCGATTTCATGTTAACTTCAGCATCATAGCTATTCGATAAAATATTACATATAGAATCTTTAAAGTACACTTCTAACTTTATGGATTAACGTCCAAAAGTTATAACCACAATTTCAGAGATCTCGTCTCTTTTGTTTAACCTTTCATTCATAGTAATAACATTACATGCTAATTCTTTGGTCGAAATTTGCAATTTCTGCTAAAATGGCCCACTTTTCCACAATTATAACAAGCATCGGCCTTCATTGGACATTTGTTAGCCTTATGTCCAAATTGATTACAATGGCAACATCTCTTACTTCTATCACGTTTATTTGTTCTTGACCTCAAGTATAGTCCATTTAGTTCATCTTCTTCAGATCTTACAATCTTTCCAATAGCTCTTTCTTCATGATTAACATGTGGTACGATATCAGGCTCACCATATTGCCTACTAAACAACAACTTGAATTGTTCCCAACTAAAGGAAGCAATCAACTTGGATCCCAATTCTTTTTCCCAACAGTTCCACCATTCCTTAGCTTGTCCAATCAATTGATCCTTAGCCAGCAATACCTTGTACTCATCCTTACAATTCATCTCCTTATAGATCTGTTCCATAATTGTAATCCACATTTCTGATTCCTCAATTCTCAGAGATCCAGAGAATGTTGGTGGTTGCCAGTCCTTGAATGATCTAATTACATATTTCATGTAATTCTCATCTATTCCGGTTTCATAATCAATCTCTTCCTTGCCCTTGTCTTTACCTTTCGCTTTATTCCTAAGGTTTATGTTATCCACAACATAATTCCTTTCATGTTCCCTCTTTTCCTTTCTCTTGTCTTCTTTTCTTTTAGCTTTGGCCTCATCTCGAGCCCGAAATTGATCTTGAATCATTCTGTTTTGTTCTGCCATCATTGATAGTATCATTTCCCTCGTTTCTTGTGGCGTCATTCCTCCTTCTGACATATTCTGAAAATTTAAACATGTAAATCATTTAGTGATCCCGTCACATAGTTAACTACTACACATGTTTGTCCCGTATGATAGTCAATCTCCTATGATTACTAGATTGTAACCTATCTTAGTTCAGATCATTACTTAAACCACTACATATCATCACTTAATGTTTGAGACCAAGACCTCACGGACACTTGAATCTCAAACTACTGCTCTGATACCATCTCGTGTGACACCCTTGCCACATTAAACCACAATTACATAACTGTAGGTCCCGAGAGGTTCCCAAAGTATATAGTTATAAGCTGTAGAGGGGGGGTGAATACAGCAATTTAAAAACTAAACACTCTTTTCTCAATGTTTGTATGTATTATCAACAATTTGTTAATTACAAACAAGCTTGAATGCGGAATAGTTCAAGCTGAGATGACAGATACAACAGTATGCTTACTAGTCTAAGACAGACTCAAACTAGATTACAATGAATACACTCACTAAGACCCACTCACTGTGTTTACAAGACTTAAAGGAACAGCTTAGGTAAAACAGCTTAGACACACAGATGCTGGTTTACACAGAAGACTTGCATGCATGAAAATCACACTTGCACGTTCACTCTTGGTTTAAGCACTTAGCTTTCTTCCCACTTTCTTTCTGACCTTAGAAGCTTCCTTTTATACTCACTTAGAGGATCTAAGAGAAACATCTTCATTGGACAGAATGAAAAGGAAAAGTCTTGTTGAAAAGACAACATAACCTTTTCTGCACTTTTCTGAAAAGCAGACTTGTCTTCACATGTGCAGAACTTTTGTCTTTTTACTTTGTCTACTGTTGCATTGCCTTTAACTAATTTAGGAATGTCACCTTTGCGTCTTTCTTTCTTGTAAAGGCCTATTTTGATATAAGAAAAAGGTCTGTCACCCTTTTTCAAATAACCTTTTGTCTTCATGTTACAGAACAGCGTGGGCAGGCTGAGCAGTTCTGTTTTCCACTTTGTCTTCGACTTTGTAAACTGATCTTGTAGTAAAAACAATACATGATGACTTGGAAACATATTCCATAAAGTGTTTAGCCTGTTCACAAAGAACAGGTTCTGTTCACAAAGAACAGAACACTTTAAAAATGCCCAAGCTGCTCAACAGTGTAGAGCAGCGTAGACAGTTTATGTCCAGCCTGTTCAGCAGACAGAGCAGCTTGGACAAACTGTCTTAGTTGCAACACATGCAACATATAGAACAGCTTTAGACTAATATTGCAAATCATTTTCAGGTCTCAATAGGCATATAACAGGCCTTAAATTCAACCTTCAAATGCATCAACAGGTTTGATTATAAATCTCCCCCTCAGATGTAGAACAGGTTTGACTGAGGCCTTTTTGTGCCTAACAATCTCCCCCTATTTGCAATAACCAGTCCAAGCTGGTCTTATCAAAAATCACTATATATTTTTACAGTACATTTTGCTGAATTACAACATTACAGTAAAGTAAAAGATCAGTTTATATATACACTGATTCTTGATTACACTAGAACAACACATGTTCTTACAAGAGTACAACTAATGTACTAATGTATTTTACAACTAATGTAAAAGCAAAAATTACAACTTATGTAATAATGTACAACTAATGTACAAGATGTTTGGACTGTTTGAGTTGGGAGCAAATAATGGTAAGCCTGTCCAACTGATGGACTGCTTCCATTCTTCACCTACCCAGATGGCAGGTGGACTTCATTAGACTGGAGGTGGCATCCCTTCTTTGAATCTTCTTTCAAGTTCTTCCCTTGTTTCTTCCATTTCTTCAATTTCAGCTCTGAGAAACATAAAGTTAGAATCTTGAAGTTCACCTCTGTCATAAAAACCTTTTAGCTCATCCCAGATGGCTGCTCTCCATAAGCTGGACTGTCTGAAGGAGGTGGCAATTCTGAAGGCTGCAAGCTGCTTAAGACCAACTTTGTGTAGGTCTGAAGCTCTTTGAAAACATTTCTTCTGAGATAGGGGATCTACAAAAAATGCCCCTAACTCAGGCTCTTCAATTACTTTGCCATCTTCAAATTCAACTCCTTCAGGCAGGCTGTGGTCAACTCCTTTAATTTCCACAGCATAATCTCCTTGTTCAATCATAATAAGGAGTTCTTCCAGCTCTGTATCCTTCTTTGTCCTTCTGGCCTTTATTTTGGGGTATGTCACAAAGACACCCTCTCTTACTTCTTTTGGAATCAGGCCCAGCTCACTTACTCTCTCCATCAGCTTCTTGATGTATGCCCTGATAGTCTTAGCCGTTTCTGACTTACACTGGCTCAGGGCAACTGCCAATTCCACCCATTCCCTGTATCCCATCTGTGCAACATCAGTGTGATCGTAGGATTCCATTTCAGGGCCTGTTGCACCCATCCTGGTGATCTGAAGCTTACACTGTGTGCCTTTTCTTGAAATGGGAACAGCTTTGACAATCGCTTCCTTGGCAAGCTTTCTAGTAGCAACATCATGAAATTTCTTTCTAGCCAAGTTGTCAAAGTGGAATTTGGCTCTGGCAGAGGGTACTGTTGATTTGGTCACAGAGACCTGAGTACCTTTCTCTACTTCCTTCTCTTTTTCTCCTGCTGATTGCCTGGCAGCTTCCATTATTTTCTTTTGCACCTCCAAGGTAGACATTTTAATTTTCTTTGCTTCTTGGAGGGCAAAGGACTTAGCAGCTTTGGCAGATTCTTCTTCTTTTCTTAATTCCTCCAGAGCTTGAAGCTGTTCTTCCCTAAACTCAAAGTATTTGTGCATAGGGAGGCCCATCTCTTTGGCTCTGGTCTTGTGAAATTGCATTTCTGCCTGTTTCTGCTGCATAGGATCCTCAGCTACCTTTTCTTTTCCTTTAGCTGCTGCTTTAGTGACAGCAGCTTCAGGAATTTCTTCTTCTTCTTCTTCTTCTTCTGATAGAATAAGGTGCCTCCTTTTGCTGCTAGGCCTGTCCTCAGGAATGATTTCCTCCCCCTTAGACTGAGCAGGGTTTGGAGAGACAGCATGAGTAGGCATAGTAGCTTGACAAGCACCTTCAGCTGCACCTGTTTCAAAAATCTCTGCTGGCTGACCAGTGTGAGTTGCAGACACTGGTATCTCCTTAGGAGAAGAAGTTTTCTCCCCCTTAGACTTAGTCTTCGAGGCAGATGACTTCTCCCCTTTTGAAGGAGATGAAGCAGCGACTTCAACACCTGGTCTGCCTGAAGACACAAAGTCAGCAGGCTTGCCAGCAGGTTTAGAGGGTTTAGGACCAACAAGGTTGTTCACTAAGTAAGCCAAGTTATCCTTCACCTCACTAAGTTGGGAAAGACAGGTCTGAAGAGAAGATGTGTGGGAATCAGCAAGAGTGGTCAGCTTAATAATGTTTTCTCTATCAGAAGCTGTGAACAACAGGCTTTGAAGCTGTGCAAGATGGACTTCAAGAGTATCTTGCACATCAGCAAGGTCTGAGGACACAGTATTTGATAGAGAGCCAATAAGAGTGTTCAGGCTGGCCAATGTGTTAGGAAGGGTAGTGTTGCAAGAAGTGAGGAGAGATGACAGCTGTTGGGAAATGGCTGCCATAGAGGACACAGAGTCCTGTTGTAAGGAGAGGATAGAGGAGAGAGAGTTGGATACAGTTTGCAGCTGTGCAGTGAGTGCAATCAGCTGTGGAGAGTTGTCAGTTTGGGGAGTGACTGGGAAGGATTCTTTGAACATATCAAAGAAGCCTTTGAGCTGCTCAGACACAGAGTCTGAGATGATGGATGGTAGGGAGTGCATGGTGTTTTCCAAAGAACCAACTTTGTTGGTCAGCAAAGAAAGCTGATCCTTCAAAGGCAGGTCTTTGGGAGATGGTGGTGTATGGGTGGATTGTTTGGAGTGGGTAGAGGGAGAAGATGATGATGAGGCTGGTGTTTGAGGATGTGATGGAGAGGGAAGAGGGACTTGGGACAGAAGCTCCATAGCCTGGGCAAAAGTAAGATGGCCCAGGTTGGAGGGATCAAGAGGTCCTTCAGCAGCGGCTGTAGCTGCATCACCAGGAGAAGGGGATGATGTTTGGGGCCTTTCAGATGCTGCTTGTGTTGCAACACCCTCATGAAGACCAGTGGTGGTTCCCTCTGCAGTGCCTTGGTCTAAAGGCACCTCATCATTGGGAGATGGGATATGCATTTCAACATCAGCAGTGGTGAAACCTGCTGATGGAATTTGCATTGAGGGAGCAGCCTCACCAGAGGGATGGTATGATCCCTGAGGTTCATCAGCTTGGGTTGTTGGTCCCTCAGCAGCTGTTTGGTGTTGAACAGCTGAATCATGGGGAACAGAAGTTTGAGGCTGAGCTGCTGATTGGTCTATATCAGCAGCGTGGGCACCTCGTGCAGACTCAGGGTGTGAGGAGATATGAGTGGGGGACAGTGTGACACAGTATGGAGTGGAGAGGACTCCTGTCTTTCAATATCCTCAGCCTGTTGGGAGGCTGGGATAGTTGATGTGGGTATCTCCATTTGTACAACTGGTTCCTGTTGGGAGGAACCAGAGGGTCTAGGCTGACTCAAGGGTGACTCAGATTGGAGTGAAGCAGGCTCCAAATGAGCTGAACCTTCTCCCAAAATAGGAGAGGCAGCTGGGGTTGCTTCTTTTACAACTGAACCCTGTTGAGAGGGAACAGAGGAGGTGGTTTTATGGGCTGTTTTCTTTTTGGCTAGTGATTTGCGTTGGTAATGGATGGATGATGTGGGTGATTGTGGAGTAGGGAGAGGATCTGTTTGGACAGGATGGGAGACTGGGCTAGGAACAGTGGGGCTGGCCTGTTCCATAGTCTCTTGTGCCACAGAGGCACCAGCCACAAAGGCTTCAGGCTCAACAAATAAACCAGGGTGAGGAGTCTGCTCTTCCTCAGCCACAGAGGCTAAAGGAACAGACTCAGATGGAGCTGTTTTGGCCTTCTTTTTCACAGGCCCAGCTTCAGCAGTTGCCAGGGTCCTCTTTACAAGTTTGGACCTGGCTTTGGATTTTCTGGTGGGAGCAGTCTCTGGATCCACCCTCACAGTAGAGGGTCCTTCCACTAAACCTAGCAGCCTCCTCATTGGTGTTGATAGAGGAGGCTCATTCTGCAGGACTGGAGTATAGAAAACTCTATTCCCTATAACTGGGAATGCAGCAGTCTTAAGAAGAGGCTGAGAGTTATAGAGATGCTCACCACATACATGCTTGAAAATGAGGCTCAGAAACCTGGGATATCGAACAGCAGCTGGTCTTGACTCTTGCTGCACCAGGTTCCTCATATTCACAAAAATCCATTTAGCCATGTCTATGGTAGTTCCATCCACAAGCTGCAGAACTACAGGAATTTCATCACGGCTTAGTTGGTCAAATGAACCAACTTTGCTGCTGAAACACATCACCACAGAGGCGAATAAGAAGCTGTAGGTAGGAGAGAGGTCCTTCCTGAACAGTGTTGCTCCAATTTTGGGTTCTGCCACACCACAGAAGCATAGCAGATTGCCCATTTGATCAATTTCAGCTTGGGGCTTATCGTAAGTTGCAGCAGTTGGTAGATGTAGCACCTCCTTGAGTAGATCAGTGTTGATCTCAATGGTCTGAGTCCCATTGAGTATGGTGCCCTTGATGACTTTGGATTCTGGAAGGTAGGCACAGGTATACCAGAACTCATACACCATCTCCTGGTACAGGACACCAGGAGATGCAGTCATTGCGTAGTTCAACGAATGAACTTTCAGAAATTCCACCATTTGTTCGTAACCCTTCCCCACATAGTTTTTGGGGATAGTGAGGTTAGCAATGTAGTTGGTGGGCTTGATGGTCAGCATCGTGGTGATGGATGAGTGTTTGACGACATCCTCACCAACGAATACTGGGAGAAAGGGATTAGGTCTGTGAGCCATTTGGAAGTATTTGAGGTTTGAAGAAGCAAAAGACACTTAGTCGATTTTAGGGTTCTTGAGGATTTCTGGAAATGATGAGGAAGACGAAGATGAAACAGTATGTAGGTATTTATAGGATTTGAATGGTCGTGTGTATGAGAGAGAAAAGATTTGGGCGGTTTGATTTGAAATGTTAGTTGACGGAAAAACGGAACGGTTGTCCATGTCAGAACATTTGTCAGACCACTTGACCTTTTTAATCACTAACACACGTAACATACATTATCCGCAGTAATTAAGTTAAATAAAACATAATTTAAGTAACTTAATTATGAAGAAAGGTAATTAAACTGCTGGTCTACGCTGTTGGTCAACCCTGTGATAAGTAGAGTCAACACATGTGGTTCATTCTTCAAGCTGTTCTCCTTTCAAACTATGCCTTCAGCCTGTTCTCAGTTGTGAGAACAGGTTTGGTCAAAGGCAGTGTGAAGGAATGAACAGGTTAAGGAATGAACCATCAGAGCAGGCTGGACTTATAAACTGTTGGTTGTTCAGCCTGTTCTGTGCTCAAGCTGTTCAAGTTTTTCAGAAAAATGGCTAAGTATAGAACATGCATAGCCTGTTCTGTCTAAGCTGTTCTGAGAAACTTGAGCAGTGTGAGACATACAACTTCGTAGACTTGAGAGAACACTTAGTCACTCTTATTTAACATGCCCAGCTTGCTGACAAGGTAATTAAACCTTGTTTCATCCAGAGGTTTGGTGAAAATGTCTGCAAGCTGTTCATTTGTGGAAATAAAACTTACCTCCACATTACCTTTCTGAATGTGATCCCTGATGAAGTGATGTCTGACTTCAATATGCTTTGTTCTTGAGTGAAATACTGGATTGTTGGAGATGGCTATGGCACTTGTGTTATCACACAGAATAGGAGTTTTCCTATACACAAGTCCATAGTCTTCAAGCTGATGCTGCATCCACAGAATCTGCCCACAGCAGCTTCCAGCAGCAATGTATTCAGCTTCAGCAGTAGAAGTGGACACTGAGTTCTGCTTCTTGCTACTCCAACTGATCAACTTTCCACCAAGGAGTTGACATCCACCTGTTGTGCTTTTCCTATCTAACCTGCAGCCTGCAAAATCAGAATCTGAATAACCTGTTAGTTCAAGGCTTGAGTCTTTGGGATACCAAAGACCCAAACCTGGAGTACCCTTCAGGTATCTGAAGATTCTTTTAACAGCTGCAAGATGTGATTCCTTTGGATTAGCTTGGAACCTAGCACATAAACAGGTGGCAAACATAATATCAGGTCTGCTAGCAGTCAAGTATAGCAAGCTCCCAATCATGCCTCTGTAAGCTGTTACTGAAACAGCTTTGCCACTGGCATCAGCATCCAATTTTACATTGGTTGCCATTGGGGTTTTAATAGGAGAACTTTGATCAAATTTGAACTTTTTCAAAAGATCTAAAGTGTACTTTCTTTGATTTATAAAAATGCCAGTTGAGGTTTGTTTAACCTGCAATCCTAAAAAGAAAGTTAGTTCTCCCATCATACTCATTTCATATTTAGATTTCATGAGTAATGAAAAATTCTTGCATAACTGCTCATTAGTAGAACCAAATATTATGTCATCCACATAAATTTGAACAAGCATAATATCAGACTTCACTTTCTTTATGAACAGTGTGTGTTTGTGGTATCCATTCTACCTCTGGCGTACCCATGCTCATAAGGAAATTCAGTAAGAGTGTCATACCAGGCTTCTAGGGGCTTGTTTTGAGACCATAGCGAGCTTGTCCAACTTATAGACAAAACCTGGGTGTTGTTCAATTTCAAAACCTGGAGGCTTGCTTGCATATACATCTTCTGCAGCTTCCCATTCAAAAATGCACTCTTCACATCCATTGAAACCTTTCTGCTCTTAGAGCAGCGTAGGCTAGATACAACGAATGCTTCTCAGCCTGGGCCCACCGGAGGCAAATGTTCCTCATAGTCAATTTCCTTCCTCCTGTCCTGTATCCCTGAGACCAACCAGTCTTGCCTTATTTCTAATTACATGACCTTGCTCGTCCATCTTGTTCCTGAAAACCCATTTTGTGCCAATTATAGTTTTACCTTTAGGAGCAGGGACCAACTTCCATACTTTGTTTCTCTCAAACTGATTGAGTTCTTCTTGCATGGCAGTGATCCAATTGGCATCTTTTAATGCTTCATCAACCCTCTTTGGCTCCATCAGTGAAACAAAACTAGAGAACATACAGAAGTTCCCTAAGCTGTCCCACCGTGTTTGTATCCCTTTGTTGATGTCACCAATTATTTGATCATTGGGGTGACACCTGATCCACTTAGGATCATTTTTCAATGATGATTTACCTGAGTTGTTAACATCTTCAGCAGGTCCTGTTGAACAGTTCTCAAGATTTTCAGACACACTGTTGTCTTGAGCCTGTTCACTTGTTGAACATGTCTGACCATTGTTGAACATATCAGCAGAGGAACTGGGAAAATCAGCATTGATAGGTTCTGGACATGCAGTTGTAATTAAGTCAGTACAGTTATTCACACAGGGTGTATTGACATAATCATCATCATGTCCATCATGATTAACAGGTTCCACACTGGGTGTAGTGGAAGCTTTTGAGTCCTCTTCATTGATTGAATGCATCAGATCATCAAAGTTAAGTTCTCCTGAAACTGATTCAGGAACAGCTTTGGTGGAAGCATTCTTGGACTCTTCAAAGTTGACATTGATAGATTCATCTATCACCCTTCTTTTGTTGTTGTATACCCTGTAGGCTTTGGAGATAGCAGAGTAGCCAACAAACACACCTTCATCAGCTTTAGGTTCAAATTTCACAGACTGGTCCCTTGATTCAGAATGAACAGGGACCTCCAAACACATGGAAATAACGACATTTGGCTTCTCCCTTCTTGAGCAGCTCATAGGGAGTCTGTTGACCCTTTTCACCACTATAGGATCTTGTTTTGGGTGAAGGCAGGCCCAGTTTTAAACAGCTTCAGCCCAAAATGATGAAGGTAAACTGATGCACACAGCATGGTTTGGCAGCTTCAAGAGAGAGGTTCGTGTTTCTCCTTTCAGCAACTCCATTTGTTGAGAAAGTTCTTACTGCCTGAAAAGTTTTGAGTGCTCCCTTTCTCTTCACAGAAGTCTTCAAGAGTACTGTTTCTGAATTCAGTACCATGCTCACTTCTAAGCTGCTTTACTTGGGCAGAGTTCAGCATTTCCATCTTTTTGACAAATCCAATAATCTCTCTAGCAGCCTCTCCTTTGCTCTTCAGAAAGATCACCCATGTGTACCTGGAGAACTCATCAACCATTACAAGAGTGTATCTTCTTCCTCCTAGACTTGGGACATTAACAGGTCCAAACAAGTCCATATGGATTAAGAAGAGTGAGTATCATAGAAAATGTGTTTGGATTTAAAAGTTGTTTTTTCTCTGCTTGCCTTTCTCACCAGTGTGCCACTCTATCTTTCGCAAAAAGTCATAGAAGGCAAACTGTCACCAACTCTTTCTTACAGAGTTGTTGATGTTCTTGAAGTTCAGATGTGACAGTCTTCTGTGCCATAGCCAGTTTAGATCAGCATTTGTTCTTGTGAGAAAACAGGTTTCAGTTGTGGGGTCAGCAGAATGCATATCCACAACATATACACCTTTCTTTCGTTGAGCACATAGCACAACTTTTCCTTGGGAATCCAATATGTAACCCAGGTGCTCATCAAAGTTAACCTTGTAGCCAGCATCACATAGTTGGCTTATGCTAACAAGGTTATGTTTTAGCCCAACCACATAGGCTACTCTTTTGAACACTGCAGCACCAGCTTTAAGAGTTCCATATCCCTCAGTGGATCCCTGTACATTGTCACCAAAGGTTACTTTTGGCCCTTTTTCAGGCCTGAGTTCACTCAGCAATTCTTTACAACCTG
>JAANYP010002029.1:147500-150470 GCA_020465985.1 Centrapalus pauciflorus | reverse complement strand
ACAAAAGTTGTTGCTATTAATGATAAAAAAATAAATAATGTGATATAAACGGTAAAACTACAAAAAGTTGTTGCTATTTTTGACAAAAAGTTGTTGCTATTTTTGACATATAACCCATATATATATATATATACATATATATATATATATATATATATATATATATATATATATATATATATATATATATATATATATATATATATATATATATATATATTCTATTAAATGAGAAACTAAATGTCACATGTCATTTGAATAGAATGTCACTTGGCTTACAATGATATGTCATGTGTAGTTTACTATTTTATGGGTGCTTCTAAATACACCCAAAAAGTGCTAAGCACGCGAACAGTTCACATTACACATTTTTTATTTAATAATTATTTTTTATTATTTCCAAATAACTAACTTTATAACACTACATAATTATTTATTTAATAATTACTTTATACAGTTTTATTATAATAACTAACATCGTAATATTAAATAACTTTTTTATTTAAATATTAACTTTCATATTTTTTTTACATCGAAACGTAGATAAAAATCAAGCAATGACAGCAGTATACTAAAAATGTCATATATTCACATGTTGAAACTAAAAAATTTAAAGTTTTATTAATTTTTAGTTTTAAATTTTTCATATCGTAAAACATATAAGTCATTCCATTTTTTTAGTTTTTCCGAACAATAAGACTACACACTATTTCGTATGTAGGAAAAACTTTAAAAACGTAATGGTTCGTAGTTTTTTCGTTCGGAGAAAAAAATAATTAAAGGGAATGCTTTCGTTCGAAAAACTAGAAAAATAAAATGACTTTTTTGTTTGGAAAAACTGAAAGTCAGAATTATTCGTAGATTTTTCGTTTGCAAAAACTAATAACAGAATGGTTTGTATTTGTTTTCGTTTCTCAAAACAAAAAATTAGAATGGTTTTGGTGCAAAAAAAAAAATAAACAGATTGGTTTTCATATTTTTTACGTTTACAAAAGGAAAAAACTTAAAACAAGAATGGTTTGTAACTTTTTTCCGTTTGAAAAACTAATAAAAGTTTAAGGTTCAAAAATTTTTAGTTTGAAAAACTACAACATAAAATGTTTGTATTTTTTGCATTCAGAAAAAATAAAAGATAAAATGGATTCCACTTTGATACAAATTTTTATAATAAAAGAAATAAATAAGTTTGTAATTCAAATTAAAAAATAAATTAAAATAAAAAAATTTATAAATAAATAAATTAATATGTAAAAAATTAATTTAATAATAATAAATAATAGTAATAATACTTTTCAAACAATTCAAGCAAAGAAACATAACCGAACCAACATCGAAGAGTGAAATTGAAAAGCCGATATACTGTTAGTCGGTTCTTATCATTGGTTTTCTAGATTTTGCAATACTAAAATTATAAACAATGTCTTATTAAATCGGATCGGAACCAGAATTAATTAATCAAATATTCATAACCATAATTTGAAAATTTGACATTGATTAGGTTTAATCGTCAATTTAATTTATTGGTTTTACGATCAAATCAAATAAATTTATATAAGGTATTGTCTCTAATACATCGATTAGAGTTTGTCAACGTTATAATAGTAATGTTCGATGTTATACATGATCATATTTAATAAAAAATCTAAATATTAAATAGTTACATTTTAATTATAAAACAATTTTATTAGAATTTTGTATCGTGCATCAAAATAATAAAGTCTTTTTTATACAATTAAACATAACATAATAGTTTCAAAAGACAACTACAAACAAAAGTATAATTAAAATCATAATTTTAAGTATGTAAGAAAATGTTGTAATAATAAATGTTAAAAGAGGAGTAAATGAAAATTTATTAAAAAAATGGCTAAATAAAATATAACACTAAGATGATGGTGTATTGTGAAAAAATTAAATTAAAAACTACAAAAATAAACAATTTCATTAGAATTTTGTATCGTACATCTGAATAATACATATTTTCTATACAATTAAATATAATATAATAGTTTCAAAAGACAACTAAAAATATAAGTATAATTAAAATCATAATTTTAAGTATGTAAAAAAATGTTGTAATAATAAACGTTAAAAGATGACTAAATGAAAATTTATTAAATTATAAGGGTTAAATAAAAGATAACACTAAGATTAGGGTGTGTTATGAAAAATTTAAATTTAAAATTAAAATAAAAAAGAAAAAAAGAGAATTCGTCATTGGAGACGATTTGATATATATATACATATATATATACATATATATATATATATATATATATATATATATATATATATATATATATATATATATATATATATATATATATATAGACACACACACACACACACACACACACACACACACACACACACACACACACACACACATATATATATATATATATATATATATATATATATATATATATATATATATATATATATATATATATATATCCGGGTTCAAATGAGTACCATTAGTTTTGCGGAGTACCGAAGGTACCTCGCTTAAAACATTTTTAAAATTTTTTTTTTCATGGTCATGTTTAAATTAATAATATAAGACTACTTGCAAAAAATCACACTAGAACTATGTGAAACGTTTGTGTTCACATGAACTGCACAGTTCTGAAAGTATGTTCACACTAAGCATGTTCACATAAAAATTTTTCACGTTCACATGACTTTTAACATGTTAAAAAGTGTGAATGTATGTAACTTTTTACAAATAGCCTGATATTATTTGATACTAAATGAATATTAAAAAGAAATTAAAAAAAAAACTTTTTTTCAGAGCATGTTCACATCCGAAACCCGTGTGTTCATAGTTACTCACGGTACTCTGCATTTTTTAAGTACTCACACGAACCATTTTATATATATATATATATATATATATATATATATATATATATATATATATATATATATATATATATATATATATATATATATATATATATATATATA
>JAANYP010002029.1:0-145000 GCA_020465985.1 Centrapalus pauciflorus | reverse complement strand
CGACGCATAATGATTTTCATTGAACCCACTTATATATAACTGACTACTTTAAATTTATTTTATCATTTAAAAAATATAAATATCATTTCTCCTAATTATTTTATTATTGAATACCTAAACTACCTTTTAAAATCCCAACGGACCCAACCAAAAACTTAAATGGCTCTCTAGTTTAGGTCCTCTCTACCTTATTTTTCATCGCTTGACGTTTCATCTTTATCGACCGTTGCTACATCGTCGACTACGTACTCCAACCAACCACTACATTATGAATTGACCATCCAGCTTTCAGATTTTTCCTATTTAGCCACTAAACTATTTTTTGTCCTGATTTAACCACTAAACTTTGTTTAATATTCTATTTTGGGAAAATGAATAAAACTCATGGCTAAATCAATACAAAATATGATAGTTCAGTGGCTAAATTGAGCCAACTTTAGTGGCCAATAAATCAGTAAAAAGAAAGTTTAGTGGCTAAATATGTATATAAAAAATAGTTTAGTGGCTAAATCGAGACAAAAAATAGTTTAATGACTAAATCGAAAAAACTCTAAAAGTTAGATGATCAAATTAACAATTAACCCTAAATTTAAAATGCCCACTTGTGATCACTTGTTATAAGTAAATTAGAAAAAAAAAAAAAAGTCCAATTGAAGATATTAAAAGAAATCTGTCAATTTATGAACAGAAATTAACAAGACCAATTGTTTATCATTCATTAATTGTTAGTAACAACAGAGGAAAAAAAAGGCCAATAGTTGTTATTTGAAAAATGTTTCGTGCATAGCTACGAGTTCTTCATGAAAAAAAATAAAACTAATTAATATCTTTTCTGGTTTTGGATCGACCAACATATCTGTTTCATGTGTTACCAACTGTAGGCTGATCGAGTAATTATACACGAGTGGATGTCAAGAATTTACTTCTACAGAAGTTGAAAACCATCATTCATGCATATATAGTTTTACTGAAGGACTCCTTGACTTGGGTAGTGACATTTGATCCTATAAATGACATTTGACTTGGGTAGTAATTTGCTTTTAAATATCTTTTAAAATGGTAGCTTTCATTCAAAAATATTGATGCATTAAAAGTTTCTAGTTACTAGCTTGATAGCGCGATTATTTCCTTGACAAGTTTGTCGACATTCAAGGAAGACGAACCATTTGGACCTGTAGCGATCAACCCCTTTTCCTTCCACTCCGTGGCTTTGTTCCTCATTTTCTCACCTTGATCACCCATCAAGCCGGCTACTGCTTTTTCAACATCATCCCGTTTCATGTGCTTTGCCAATTCCAATCCAACCTCCCATTCCTTGCATATATACCTACAATTAGTCATCTGGTCCCATAGAAAAGGCCAACATATTATTGGGATCCCAGCTGACAAGCTTTCAATGGTCGAACCCCACCCTCCATGTGTCAAAAACCCTCCGATGGATGGGTGGTTAAGGACTTTTTCTTGTGAACACCAATTTCCAATGAAACCGCGGTTTTTTATATTCTCTTCAAATTCAGGTGGAAAAACTATAGATTCTCCTAAAACCATATTAGGTCTAATTATCCAAAGGAAATAGTGGTTACTATTAGCTAGTCCCCAAGCAAACTCCATCAAGTCTTCTAAAGACATTACTACCAAACTTCCAAAATTCACATAAAGTACCGAGTTTGGTTCCTTGGTTTGTAGCCATTGGAAACACTCTGCTTCTTCTTTCCATAAACTGTATCCATTAAAATTCGATAATGTTAAATGTTTTTCTTCTTTAGGTATCTGATTAAGAAGAAACTGCAGTGGGCCGACCGTGTAAAAATGAGGAAAGATGGACGAGAGAGCATCGACAACATTTGCCTCCAACTCATCAAACGTGTGCATGATAGTATGCGATACTTTGTGACCCATTTCTGCGGCTTTGGTTACAAATGTGAAAGTTCTATCAGTGGGATCTATTGTCCGAACAATGCTATGCAAATCCATGAGCCGAATTCCTTTCATTCCTGGGATCCAATCAATGGTGGTTTCTAAATACCCGTTTGTCAAGTAACTTTCATCTGTATATATAGATAGTATTATTACATTTATTACACATAACCATATATATCTAAAAGTGATAACTGAAAAGGTAACACAGTTAAGGATAATATTATTTTAGGTAATGTGATAAATTTGTCTTTATAGATAGTAATGTACTTTTATATGATTCAAAAACGGCAACTTTGGTCATTTTTTAATTAAAAAGTGTCACTATTAATTGAAATTAAACAGAAAATTAGGTATTCTGAATTTTTTTGCAGGGTTAATGAGTAATATAATGCCGTCAAATAGCTTAAATTTATACACATTTGGTACTCAAACTTTAAAAGTGTTCCAATTAGCTAGTTGATCTATATATCTATAAAACGACACCTAATTTTTTTTTAGTCTCTACACATTTTACATGTAGTTTAATTACTTAATCAGAACAAATTTGAAGTTTAACTACTAAACGTGCACAAAAAAGTACACAAACATAATTGTGTACAAACTCAAAAATACATAGCTATTTGGTGTATTTTTTCCTTTTCCGAAACTATGTTACCATTCTTTGGTTGCAAGTTTATTAGTTCGATATCTAATATAAAAATCGGATTTAATTAAGTAAGTTAATTACCATAGCAATTATATATCCCTATCTAAAAACAGAAAAATCCGTTAAAAACGCAAACCTTTAAGTGGTGTAATTCCTTTCTTAATAAGGGATTGAATCATGTAAAAACCCATGAATCCACATGCTGAAAATGTCCAGTAAAGCATGATTGGAATTCCAATCTTTTGTGCAGCATCAATGGTGAAAGAAGACATGAATCCATCAGAGATAATACAAGTAGGAGGAGTTGGAAGTCTGGTTGTTAGATCAAGAAAAGGAGCCAAAAAGTTGGTTTCAATTGCATCCAGTATAAGTTCTGAGCCATCATCATCTTCAGAACTGCGAGAAATGCCATCCGGAATGGTTTCAAATCGAAAACTACTTGACCCGTCAAGGCAATGTAGACCACCCGAATTGAGCAAACGCTTATGGATGAATTCTGTGTTCACAAAGGTTATGTGGAATCCCTTGTGGTTAAGAAGCTCTGCTAGTTTTAGCAACATCTTTATGTGGCTTTGTGCTGGTAATGGTATAAAAATAACATGAGGCTTCTTCTTAATTGTGGCCGATGTATCCATTTAATTATGTGTGTGTTTTCAGTGAGAAAAATGTGGTGGTAGTGGCGTAAATAGATTTGGGATAAGTAGAGAAGGCATAATCATATATGATATATTAAATATATAGGGTTTAGGAACAACTTAATATTTTTATAATTACTTACTAGTTTATTACTCGCGTATTACGCGGATACTTTTAATTTATATAAAATATAATGAATTAAAAGGTGAACATATAAATATTATTTTTTTAAACAAAACTATATAAATATATATGAATAATAATTATTTTCTTATATTTTTTAAAATGTTTATTATATTATATTATAATTAATAACTTAGTAGAGCATTAGATTTTGTTTAAATTGATTTGAATTTAAAAGTAGATTATATTAAATTTGGATGATATTAAATTAAATTTCTTTATTATTTTACTCATAAATGTCACGTGTCAATTCATGGTGATGACAGATGGCTTCACAAGAAAAGAATATAGTTACTATTTTATTAGTATTTATAGATTATAGATTATATGATATGATATTACTTTTCTTTTGACTGATAATATGTATATCCAAAAAAATTTGATCAGTGCGATACATTACTTTTTTCAAATTATACATATGGTTTAGGTCGTTCATTACTATATTGCATGTACAATCTAGACCCTATCAATTTTACGATATTATAAGAGTTAAAAAGCCGTATAATAACAACTTAAAAATTACCGATATAGTACATCTATTTTTTTATTGCAGATAAGATACGTATACTTTTATGTTCGATACCAATACGGTCACACTACAAGAAAAATGTCATACAGCGACAATTTTAGCGACACATATTTGCATGTCACAATTTAGTTACATTCGTAGTGACAATTTTTGCGACGAACAAGTCACCAACATCACTATGTGTGTCACTATTTTCAGCGACATTCATGTACAAGTCACTATGCACGTTGATAATTCTGTGACACACTTTCAAAAGTCTCTATACATGTCACTGATTTTGCGACATTATATATAAGACACTATCTGTGTCGCTAAAATTGCGACATATGTGTATAGGTCACTAAGTGTGTTGCTAATTTTGTGACATCTATATACAAGACACTATGTGTGTCGCTGAAATTGCGACATATGTGTATAGGTCACTAAGTGTGTTGCTAATATTGTGACATCTATATACAAGACACTATGTGTGTCACTACTTTTGTGACGTTCATTTATATGACACTATCTATGTCGCTGATTTTGCAACGTCTACATACAAGTCACTAAGTGTGTCGCTAAATTAAATAATAATTAATTTAGTGTATTTGTAAATTAGGAATGAAAATTATCATCAATTTTTTATTACCACGAACCTATTACGTTACTATCCAAACACACAAGTTTTCTATTCTTTTAGAAGATGTTAATATATTTAATATTAATCTTGGGCTTTTATGAATGTGGATTACAAATTGAGGCCTAAATATAAAGCCCAGCCAATTTTAAAACAAAAATAGGGGTCTCTGTTACAAACTGCAATCGTCCAAAGAATGTATCTATATTATCGGCGGTTGTACACTTGTACCCCTCTTTTATCTTTACGCTCTATCCATCGATCTATGCTTCCGATCGATCACGTCTCTCGTGCGAGCATTTAGTCTGTCGATCTCTCAACTCTCTCATTCTGTGCTCTCGATCGATCACGTCTCTCGATCTATCACGTCTCTCGATCGATTATTTAATCACGTCTCTCTGCTTGATTTTGGATTCACAGGTATGACCTATGTAATCGCGTCTCTCTGCTCGATTTTGGATTATACAAACGCGTCTCTTTGATCAATTATTTTCGATTTGGATTCACAGGTATTTAATCACGTCTCTCTGATCGATTATTTAATCACGTCACTCTTTGATCCAACGCACATAAGTTTTTTTTTCTGATTTGATCGACTTGATTTTGTTCATAGTTCTTACTCTTTCATGTGCATCTGCGACTGTTTGTTGCATTATTCGGACTAGATTTTGATTTTCACAGATCATGATTTGAACCTTTTGTGGATTGCGTTGGAATTGCGTAGGTGGTAGAGGAATTGCATCAACATTCTCCCCTCATTCCAACACTCCGTGAGTTAATTCAATTACAAATTTATTTTGTAATCAAAAGAAATATAATTACAAGAGTTCTATTTTTGATGCTTTAGATGTAACGAGTTCATTGTTGCCTTAGTATAATTTTTATTTTTAGCTTAAAAGTATATACTTATTTATGTATCGGGAGAAATCTGAAACTATTGATGAAATTGTTGTTTGCACATGTGGGAAGATCTTGTAACGAAGGCTAAAGATGGAGGGCTTGATGTGATTGATACCTATGTGTTTTGGAATGTTCATGAGCCTTCTTCTGGAAATGTAATGTACTTTACTTTTTGATTTCTTTTTTGGTTCATTTTATAATTTATAATACAAAATTAATCTGTTCTTTTGTTTATTTCAGTATAATTTTGAAGGGAGGTATGATTTAGTGAGGTTCTCGAAGATTGTACAAAAAGCAGGGATGCATGTTCATCTTAGAATTGGGCCTTATGTTTGTGCTGAATGGAATTTTGGGTAACTTTCTTTGTTTTTCTTGATTCTATTTCTCAAAACATATTAGAAGTTGTAGTTCATGCATAAAGGATTTAATGGTTTAACAAGGGTTAATAAGCTTAAACTTCAGAAAGAGTCCATGTTTGACTTTATGTTGTCAAAATTCCTTATTTTTTCCAAACTGATAATGAGCCATTTAAGGTCACAATTCCTTATTTTTTTCCCCTTAGTTTAATTTTATTTTATTTATGACAATTAACTTTAGTAAACTATGCAAAAGCTATAATTTTAAATAAATTTTTTGCAGAGGGCTATGAAAGGGTTCACAGAGAAAATTGTAAACTTAATGAAGAGTGAAAAAATGTTTGAATCGCAAGGGGGCCCAATTATTATTTCTCAGGTATAAGTTTACTTTTTCTATGCAGTTTTAATTCCGGTTTTTAGCTTAAATTTATGGAATAGTATAATGCAATTCTAGGGTTTTTGGGACGACATCACTGATTGTTTGAATGAGTGATAAAACATTGATTGGTGCAGGTGGAGAACGAATATGGTTCAGTAGGGAAGGCATATGGAGGTGCTGGCCATAACTACATGACTTGGGCTGCAAATATGGCCGTAAAAGTATGATATTTTACGTGTATATACAATCATATATATGGAGAGCAATAGTATGTTACTTTTATTTTTCAGGTTGGACACCAAATAATCCAAATGTTTTTGACTTTGAAATGAGTCACTCCCTTTGACTTTGCAATTATTAAGTGAAGCCGCAGCCTTGTGATCATGTGAAGCCATACCTCATATTCTAATCAGGTTTTGCCCATGGTTATGTTTATAGGGTTTAATATATTTCAATTCTTTTTGGTTTTATTTTGTGTTTATGCTTTTTACATTCAAGATTTATATCATTTAAATTAGAATTTATTTTATGAATGCATTTAAATAATGTACATGGTATTCATTAAGATTTAGACTAGAAAATTAGTTTATAGGGCCATAAGGATTTGAGCACATACATCAGTGCTACCATTTAGACATTCAGTGCAGGCCCAAGAATTGAAGAGTGACTTATTTTGTCATGGTATAGTCTTAGAGATCTGAATTATACATGATTATCCTCATCTACTATCTCATAGTAGGCTGCCAGAACCAAGTGGCAGCTTTACTATTGATGTTGACTAAGCAACCATAAACATCAACATTTGCACACCCATTTTGTCAGTTTTATGTATCCATTATGTCACCTCTTTCAACAAGTCAATACAATTTTGGATTCATCGTATCTGCTTCCATATAATGTGAAGTTAATATTGAATGGTTAATATTTTGGGCTCATTTATATCTCCACAAACATTGATTGAGAAATTTTGAGATGTATGTGCATATAGAGCAGCTCTAATCAATAAATGAGATGTTGTACTAATCCAAATCTAATATGTATGTGCAAATTAGAAGCAACTAACTTGTACATGGAAAGTTTTTATAATTTGTAATATGGTTTATGATTTGTAACTTGTTTTCAATGTTAGGAACGATACAATCAGAAATATGGTACAGAGGACCTCGACGCTAAATTTGGGAACGTGGACAACTCATACCCAAGATGGCTAGACATTGTCGGCTCAAAAAATGGCAGAGTCTATGGATTGGGGTCAAGTGTTGATGATTTTGTTATTCACAACAACAATGAGGAACCTTCACTCAACAATTCTAGTAATACCGATTGGGATAGTACACGATAGATGGTGTAACGACAAGAAGAAGAACAAGAAATCATCAAAGCTACACAATTGGAACAAGCACAAATAATTGATGAGTTTGAGGAAAATCTACGACGCACGGTGACTTAAGAGATGCTAAGGGCCACTGAGTTTTCCAATATCGGCCAAGAAGAGTATCAAGTTTAGTTGATATAAAACAATTTTGATGTATTGAGTACAAATAACCTACTTTTTAAATAATTGTTAATAATATAGTTTGATGAAACAAATAAACAATAGATTTTCCTTGATTTTAGTTTTTGATAAAATATAATAGTTAATAATATAGTTGTGATAATTTGATAGAAAATAACAACAATAATTTAAAAATAATAATAATAGCGACATCATATAAAAAAAGTGACTCAAATAGCGACACACATAGTGACATAAATAAAATATAGCGACAAATATAGTAACATGAGTAGTGACACCACTCAAAAATAGCGACACATGTTGTAACATTAATCAATAATAGTGATGCAAACAATAACACAATTAGCGACATCATTTAATAATGGCGACACACATGATGACATACAACAACTCAACTAGCGACATCATTCAACAATAGCAACATAAATAGTGATGCAACTAGCGACAACATTCAATAATAGCGACATAGATAGCAACACAACTAGCAACATTATTCAAGATTAGTGACACAAATAGTAATGTCATTAGCAACAACTTTCGTTAACAGTGACACATATAGCTACTTAAGTAGCGACATCATCAATAACTCAACTAGCAACATCATTTAAAAATTGCGACACAAATCGTGATTCAACTAGTGACAAATGCGATAGTAGTGACACAGATTACAACACAACTAGTGACATAATTAAAGAACAGCGACACAAACAATGACACTAATAGTGACATAACTCTAGATAGCGACACTTTTACCAGAAGTCGCTAAAAGTGTCAAAAAATTTTGCGACGTGTCTTTTGATGTCACTAAAATCTGCGACGCATTTATAGCGACACCTCCTTTGATGTCACTAAAAATGTCACTGACATAAAAAACGTCGCTAAAAATGTCGCTGACTATGTCGCTAAAGGCCATTTTTTTTGTAGTGTCATTTGTACATAATAGAACTCGGTTTTACTTTGTGCTCATTTCCATCTTTAACATAACCAAGCGGCTGATCAACAAATACCTTTTCCTCCAAGTGTCCGTGCAAGAAAGCTGATTTTACGTCAAGTTGGAAAACAGGCCAAGAGTTTTGGGCCGCCAATGCGATAAACAATCGAATAGTGTCATGTCTAGCAACCGGAGAGAATACTTCTGCATTGTCTACCCCGTATTCTTGCTTGTATCCCTTAGCAACAAGTCGTGCCTTGTACTTGTCAACTTCACCATTTTCTTTGAGCTTTGTTTTATAAATCCACTTGACACCAATAGTTTTGTATCCTTCTGGAAGATCCATGAGTTCCCAAGTGTCATTCCTTTCAATAGCATCGATTTCTTCATCCATTGCCTTTCTCCATTTTGCTTCTTGACTTGCAGTTTCGAAGGTTGTTGGATCACAATCGGCAAATAAAGCAAAATGAGTAATGATGTCATCATTGGCTTCAATTCCTGTTACCTCATAATCTTGCATCCACGCGGGTCTTTTCCGAATACGACGTGCCTCTCTTATTGGATCCATTTCTGCTGTAACTGGCGGAATAGGACTAGTGGTGATTGGAGTTGTACCCGTAGTTACGGGAGTAGTACTTGTGGTTGTTGGAGTACTACTTGCTAGCGTATCAGGTTCTTCCGCTTCAGCATCACATAAAAGTTGACCAGACGACATCTTATTATTCCAGTCCCAAGAGTTTTCTTCATCAAAGATGACATCTCTACTTGTAACAATTTTCTTTGTTATGGGATTAAATAACTTGTACGCCTTTGATGTGTCACTAACACCAAGAAAGACACATTTTTCACCTTTATCATCAAGCTTCTTCCTTTTCGCATCAGGGACATGAGCATATGCTATACACCCAAAAATTCTGAAGTGATCAACAACTGGTTTTCTTTCGCTCCAAGCTTCTTCTGGTGTCTTGTCTCGTAGAGCAAAGGTAGGACTCCTATTCAACAAATGGATGCACCAATTCACTGCTTCTGGCCAGAATTCCTTTGGAAGTCTTCCTTTTGCCAACAGACTACGAACCATGTTGAGAATGGTCCTATTTTTCCGTTCCGAGACACCGTTTTGTTGCGGTGTGTATGCTGTCGTGAGCTCTCTTCGAATGCCATGAGCTTCACAAAATTCTTCGAATACTTTAGAGCAATATCCTCCACCGCGGTCTGTTCGAAGAGCTTTGATGGTTTTTCCGGTCTCGTTCTCAACACGAGTCTTAAAGCTTTTAAATACACTAAAAGCTTCACTTTTTTCCTGTAAAAAATAAACCCATGTTTTGCGTGAAAAATCATCGATAAAGGTAATGAAATACCTTTTACCTCCATTAGAATTTGGTCTAATAGGTCCACAAATATCAGAGTGAACGACCTCGAGCACCTTCTTTGCTCTCCATGACTTTCCTTTAGGAAATTGAGTACGATGTTGTTTGCCAACAACACAATCTTCACAGACTTGAGATGGAGCAACAATTTGTGGCAAACCAGTCACCATATTCTTCTTTTGAAGGATCTTCAAGCCACCGAAACTTAAGTGACCATATCGATAATGCCACAACCATGTAGGATCTTTCACTTCCGCCTTCAAACACTTTTGAACACAATCAATCTTCAAAGGGAACAACCTGTTTGTGCTCATTTTCACCATAGCAACAACACCTCTTGAAGGATCATATATTTCACAAACAGAATCGCGGATAGTGATTACATAACCCTTTTCGATCAATTGACCAACACTTAATAAATTACTTTTCAAATCAGGCACAAACAACACATTATTAATGGTTTCCAAAGACCCATTCTTGGCTTTAATATTAATATTGCCCTTCCCCATCACATTCACGGTAGAGCAATTGCCAAAACTAACAGTTGAACGAAAGTCTTCATTTAAATAAGAGAAAGAAGACTTACTTCCACACATATGGTTACTGCAACCTGTATCCACATACCAGACATCAACATGCTCACTTTTGTGTTCCACTTGAACTGCCATTAACAATGTTTCTTCTTCCCTGTTCTCAACAAAATGCGACTGCTCCTTTCCATCAGGAAACTTTGTACGACACTCAGAACTATAATGACCAAATGCTTGGCATCGATAACACTGTATTTTGGATTTGTCAAATTGTTGATCACGTGCTTTCCACCTGCCTCGTGATTGATCAACACCACCATTATTGTTCTTTTGATCTCCTCTACCTCCACTTGTATAGCGCCATGTACTTCTGCCCCTACCTCGCCCTTGGCTGCGGCCACGTCCTCGTCCTCTGAAATTTGAGGATGAAGCAAAGGTAGAAGCTTTCAGAGCTTGTTCCTCAGAAGTCGAACTACGGTTCATTTTCTGCTCATGAACGAGCAAGGAACTTTGCAATTCATCAATAGAGAGGGTATCTATGTCTTTTGACTCCTCGATGGAGCAAACAACATAATTGAATTTCTCTGTCAATGATCGTAATATCTTCTCGACAATGGTAACATCCTCCATCTTCTCTCCATGGAATCTCATCTTATTGCTTATCTCCATGGTCCTTGCACAATAACTAATGACAGTTTCCCCATCTTTCATTTGCAAAGTCTCAAAATCTTTCCTCAAGGCTTGAAGCTGTGCTCGCTTCACTCTAGCAGAACCTTGATACTTTGACTTCATGGAATCCCATATATCCTTGGAAGATTCTTTGCAAAGAATAGTTTCCAAGATGGGACGATCAATAGCTTGAAAGAGATAATTCTTCGCCTTTAAATCTTTCAGCTTCCTTGCTTCGAACTCTGCCGCTTCCTCAGGTGCTCCAATTCCAGATTCAACAACTGACCAGTACTCCTTAGACCGTAGGAAGTTCTCCATCAACATGCTCCAATGGTCATAATGACCATCAAAGCGAGGAATGGCTGCTTGAACAAAATTTCCTTCTGATGCCATGTCTAATTACGAATAAACAAACCTATTCCTGTTGATAAACTCTCCCTTGTACTGTTTCTCTCTTTAACACTAGCTCTGATACCACTGATACAGTGGATAAACAGAGAGATAAATAGTTGAACAAAGCACTTGTCTTGTATATCAAACTATGAAAAATGGTCCCAATATATAGGGCTCAATACATCAATGCGAGAATAAGAAAAGTTGGAAGTTACATGAAGATAATTAATAAGAAACTCAAAAAGCTTGGGAGTTAGGAATATGAACATCCACATAATAATTATTCATAATAATATTGGAATTAATTTTATCAATAGAACCCTTCAATTTCGTGAGAACGTGAGAACCCTTCAAATGCACAAATTTAAAAATTAAATTTATAACTTAAAAGCTTTATTGGTTTTAATATTAATAAATATCATAATCTAACATTAAAATTATCTTTAAAATTTAAATTAATCAAGTTTTACACTAAATGCATAAATTTTGTCAAATGCATGAATTCGTACATGAAGTGAACACATTTATCATGATATGCGTAAATTTTTATTTCAAATGCAAAAATTTATCAAATGTATAAATTTTAACATTAAATGCATAATTTTATACATTAAATGCAGTTTTCACGTTCCCACAGAAACGAGGGTTTTTACTGAAACCATATATACATATATATATATATACATATATATATATATATATATATACATATATATATATATATATATATATATATATATATATATATATATATATATATATATATATATATATATATATATATATATATATATATATATATATGTATAGTTTCAAGTGAATACCATTAGTTTTGCAAGTACCGGAGGAATCTCACTTAAAACCGTTTTTTTAAAAACTTTTTTCATAATCATGTTAAAATTAATAATACAAGACCACTTGTAAAAAATCACACATAAACACACACTAAACTAAACTTATGTGAAATGTGCATATTCACATGAACTGCATTATTGTAAAGTTAGATTAATACTAAGCATGTTAACATAAATTTTTTCACGTTCACATGACTTTTAAGATGCTAGAAAGTGTGAATGTATGTAATTATTTACAAATAGCCTTATATTATTTGTATCTAAATAAATATGAAAAAATTAAAAAATGAAAACTTTTTTCGGAGCATTTTATATCTGAAACTCCTGTGTTCACAGGTACGCACAGTAGTTTGCATTTTTTTAGGTACTCACACGAACCATTACACACACACACACACACACACACACACACACACACACACACACATATATATATATATATATATATATATATATATATATATATATATATATATATATATAGTTAGATTCTATGGGGAACCGTATGCATCGAGAACCTAAAAAAGAACCAACCACAACCCTTAGATTAAATGATCAAGATGCACGTATTTGGTATGCATAAGGGTATTTTACGAAAAATAATATACCTAATCATTTAAATTTTAATTTTATATTAATTGAATATTTAATCAACTAATCAAACAATAAATGGTAAAATAAATTAAAGTAATACACTTTCAAAATTACAAAATCTAAACAATTTCAAAATTACAAAATCTAAACTATACGTGATGTGTCCAATATTAATAATTCAAATTCATGATGAATCTTGTTCATGGTCGTCATCAACAATTTCCGGTCATCTTCTTGTTCGTCATGATCATCGTCGTTGTCAAACACAATGCATCTTCATAGGATTCATTTAAAACACGATGCATACATCTTCATCGAATTCATCCGATTCATCTTCAAACACGATGCATTATATCGGATTTATCTTCAAACACGATCCATTTCATCGGATTTATCTTCAAAAACCATGCATCTTTATTGGATGCATCTTTAAACACGATGCATCTTCATCTTAATCTTTTGCATCTCCATCTTCATCTTTTGCATTTTTATCGTTTGCATGTTCATCTACATCGTTTGCATCATCTTTTTCGTCCTCAGCTTCATATGCATCATCTTGTGGTTGCCGACCAAGAGAGAGGAGGGAGGTTGTGTTCACCGGCCAAGAGAGAGTGGGTGGTCGCCGACCATGTGAAAGGGAGATAGAGGGCGGCCAAGTGTGTGTGTGTGTGTGAAAGAGGAAAAGAGAAAAGGAAGAATTAATGGGATGATAGTTAATTTATGGATTTTATTTCCTAAATTAATTACTCCTAAATATGGAGGTTATTAAAAATATCTTTGAGGTTCTAATTAATTATGAATTAATAATAAATATATTTGTCATTCCTAAATTGTCCTTAATGCATATTTGGTTTTCAGAGGTTACCAATGCATCGAGATTTGGTTCAAGTGAGTACCATTAGTTTTGCAGAGTACCGAAGGTACCTCGCTTAAAACCATTTTTTTGAAAATTTTTATATAATCATGTTTAAATTAATAATACAAGACTAATTGTAAAAGATCACACATAAACACACACTAGAACAATGTGAAACGTGCATGTTCACATGAACTGTACTGTTGTGAACGTATGTTCACACTAAGCATGTTCACATAAATTTTTTCACGTTCACATGACTTTTAAAATGTTAAAAAGTGTGAATGTATGTACTTTTTTTACAAATAATCTTATATTATTTGTATATAAATGAATATGTAAAAAAACAAATTTAAAAAAAAAAATTTCCGGAGCATGTTCACATCTGAAATCCGTGTGTTCACATGTACTCACGGTACTTTGCATTTTTAGGTACTCACACGAAATATATATATATATATATATATATATATATATATATATATATATATATATATATATATATATATATATATATATATATATATATATATATATATAGGGAGGTTCAATGGAAAACCACCATGCACCTGAAAACTTGTGAAAACCGCACTGCACCACCACAAATGCATCAAATTGCCCGTGTGATGCATCAAAATCCCGTGTGATGCATCAAATTTCCCGCGTGATGCATCAAAATCCCGCGTGATGCATCACATTATTTACGATCATGCCACCGTGTTTTTCATAATATGCACCAAATCGGACGGTTTGCGTAGGTTTCTATAGTTTTCAGGTCCATAGTGGTTTTCCATTGAACCCACCACTATATATATATATATATATATATATATATATATATATATATATATATATATATATATATGTATGTATGTATGTATGTATGTATGTATGTATGTATGTATGTATGTATGTATGTATGTATGTATGTATGTATGTATGTATGTATGTATGGTGGTACTTAGTTGTGGGCGGCTAATAATATATTGTAAAATAATAATGATAATCATTCAAAAGATGATTTATTGACTGAATTGGATGTGATGGATTTAAAAGATTATGGTTTGTCTTCCTGTGATTAGAGATACAATCTTTTAGTGGTAGTATTGGTGCCGGCTATGTAGCGTGGTAAATATTTAAATAAAAACAACAATTTAATAAGCTTGATGACAATTGACACCAACGGTGGAGAAGAAACCAGTTTTTTTATCTTAATCTATATATCAAGAAATAAAAGATAACGTTTAAATGTCATGTTTTGCGATAAATGATAAATACAAGTTATTATTTTTAAAATAAAATTTATCAGTTTTAAAATCTATAAGTGTTAATAAATAATTAACTTTCTTCACACCATTATATCTATTGACGTACTTGTCATTATGGATGAGCTCGGTTTCAAAATATACTTGTCCAAACAGAAAAAAGTGAAAACAAAAAATGTCCAACGTTAACAACCGAAGACAGGCCAAAAATAAACCGCTCTGGTTCCGTTTCAGTTTTTTCCAAACTTTAACATTGAAAAATAGAAAATCAAATTGAATCAGGTGAAACCAAAAACCGAATTAATGAAATTATAGGAACCGAAAGCCGACCTGAAAATAAATGGTCCGCTACGATTCGGTTCTATTCAGGCAAAACATGTTTTTTCCTCATCCCTAATCGTTGTATCATTATCTTTTGACATTAGTCGATCAATTATATTAATTAAAAATGTTTGTCAAATTCTATCAATTAAAAATATTAAAATTTAATAAGATAAGAATGTTACTCCCATCATATTATATATACATACATTTATGTAATCTTCTAATCCAATTAGAGCCTTTCACTTGGCCAACCATGATTGGTTGGGTTTTTTTTTCTAATTTTAAACTTCTCCTAATTCTTTTTTCTTTAATTTTGGTTTTTATTTTTAATTTAAAAATTTTCATATTCTTTTTATTCTTTTCTTTTAATTTTGATTTTTTTTAATTTTAACATTTTCATATTTTTTTTATTTTAAACTTTTCGTAATACACCCTTATCTTTGTGTTATCTTTTATTTAACGCTTTTATTTTAATAAATTTTTGTTTATTCCTCTTTTAACATTTATTAATATTACAATATTTTATTACACATTTAAAATTATGATTTTTAATTATACATATGTTTGACGTTATCTTTTAAAACTATTATGTTATGTTTAGTTGTATGAAAAAGAATTTATTATTAAAATACACAAACAAAATTCTAATAAAATTGCTTTATAATTAAAATATAACTAATTAATGTTCAGATTTTGTTGAAACATGACCGACCATGATTGGTTGTTTTTTCCTTTAATTTTTAACTTTTTAGAACAAACTCTTATCTTTGTGTTATATTTTATTTAATGTCTTTATTTTAATAAATTTTTGTTTAATCCTCTTAACATTTATCATTGCAAAATTTTCCTACACATTAAAATTATTTTATTTACACATATGTTTGAAGTTATCTTTTAAAACTATTATTTTTTTCTTTTTTTTATTTTAAGTTTTTCATAATACATCATTTTCTTTGTGTTATATTTTGTTTAATTCCTTTATCTTAATAATATTTTTTAGTCTTATTTTAGCAAATATTATTACAAAATTTTTCTTACACATTTAAAGTTATGATTTTATTTATACATATGTTTGAAGTTATCTTTTGAAACTATTATGTTTTGTTTAATTATATGAAAAACACTTTATTATTCAAATGCACAGTTGTAGGTCCCAAAAGATATCTCAAGTGTATAGCTTTAAGCTGTAGAGGGGGGGGGGGGGTGAATACAGCACTTTAAAAACTACTCACAATTTTCTCAATGTTTGTATGTATTATTAACAAATGTTAATTACAAACAAGCTTGAATGCGGAAAGGTTCAAGCTGAGATGACAGATACAACAGTATATCTAACTAGTCTAAGACTGACTTAAACTAATTACAATGAATACACTCACTAAGAATCACTCACTGTGTTTAAAAGACTCTGAGGAACAGCTTGAATAAGAACAGCTTAGACACTGAGTACTGTTTTATTCAAGCAAACTTTGCATGCATGAAAGACACACTTTGAATGCACGTTCACTCTTGTTTTAAGCACTTAGCTTTTTTTTTTTGGCTTTGGCTTAATCGATCAATCCTTGGAAGTTTCTTTTTATACCCACTCAGAGGATCTAAGTGAAGCTTCTTCATTGGACGAGATGAAAAAGGAGAAGTCTTGTTTGAAAAGACAACATAACTTTTCTGCACCTTTCTGAAAAGCAGACTTGTCTTCACATGTGCAGAACTTTTGTCTTTTCACTTTGTCTACTGTTGCATTGCCGTTAACCAAATAAGGAATGTCAACTTTATGTTTTTCTTCCTTGTAAAGGCCTATTTTGATATGAGAAAAAGGTCTGTCACCCTTTTTCAAATAACCTTTTGTCTTCATGTAACAGAACAGCTTGGGCAGACTGAGCAGTTCTGATTTCCACTTTGTCTTCGACTTTGTAAACTGATCTCGTAGTCAAATACAATACATGAGGACTTGGAAACACATTCCATAAAGTGTTTAGCCTGTTCACAAAGAACAGGTTCTGTTCACAAAGAACAGAATACTTGTAAACTGCCCAAGCTGCTCATCAGTGTAGAGCAGCGTAGACAGTTTATGTCCAGCCTGTTCAGCAGACTGAACAGCTTGGGCAAAACTGCCTTTGTTGCAACACATGCAACACATAGAACAGCTTTAGGCTGATATTGCAAATCATTTTCAGGTTTCAATAAGGCATATAACAGGCCTTAAATTCAACCTTCAAAGGCATCAACAGGTTTGATTAATAATCTCCCCCTCAGATGCAGAGCATGTTTGACTGAGGCCTTTTTGTGCCTAACAATCTCCCCCTATTTGCAATAACCAGTCTAAGCTGGTCTTATCAAAAGTCACTATATATTTTTACAGTACATTTGTTGAAATAAAATTACAACATCAACATAAAGTAAAAGATCAGTTTATATATACACTGATTTTTTATTACATTAGAACAACACATGTTCTTACAAAAGTACAACTGATGTACTGATGTATATTACAACTAATGTAAAAGGAAATTACAACATATGTAAATAAAGTACAACTAATGTACATTGGACTGTTTTTGTTAGGAGCAGAAAATGGTAAGCCTGTCCAACTGATGGACAGCTTCCATTCATCACCTACCCAGATGGCAGATGGACTTCATCACAGAGGAGGGGGGTCTATAAACATCTTCTCTAGTTCCTCTCTAGTATCCTCAAGTTCTTGAATTTCACTTCTTATTACCATAAACTTGGGATCCTCAAGTTCACCTCTTTCATAACAGCTTCTGAGCTGATCCCAGATAGCTGCTCTCCACCTGCTTGACTGCCTGAATGAAACTGCAAGTCTGAAGGCTACCAGCTGTCTCAGATCCACCTTGTATAGATCTGATGCTCTCTGAAAGCATTTCTTCTGAGTTAAGGGATCTACAAAAAATGCCCCCAGCTCAGGCTCTTCAATGATCTTGCCATCTTCAAACTCAATTCCACTAGGCAGGCTGTGATCAACTCCTTTCATCTCAATAGCATAGTCACCTTGTTCTATCAGGATGAGGAGTTGTTCCATCTCAGTGTCCTTCCTTGTCCTCCTGGCCTTTATCTTTGGTTGTGTCACATAGACACCTTCACTAACTTCTTTGGAGATCAGGCCAAGATTCTTCACTCTCTCGATCAGCTTCTTCACATATGCTCTGATAGTCTTGGCAGTTTCAGACTTAGACTCACTCAGAGCAACTGCCAGCTCAATCCATTCTCTGTACCCCATTTGTGCAACATCAGTGAAGTCATATGTTTCTAGTTCTGGGCCTGCTGCACCCATTCTGGTTATTTTTAAATTCCACTGACTGCCTTTTCTTGAAATTGGCACAGCTTTGACAATTGCCTCCTTAGCAAGCCTTCTATCAGCAACATATTGAAATTTTCTTCTTGCCAGGTTGTCAAAGTGAAATTAAGCTCTTGCAGAAGGCACTGAAGTTTTGGCCACTGAGACCTGAGCACCTTTTTCTTTTTCAGCTTCCTTTTCCTCTACTGATCCCTTAGCAGCTTCCAAAATTTTCTTTTGCACAACAAGAGAGGACATCTTAACTTTCCTTGCCTCTTGAAGTGCAAAAGACTTAGCAGCTTTTGCAGACTCTTCTTCTTTTCTTAAAGCTTCCAGGGCTTGAAGCTGTTCTTCTCTAAACTCAAAATACTTATGCATAGGAAGACCCATTTCTTTGGCCCTGGCTTTGTGAAATTGGATTTCTGCTGCTTTCTGCTGTTGAGGATCAGTTGCTGCTATTGCTTTACCTTTAGCTGCTGTAGTGATAGCAGCTTCAGGCTTTCCTCCTCCTCCTCTTCTTCTTCTAAGATCAGATGCCTCCTTCTGCTGCTTGGCCTGTCCTCAGGGATAGTTTCCTCCCCCTTAGATTTAGCAGGGATTGGAGATTCAACCTGAGTAGGCTGAGCAACATGGGAGGCACCTTCCAGTGTACCTGTTGAAGTTCCTGCTTGTTGACCAGTTTGTACTGCAGGCACTGGTTTCTCCTTAGGAGAAGAAGTTTTCTCCCCCTTAGACTTAGTCTTAGAGGCAGACGACTTCTCCCCCTTTGAAGGAGATGGACCAGCACCTTCAACACCCGGTCTGCCTGAAGACACAAAGTCATCAGGCTTGCCAGCAGTTTTGCCAGCAGGCCTGGGGCCAACAAGGCTATTCACTAAGAATGCCAAGTTATCCTTCACCTCTGCAAGCTGGGTAAGACAAACCTGAAGAGAAGAGGATTGGGTATCAGCAAGGGAGGTCAGCTTAACAATATTTTTCCTATCAGACTCAGTGAACAGCAAACTTTGAAGCTGTGCAAGATGTAATTCGAGAGAATCTTGCACATCAGCAAGGTTTGATGACACAGAATTTGATAAGGAGCTAATGAGGTTGTTCAAGCTGGCCAGAGTAGTAGGAAGAGTAGTGTTGCAAGAAGTGAGGAGAGATGACAGCTGTTGAGAAATAGCTGTCATTGAGGACACAGAGTCCTGTTACAGTGAAAGAATAGAGGAGAGGGAGGTGGACACATTTTGCAGCTGTGCAGTGAGTGCTAACAGCTGTGGAGAATTATATGTTTGTGGAGTGGCAGGAAAGGAGTCTTTGAACAAATCAAAGAACCCCTTAAGCTGTTCAGACACAGAGTCTGAAATAATAGAGGGTAGAGAGGTCATGGTAGTTTCCAAAGAACCAACTTTGTTGGTCAGCAGAGAAAGCTGATCCTTCAAAGGCAGGTCTTTAGGAGATGGAGGTGTATGGGTGGACTGTTTAGATTGGGTAGATGGAGAAGATGATGAGGAGGCTGGTGTATGAGGATGTGATGGAGAGGGAAGAGGAACATTTGAAAGAAGCTCCATAGCCTGGGCAAAAGTAATGTGGCCCAGCTTGGAGGGGTCAAAGGGTCCCTCAACAGCGGCTGTAGCTGCTTCATCAGGAGAAGGGGTTGATGTTGGGGGCCTTTCAGATGCTGCTTGTGTTGCAACATCCTCATGAAGGCCAGTGGGTGTTCCCTCTGCAGTGCCTTGGTGTAAAAGCACCTCATCATGGGGAGATGGGATATGCATTTCAACATCAGCAGTGGTGAAACCTGCTGATGGAGTTTGCATAGAGGGAGCAGCCTCACCAGAGGGATGGTATGATCCCTGAGGTTCATCAGCTTGGGTTGTTGGTCCCTCAGCAGCTGTTTGGTGTAGAACAGTTGTATCATGGGGAGCAAAAGTTTGAGGCTAAGCTGCTGATTGGTCTATACCAGCAGCGTGGGCACCTCGTGCAGACTCAGGGTGTAAAGAGATTTGAGTGGGGGACAGTGTGGACTCAGTATGGAGTGGAGAGGGCTCCTGTCTTTCAATATTCTCAGCCTGTTGGGAGGCTGGAATAGTTGAGGTGGTAATCTCCTTTTGTACAACTGGTTCCTGTTGGGAGGAACCAGAGGGTCTAGGCTGACTCTGGGTGGACTCAGGTTGGAGTGAAGCATGCTCCAATTGGGCTGAACCTTCTCCCAATATAGGAGAGGCAGCAGGGGTTGCTTCTCTTACAACTGAACCCTGTTGGGAGGGAACAGAGGAGGTGGTTGTTTTGGCTGGTTTCTTTTTGGAGAGGGATTTTCGTTGTTAGTGGATGGATGAAGTGGGTGATTGTGGAGATGTGATGAGGGGTTCAGACTGGACAGGTTTTGAGACTGGGTCAGAAACAGGTGGGTTGGCCTGTTCCATAGTCTCAGGTGCCACAAAGGCACCAGCCACAGAGGCTTCAGGGTGAGGAGCCTGCTCCCCCTCAGCCACAGAGGCTAAGAGAGCAGACTAAGACTAAGCTGTTTTGGCTTTCTTTTTCACAGGCCCAGCTTCAGCGGTTGCCAGGGTCCTCTTAACAAGTTTGGACCTGGCTTTGGATTTTCTCGTGAGAGCAGCAGCTTCTGGATCCACCCTCATAGCAGAGGGTCCTTCCACCAATCCTAACAACCTCCTCATTTGTGTGGACAGAGGAGGCTCATTTGGAAGTACAGGAGTGTAGAAAACTCTATTCCCTATTACATGGAATGCAGCAGTATGAAGTAAAGGCTGAGAGTTGTACAGATGCTCACCACAAATGTGTCTGAATATGAGGCTCAGAAACCTGGGGTATCGAACAGCAGCTGGTCTTGGCTCTTGCTGCACCAGGTTCCTCAAGTTCAGAAATATCCACTTGGCCATATCAATTGTAGTCCCATCCACCAGTTGTAGGACTATGGGGACTTCATCACGGCTCAGTTGGTCAAATGAACCAACTTTGCTACTGAAGCTCATCATCACAGAAGCAAATAGAAAGCTGTAGGTAGGAGACAAATCCTTCCTGTACAGCGTTGCTCCAATTTTTGGTTCTGCTACACCACAGAAGCGTAGCAAATTTCCCATTTGCTCATTTTCAGGCTGGGGCATGTCATATGTTTCAGCAATGGGCAGATGAAGAACCTCCCTGAGAAGATCAGCAGTAATCTCAATGGTTTGAGTCCCATTGAGAATAGTCCCCTTGATGACTTTGGTGTTGGGGTTGTAGGCACAAGTGTACCAGAACTTGTACACCATCTCCTGGTACAGGACACCAGGAGTTGCAGTCATAGCATAGTTCAACGGATGAACTGTCAAAAACTCCACCATTTGATCATAACCTTTCCCCACATAGTTTTTGGGGATTGTAAGGTTGGCAATGTAGTTTGTGGGTTTGAGGGTTAGCATTGTGGTGACTGATGGATGCTTCTGCACATCATCACCAACAAACACTGGTAGGAAGGGGTTATTTCTGTGAGCCATTTTGGGAGTAGAGAAAGTAGCAGAAGCACAAGACACTTAGTCGAATATTTAGGGTTCTTAGAAGGCAGATGATAGTAGTGAGGAAGACGAAGATGTAACAGTATAAGGTATTTATAGGACTTGAATGTGAGTGTGTATGAGAGAGAAAGATTTGGGCGGTTGATTTTAAAAGGTCGTTAACGGAAAACGGAACGGTTGTCCATGTTAGACCGTTTGTCAGACCACTTGAGCCCTTTTTAATCACTAACACACGTAACTCACATTATCCGCAGTAATTAAATTAAATAAAAACATTAATTAAGTAACTTAAGTTTGAAGAAAGGTAATTAAAACTGTTGGTCAAACCTGTGATGAGCAGATTCATCACAAGCTGTTCATTCTTCAAGCTGTTCCCTCAGCCTGTCCAACTATGTAGGAATAGGTTGTGTCCAATAGCTGAACGAGTAAACTGTTTGTGTTCAGCCTGTTGTATGTTCAAGCTGATCAAGGATTTCAGAAAAATGGCTAAGTACATAACACGCAGAGCATGTTCTGTCTAAGCTGTTCTGAGAAACTTGATCAGTGTGAGACATACACAGTTTTAGCCCTTTGAGGACACTTAGTCACTTTTGTTTAACATGCCCAGCTTGCTGACAAGGTCATTAAACCTTGTTTCATCCAGAGGTTTGGTGAAAATGTCTGCAAGCTGTTCATTTGTGGAAATAAAACTTACCTCCACATTACCTTTCTGGATGTGATCCCTGATGAAGTGATGTCTGACTTCAATATCCTTTGTTCTTGAATGAAAAACTGGATTGTTGGAAATGGCTATGGCACTTGTGTTATCACACAGAATAGGAATTTTCCTATACACAAGCTCATAATCTTCAAGCTGATGCTGCATCCACAGAATCTGCCCACAGCAGCTTCCAGCAGCAATGTACTCAGCTTCAGCAGTAGAAGTAGACATTGAGTTCTGTTTCTTGCTGCACCAACTTATCAACTTACCACCAAGGAGTTGACATCCACCTGTTGTGCTTTTCCTATCTAGCCTGCAGCCTGCAAAATCAGAATCTGAATAACCTGTTAGTTCAAGGCTGGAGTCTTTGGGATACCAAAGACCCAAACCTGGTGTACCCTTCAGGTATCTGAAGACTCTCTTAACTGCAGCTAGATGAGATTCCTTTGGATCAGCTTGGAACCTAGCACACAGACAGGTGGCAAACATAATATCAGGCCTACTAGCAGTTAGATATAGCAAGCTCCCAATCATACCTCTGTAAGCTGTTACTGAAACAGCTTTGCCACTGGTATCAGCATCCAATTTTACATTGGTTGCCATTGGGGTTTTAATAGGAGAACTTTGATCAAATTTAAACTTTTTCAAGAGATCTAATGTATACTTTCTTTGATTTATGAAAATTCCAGTTGAGGTTTGTTTAACCTGTAATCCTAAAAAGAAAGTAAGTTCTCCCATCATACTACTCATTTCATATTTAGATTTCATGAGTAATGAAAAATTCTTGCATAACTGCTCATTGGTAGAACCAAATATTATATCATCCACATAAATTTGAACAAGCATAATATCAGATTTCACCTTCTTTATGAACAGTGTAGTATCCACTTTACCTCTGGAATACCCATTGCTCATAAGGAACTCAGTAAGAGTGTCATACTAGGCTCTAGGTGCTTGTTTGAGACCATAGAGAGCTTTGTCCAACTTATAGACAAAACCTGGATGATGTTCATTTTCAAAACCTGGAGGCTGCTTGACATAAACTTCTTCTTGCAGCTTTCCATTTAAAAATGCACTCTTCACATCCATTTGAAATACCTTAATGCTCTTATGAGCAGCGTAGGCTTGATACAAACGAATTGCTTCTAGTCTGGCCACAGGAGCAAATGTCTCATCATAGTCAATGCCTTCCTCCTGTCTATAACTTTGAGCAACCAGTCTTGCCTTATTTCTTATGACATGACCTTGCTCATCCATCTTATTTCTGAAAACCCATTTAGTGCCAATTATAGTTTTGCCTCTAGGTGCAGGAACCAGCTTCCATACCTTGTTTCTCTCAAACTGATTGAGTTCTTCTTGCATGGCAGTGATCCAATTGGCATCTTTTACTGCTTCATCCACTTTCTTTGGCTCCATTAGTGAAACAAAACTAGAGAACATACAGAAGTTCCCTAAGCTGTCCCACCTTGTTTGTACCCCTTTGTTGATGTCACCAATTATTTGATCATTGGGGTGACATCTGATCCACTTAGGATCATTCTTCAATGATGATTCTCCTGAGTTATCAGCAGCTTCAGCAAGTCCTGTTGAACAGCTTTCAAGATTTTCAGACACACTGTTGTCTTGAGCCTGCTCACTTGTTGAACATGACTGACCACTGTTGAACATATCAGCAGAGGAACCAGGAAAATCAGCATTGATAGGTTCAGGACATGCAGTTGTAATTAGGTCAGTACACTTATTCACACAGGGTGTATTGACATAATCACCATCATGACCATCATGATTAACAGGTTCCACACTGGGTGTTGTGGAAGCTTTTGAGTCCTCTTCATTGTTTGAATGCATCAGATCATCAAAGTTTAATTCTCCTGAAACTGATTCAGGAACAGCTTTGGTGGTAGCATTCTTGGACTCTTCAAAGGTGACATTGATAGATTCATCTATCACCTTTCTTTTGTTGTTGTACACTCTGTATGCTTTAGTGATAGCAGAGTAGCCAATAAACACACCTTCATCAGCTTTTGGTTTAAACTTTGCCAGTTGATCCCTTTGATTCAAAATGAAGCAGGGACAACCAAATACATGGAAGTAACTGACATTTGGTTTCCTCCCTTTGAGCAGCTCATAAGGAGTCTTGTTGAACGTTTTCACCACTAATGATCTGTTTTGGGTGAAGCAGGCAGTGTTAACAGCTTCAGCCCAGAATGATGAAGGTAAACCTGATGCACACAGCATGGTTCTAGCAGCTTCAATGAGAGTTCTGTTTCTCCTTTCAGCAACTCCATTTTATTGTGGAGTTCTTACAGCTGAAAAGTTTTGAGTAATTCCTTTCTCTTCACAGAAGTCTTCAAGAGTACTGTTTCTGAATTCAGTACCATGATCACTTCTAAGCTGCTTTACTTGGGCAGAGTCCAGCATTTCCATCTTTTTCACAAATCCAATAATTTCTCTAGCAGCCTCTCCTTTGCTCTTCAAGAAGATAACCCATGTGTACTTGGAGAACTCATCAACCATTACTAGAGTATATCTTCTTCCTCCTAGACTTGGGACATTAACAGGTCCAAACAAGTCCATATGGATTAGGAAGAGTGGAGTATCAATAGAGGAGTTATGTTTGGATTTAAATGATGACTTTCTCTGCTTGCCTTTCTCACAAGCTGTGCAGAGTTTATCTTTAACAAAGGTCATAGAAGGCAAACCTGTCACCAACTCTTTCTTACAGAGTTTGTTGATGTTCTTGAAGTTCGGATGTGACAGCCTTTTGTGCCATAACCAGTTTAAGTCTGCATTTGTTCTTGTGAGAAAGCAGGTTTCAGTTGTGGGATCAGCAGATTGCATGTCCACAACATATACACCTTTCTTTCGTTGAGCACACAGCACAACCTTGCCTTGGGGATCCAATATGTAACCCAGGTGCTCATCAAAGTTAACCTTATAGCCAGCATCACACAGTTGGCTTATGCTAACAAGGTTATGTTTTAGCCCAACCACATAGGCTACTCTTTTAAACACTGCAGCACCAGCTTTAAGAGTTCCATATCCCTCAGTGGATCCCTGTACATTGTCACCAAATGTGACTTTTGGCCCTTTTTCAGGCCTGAGATCACTCAGCAGGTCCTTACAACCTGTCATATGCCCTGAGCAGCCACTGTCCAAGTACCAAACCTGGGATGGTTGTTTTTCCTGCAGAGTGATAAGAAGAATATTAGATACTTTTAGGGGAACTCATCACATAGATGAGTTCTCCTACTTCATCAACATTTTTTGATGGACTTGTGATGTCAACACTAATATTTCCTATTTGAATGGTATTAGCTTGAATACCACTCTCATTGGCTAAGATGTTTCCAACACTGTTTATGTTGGCAATGAGAGAAATATCAGAGTCAGCAGGCCTCATGTCCAAAGCTTCAGGACAGTCTTTGGCCAAATGTGTCTTCATTCCACATTTATAACATTTTCTTCTTTTAGTATTTTTGGAAAAAGACTTTTCAGAAACACATTCTGGATTATTTCTATTGATTCCATCAGTAGTTTTAGCAAACTTATTACTTTTTGATGAATCAACAGCTTGAGTGGAAAGTTCAATAACCACAGCTTTGCCTGTCTCTTCTTTCCTCTTTTTAGGATAGCAGATATCAAAGATAGGAAGCTTGATTGGCTTTTGACCTTCCACAGGTTTAGGAAACTTATTCCCAGATCTCTCAGGCTGAGCAATGGCTTTGCCTTTGCTCTTCCTGAGATGTGATTGATGCTGCCTATCAACATAATCATTATTCCTGGTTTTTAAATACTTATTCTCATTTAAAACCAGTTTACCACTATGATTAGAAAACTTATTTGAAATCACAGCAGTTTTGCCTTCAACCTGAGACTTACTCTTGTTAAAGGCAGACTGCTTTCCCTTTGAAAACTTATTTTCAAAGTGTCCAGCATTAAAAGGATTAGTATGCCTTTTTACACCAGCTTTAGACCCAAAGTCTTTTTTGTCAACAGCTTTGGTGTCCACAGCTGCAGATTGGACATGGTTTCCTTTCTTTTGCTTGTGTGAATCAGCAGAACACTTAGCAAGCTTATTAGATGAAGGACTGATTTCATCAACAGCTTTTGAGCTGGGTTCACACAAGCTGTCAGTGTTTTGAGGCCTGACAAACCTGTTTGTTGAGATTAATTTACCATTCACTCTTTGAATAAAAGTGTTTGGAAGCTCACCAAGAGTGGACAAGTCTTCTTTTAAATTATTAACCTCAACAATGGAAGCTGCTGTGTCAAGATCCCCTCCAAGATAGGCTTGGATTTGTGCAGGGATCTGCTGACTTATACAGTGGCTGACTTTTTGTGCAGATTGGCACCAAGAGTCAACTATCTTTTGAAGCTTAACATGTTTTATATCTGTTTCTCTCTTTTCTTCCAGTAAAATGGAATTGATGTGTTTTAATTCATCAAGCTCAGCTTCCAACTTATGGAAGCTGTCCAGTTCACTAGACTTTGTTTCAATATAAGTTTTAAGCTTAGAGATTTCAGATAATAAAACAACATGCTTCTCAACAACAGCTTTTAGATCAACAAGCATATATTCAAACATTTTAACTTTTTCTTCAGAACTGTAATCCATAAAATTTTGTACCTTATACATCATTGTAGGGTTCCAATTCTCCAAGTTGCTGAAAGCTTCAGCTTCAGCCAGATCCTGTTTGAAGTTGCTTGTTGATGGGACATCAATGTTGGCCATCATACAGTTGTTGTCTTCTTCATCAGATGATGAATCAGACTCCTCCCAGTCACAAGTTTCAGCCATTAGTCCCTTTTGCCTGTTAGAAACCACTGAGTTTTCTAACTTCCTCAGCTTGGCCATGGCCATAAGGTACTTAACCCTGTAGCCATCATCCTTGTTTGTCTTGTGTGGTTTGGATGTCTGACCAACAGCTTTTGACACACAGTCAGCAGCTATATGGCCAGTTTTGCCACATTTGAAGCACTCAGCTTTGGTCTTGTCAAATGCTTTCTTTTTGACAGCATTTGAGCTTCCCTGTAGCATGTTTCTTCCAAACCTTTTCCTGTTGAACCTTTTGACAAGCATGGCTATCATCTGCTCATCATCCAGTTCAGCACTATCTGCATTGTCTTCCTCATCAGATATTTCCTCCTTATCATCAGCCTGTTGATCAGGTTGAATGAACACATCACTCACTTGATTTACAGGTTGTCTCACACTAGCCACAAAGGCTGCACCTTTCTTAGATATTTCCAAGGCATTTCTCTTCTGTTGCCTTGATTGCTCATCATTTAGTAAGGATCCATATAAGTTAACAAGATCCATACTTTTGATGGTACCTGAATTCCTTAAAATTGTAGAAAAATAATTCCATTCCTCAGGCAGAACATCTAAGAATTTGTTTACCAAAGTCAGGCTATCCTTGATGATCCCAACAGCTTTGAGATCATTTACAAGAGCAGTAAACCTGGTGGGTTTCAGTGAGAGTCTCCTTTGGTTTTGCAAAGAAGAGTTCATACTGTCTAACACGATTGTTAATCCTGTTGTCAAGTGTGATTGTGGGTCCATCATAGACGGTACAAAAAGTATCCCACATCTCCTTGGCAGTCTTCATCTTCTCAACCTGTTTGAACACATCATCAGGTAGAGAGATGATCAGATTGTTTCTGGCCTTTGCATCAAGAGCCACCAGTCTTTTGTCTTCATCAGACCATTGAGCTTTTGCTTTCTCAAATGTTCTGATCTCAGGAGCAGCTCCTTCAACAGCAGGAGTTATTGTTGTAACAGAGGTTGGCACATAGGGACCCTCCATTACAATCTCTGGTAATTGTACATCCAGATTCTCTAAGTAGAGCATCATTCTGCACTTCCAACCAGAAAAGTTCTAATGATTAAACTTTGGAGGTTTGCCCATTGAGCCATTGTCATAGTATGAGGAATTTGCAGCACTGTTCTCCATGGAAATTTTGGGAGAATGAGAGATCTAGAATGACACACACTCTAAATTGCTCTGATACCAGTTGTTGGTCCCAAAAGATATCCCAAGTGTATAGCTTTAAGCTGTAGAGGGGGGGTGGATACAGCACTTTAAAAACTACTCACAATTTTCTCAATGTTTGTATGTATTATTAACAAATGTTATTACAAACAAGATTGAATGCGGAAAGGTTCAAGCTGAGATGACAGATACAACAGTATATTTAACTAGTCTAAGACTGACTTAAACTAATTACAATGAATACACTCACTAAGAATCACTCACTGTGTTTACAAGACTCTGAGGAACAGCTTGAATAAGAACAGCTTAGACACTGAGTACTGTTTTATTCAAGCAGACTTGCATGCATGAAAGACACACTTTGAATGCACGTTCACTCTTGTTTTCAGCACTTAGCTTTTTGGCTTAATCGATCAATCTTTGGAAGTTTCTTTTTATACCCACTCAGAGGTTCTAAGTGAAGCTTCTTCATTGAACGAGATGAAAAAGGAGAAGTCTTATTGAAAAGACAACATAACCTTTTCTGCACCTTTCTGAAAAGCAGACTTGTCTTCACATGTGCAGAACTTTTGTCTTTTCACTTTGTCTACTGTTGCATTGCCTTTAACCAAATAAGGAATGTCAACTTTGTGTTTTTCTTCCTTGTATAGGCCTATTTTGATATAAGAAAAAGGTCTGTCACCCTTTTTCAAACAACCTTTTGTCTTCATGTAACAGAACAGCTTGGGCAGGCTGAGCAGTTCTGATTTCCACTTTGTCTTCGACTTTGTAAACTGATCTTGTAGTAAAAAACAATACATGAGGACTTGGAAACACATTCCATAAAGTGTTTAGCCTGTTCACAAAGAACAGGTTCTGTTCACAAAGAACAGAACACTTGTAAACTGCCTAAGCTGCTCATCACTGTAGAGCAGCGTAGACAGTTTGTGTCCAGCCTGTTCAGCAGACTGAACAGCTTGAGCAAAACTGCCTTTGTTGCAACACATGCAACACATAGATCAGCTTTAGGCTGATATTGCAAATCATTTTCAGGTTTCAATAAGGCATATAACATGCCTTAAATTCAACCTTCAAAGGCATCAACAAGTTTGATTAATAATCTCCCCCTCAGATGCAGAGCAGGTTTGACTGAGGCCTTTTTGTGCCTAACAACAGTACGTGATTTTAATGAAATTGCTTTATTATTAAAATGTAACAAACTGATATTCAGATTTTTTATTAAATATGATCATGTTTAATATTGAACACTACTATTATAACGTTGGTAAGTCCTAATCGATGTATTGGAGACACTACCATTATAACTTTATTTGATTTGGTCGTAACACCAACAAATAAAAATTGGCGATAAACCTAATTATTGTCAGAATTTCAAAATATAATTATGAATATTTAATTATTCAATTCCGGTTCCGATCCGATTTAATAAGACATGCTTTGTAATTTTAGCATTGCAAAATGTTGCAAACCAATTACAGGAATTAACTAATAGTATCATTTGGCTTGCTTCTTGAATATATATCACAATATCAGCTTTCCAGTTTCACTTTTCGATCCTGATTTATTTGAGTTTCGTTATTTGAATTGTTTGAAAAATATTTATTCAATTATTTTTTATATTTATTTTTGTAATTAATATTTTTGATCCCGCAGTAACGCGCGGGTGTTCAACAACTTGTATATATACATTTATTAAATAGGTTCAACCAACTACGTTTTTTTATATTTAAGTTTTTCATAAAACACCATTATCTTAGTGTTATCTTTTATTTTGCCATTTTATTAATAAGTTTTCGTTTAGTGCTCTTTTAACAATTATTATTACAATATTTTCTTACACACTTAAAATTATGATTTTAATTGTACTTATGTTTGGAGTTATTACAATATTTTCTTACACACTTAAAACTATGATTTTAATTGTACTTATGTTTGGAGTTGTTTTTGGAAACTACTATGTTATGTTTAATTGTATAAAAAATGCTTTATTATTCAAATGTACGATACAAATTCTAATGCAATTTTATTATAATTATAATGTAACTACTTAATATTTACATTTTTTTATTAAATATGATCATGTATAACATTGAACATTACTATTATAAAGTTGACAAACCCTAATCGATGTATTAGAGACATTACCGTTATAAATTTTTTTGATTTGATCATAAAACCAACAAATTAAATTGACGATTAAATCTAATCAATGTCAAATTTTCATATTATGATTATGAATATTTAATTAGTTAATTCTGGTTCCGATCCGATTTAATAAGACATTGTTTGTAATTTTAGCATTGCAAAATCTAGAAAGTCGATCATAAAAACCAATTAACTGTATCATTTGTCTTGCTTTTTGAAATATCAGCTTTTCAATTTCACTTTTTGTTTGAATTGTTTGAAAAATATTTTATTTATTTATTTTTGTAATTAATATTTTAAACTTCGCAGCAACGCGCGGGTGTCAATAACTCATATATATACATTTACTAAATCTATAGAGCCAATGGCATTTTTCCACATTTTTTCTTTTTTTTTTAAATTTAAAATTTTCATAACATACCATTATCTTAGTGTTATCTTTTATTTGGCCCTTTTATTTTAATAAAAAATTGTTAAGTCATCTTTTAACATTTTTTATTATAACATTTTATTACACGCTTAACATTATAATTTTAGTTATACTTATGTTTGGAGGTTGTTATGACATATTTTGTACATATTTTTCAGTCATATTTTGCCTCGGATTTGGGTTATTTTTTCCTCGAATTGTTTAAATACGGCCCTGATTTGTTTATTTTTTGTGTTTTGCAGTTCGATGGTTGCCTGAATTTGAAAAGAACGGATTCTGGAGCTTAAGTTTCGAATTTACGGGCTGAGCCGGTCTCCCTAGGAATTCTGTTGACTTTGACCAGCTGCCCTGAACGCGGCCGCGACCAGCTCATCGCGACCGCGCTGTCCTGCGATCTGTGGATCGCGCCCATGCTTCCTATCGCGACCGCGATGGACCCAGCGCGGCCGCTATGCCAAGAAAATATAAAAGACATGCAGTCGTTTCATTTTTTTTATGAAATTTTACATACGAACTTTTACACATAGTTTAGGGTGCGATTGCTGGGTGTTAGCTAGTTTTCGGTTTTTAGCTTAGATTAGAGTAGATTTACCAAGCATTAGGCTAGAAGATTGGATTCAAGCTTACGGTTGCGAGATTGGCTAGATTTTCTTACGGTTTTTGGTACACTCTTTCCGATTTAATTTCTGTTATGATGATGTTTAGCATAGATCTCGTTTATTTTATTGTTTTTAATATGATTAGTGAGTAGTTTAGCTAAGCACTTGCTTGGTTACGTTTTTACATGGATTAGTGGAGTATTTGATGGTTTTGGTTGAGAAGTGTTTTATTCATTGATGTATCATCGATTCATACGATTAATATGTGTAAAATCAGTATTATAGTTGATTTTCTAGCATTATTGTGATCATGATTATTGATTATAAATGCTGATTTTTATAAACTTTATCAAATTTAAGTGATTTATTAATTGGTTGCCATTTCTAGCATTATTGTGATTATGAGATAGTGACTAGTTAATAATTGTGAAATCATTGTATGCAAATTAATTCTTAGAAATATTGTGATTATAGGATTAATTTAATCTTTGATTTCCTTAGACTTGATTGATGTTTATGCGACTAAATTGAATATTTAGAGTTATTTCCGAGCGCTTGACGTGTAACCAGTTTTAATTTCTAAAAGATAGATTTAGTTAACTTAATTAATCGTAAAAGACATTTATTGTTGATTTTTAGAAATTGGGGAATACTGGAGAACTCCATACTTGATTTTCTGAAATTAATAAAATATGTCCATGAATCGGTTTTACATCAAAGTTTCAAACTCTTGAGCTTAAAGGATTTAAAACGGTTGGATTTAATTCCAACTTAATTTTCTTTGACCAAAAACATCTTAAGTGTTTTTACACCCTTTTACTCCATTAATCCTAAAAGACGTATCCAAGTGAGTGTTGCTTTTAATATATCTGATTTTATCCTGTTTTAGCGTTAAAGTTTATAATTTTAGTAGTCTGATAGATAGTATAGTTTTAAATATTTAGGGTTATAATCATCCTCAACCCTTATCCATGGTTAGATATTAGTGATAATTCTAATGATAGATTGAATAAGGCATTATTCGTAATTTTAACATCGCGAAATCTAGAAAACCAATGATAAGAACCAACTAACAATATCATTTGTCTTGCCACTTGAATCTATATTTGAATTGTTTGAAAGTATTTTTTTCATTTGTTTTTATATTTATTTTTATAATTAATATTTTGATCCCGCTGCAACATGTGGGTGTTCGATAACTCGTTCATATATATTTAGAGAACTAGAAAATTAATATTTCGTAACAAATATAAATGCCATTTTTTATTTATTAAAATGGTTTAAATTTATATGGTTTTATTTTAACTTACTAAATTATATATATATATATTATTAGAAATAAAAGCAACGTATAAAATTATTTAGCATTAATAAGAACCATAAACATTTCAATAACACATCAATACAACTTATTTACCTTGAAACACGTTTCAGTATATTTTAAAAATGTTTTTAAATATTTATAATTCTTATTAATGCTAACTATTTTTTGTATTTTTTTTTTTTTTTTTTGAAGATTTTATGTAATTTACTATAAGGAGTTACATTTTATTTTGGTTGGGAGAAGGATTGTTTGATCGATTATGATTTTTTTTTTAGTTTTTGATGTTCACTACAAGAAATAAGGCGTTTAGTGACGAAAAAAATTTGCTCACTAACAGTGAAAATATGGTCACAGATGGTATTTAGTGACCAATATTTGAGTGGTCACAGTTCGTCACTATAGGTCCGTCACTAATTTTTGACAGTGACCAAATATGAAACTGGTCACTATATATATAGTGGTCACTATGTTTGTGACGACTATTTTTGTCACTGAATTTCTTCACTAAATAGTAAATGTCGTCACTAAAAGTTGATTAGTGACCAACTTTAATCACCAAAAAAGTGGTCACTAATTGGGGTTAGTTAACTGTTTCCATTGACGTTCATTAAATACCAATATAATGGTCACTGAACTACTATTAGAGACCAAAAAAAGTGGTCACTGATAATAATGGTCACTGAACTACTATCGAAGACAAAAAAAAGTGGTCACTTATCAGAGACCAAATAAAAGTGGTCACTATTACTTCTAAAAACCAAAAAGAATGGTCTCTATCTTACCGATATTAATCAACAATTAGTCACAAAATCTCTATTAATTTTTAGTTTTCAATAATTAAAAATATACTAATTTATAATAACTAAAATCTAAAATATTAATCTTATTAATATTAGATCAGAAATTTTCATACACACTAATAATTACATTAGTTAACATCAGTAAAATCATTTTAATATAACCGAGAGAACTAACAAAGATAAGATTCACTAAGATAATCCAACAAACATAACATTTTTCAAGATAATCCAACAAAAATAACATTCATCAGAATAATCCAACAAAACTAACATTCCTAATGTTTGATATCTTATATTATGACTATCAAAAGCAAAAGCAATCCAAGTGCGTCAGATCATGTCGATCTTGTATGAAGATCACTACAAAAATTATAAAAAAAAAATCAATGATTAATAAAATAATTATTGGGTAATTATTTTAAAATAATCAATATAAGACATGAACTTACATTTTTTTGAGATTGTAACCTTGATAAACGTAATAGTTCTTCCATCATGAATTCCATGTTTCTTTCATCTGATTATGTTCCTCTTGAAGGAGGATTTGTTTTTCCTTAATAATCCGAACTTCTTCCTCTAAAGCCTTTGATCTCTCCTTTTCTAATTACAACTCCATTCGCAAATTCTCTGTGGCTAAACTCTGCTTGTTTGAAGCATAAACGTCCTCTTACATGTCCCGGAATACGACGTAGCTTTTCCAAACAAATTTCTACCGGTGAACAAGAAGAAGCAACATCCTCCCTCACTAAATCAATCTGTATCAAATATAATTTAATAATAAAATAAGTTAATATTCTTGACATTAACAAGAATCAACCTCCTATAGTAAACTATAAAGCAAATACACTAGGAAGTCTAATCTCATATATAATTATCAAATGCTAACAACATAAGTTCAACTAATTTATACTATATATGATAATAAAAAAAATCAAAGTTTAATACCAAGTACATAGTAATAGAAGATATATACCCAAATTTCATCAGCCTTTTCGTTCTTTTCGTTGATCATTTGATTCTTCTTTTTTGAAAAGTGGCCAATCTTGTATTGTTCGATTGCTGATACTTTTTCCCCTTTTCTCCTTTTCTGTTTCATATAAAAATATAATACAATTCATATATATTCTTGAAATGAAATATTTGAGTTTAAAAAAAGAAACTTACCATATCCACTACCCTCGCAATGGAAACAGTGCCAACAGCAGGTGTTATGTCATTCAGGGATCGATTTTTCTTATTTTTTGTGCTTATCTTCTATAAATTTGGATAAATGCAATTAGTTACAATATGAAGATATTTCATCATATCAATAAATATTATAAAGGTGGTAAAGAATTTATATGCTAAGACCTAAAACTCCTCGCTTGCAAATCTTTGGCATAGTTTTACCCAATCAGTAGGAGAAATACCATTTGGGGGATGCATGGTGAAGCTGTGAACACAAATCTTTAAGATCCTGCGACAAAAACAAATTCAGAACAAGAAACACATGAATCGATCAAACAATGAAAAACATACAGCAAGATTTAAGTTTTAGATGCTACTGACTTGAAGAGACTCATTGAATCTTATGTCAATTTCTGATTCAGATTATGTGTTTTGTTATGATCTTCAGATGTGATTGAGGTCTTCATTTTCTTTCAACTCAATTCTCAAAGTCGCTTTTTTAATTGGGTTACATATATTAATGGTAAACATGCAAACATGCACAAAAACACCCCAAACCCATAGGACCATCACTTCTACAGTAAAAAGACCAGCAATTTGCATTGGCAGACCGCATTGTAGGGGTGTTATATGTGGACCAAATACCCGAACCGAACCGGAACCGGAACCGGTCCCGAATAGCACCGATTGTAAAGTAATGGTCCGGTCCTCGGGTTTAGATTTTAGCCAAATTCGGGTTCGGTCCGATCCGGTAACACCCCTAACCTTCTAAATGGAGTAAGTTTTTGAGTTTTTGTACACCAAATACCCGAACCGGTACCGGTTCGGTACCGGTCCCGAATAGCACCGATTGTAAAGTAATGGTCCGGTCCTTGGGTTTAGATTTTAGCCAAATTCGGGTTCGGTCCTAACCGGGTTCGGTCCGGTCTGGGTTTGGTCCCGTTAACACCCCTAGGTAGTAGTGACAATTTGAGTGCTATTGTGGTTCCATTGGCACAAGCAGCTGGTGAAGCCTTGGTGCACAAGGATGAGTTGTGAAAATGATTTTGTAACTACTGTAAATGTTCACAACTTGGTTCAATGGTAATTATAATTACTTAATTAGTATAGTAATTCGACATATTTGATAACACTAACAATATTATTACTGATTAATAAGTGAAATAGAATCAGTAGACCTGCAGGCACTTATAATACAATAATGCCCAAACATGCACAAAAACACCCCAAACCCATAGGACCATCACTTCTACAGTAAAAGACCACTAGATATCATGCAACCCAAATAGAAGCATAAGAACTATTCAGAGAGTGCAGTAGAAATAAAAATAGAAGCATAATAACTAAATGTTTCTTACGTTAATGAAATATCTAGTAAGAATCAATCTAAACCAAATGTGATAGTAAAAATACATGTGTAGGAGAGACAGAGAGTGCGCAGAAACTTGTAATAGAGCGGGGAATATTTATATACTGAATAGTGAGGACGTGTTTTCCTCCTCCAAAAACAATGAAAAGATTCTATTAATTAGATATATGGGATGCTAAACCAAGTTGAAAAGTGCAAGCATTTACATAACAAACCTCCGGCTTCCAAATGCTAAACCAAAAACGCAAAACAACACATTATAGCTCTTCCTCCTACATTAATAATTAATACAAAAAATTGTTAGTACATCATAGAATTAATCAAAATTGTCATTAAAAATGCCTAGTAAATCATGAATGATACAACCTTGGAATGATTCTTTATTTAACATTAAACTCCTTTATTTGAAAGACCCAACTTTATTTATTAAAAATGCCTTAATGCCTGCAAATCAAAATAAATTCACATATATCAATTTAAAATCTACAAATCTACAACCATAAAACTAAATCGACATACAGTAACTAGAAAACACCTACCAACATTTTTTCTGTATCAGAAAAGTCATCTTGCAATGATTCTTCTTCTTGAGAAGATTCCGAATGTGCTAGGTCAATGTCATCGTCATCAATAATCCTTCATCTGTAACATGAAGGTTTTGACTTGATTGTTTACTTGCATCATCATGAATGCTTGAGGCATCTACCAATTCCAATGGGACACTACCCCTTGTCAAGAATTGTTGGTCAAAATGCATTGATCATTATATTTGATCGGAGTAGAACTGCAACTTATAAGGCCTGCAACCAACCTATTGTATAATTTTGACAGGGCAGACACATGAACAAAATGCCATTTGCGGTTTGAGCCAACCGTTGGGTACAAATCTACCAACTAGAGCTCCGACTACAAATTTCCCCTTGATTTTCAAGATTTTCCATTATTATTTTTCCCCGTTTAAATGTAAATTGCATGAAATAAGGATCTCCAACAATTACAAGCCATCTTAGGTATGAAACTTATAGGCTTAATTTGAAATTTTGCATGGACTTGCTACATCAGAATGTCCAATTTACAGGACCACCTTTATATACCTATGGTTTATTCTAGAATTAAAAAAAAGTTTTCTTTGAAGCTTGAGTTTTATTTGTGTATGCTCTAGGTAATGGTTACAACTGTGATTTCAGGCAGGGATGAGAGAAACTCAACCAGCACCATGCCTCGCCTTATCTCAGTACAGGAGATTTAGCTTAGAACTTTAGATAAACTCAGTCTAATCCCACACAAATTTCATTCGGTAAACCAGGAAGCCCTTGTTACATCATCACAAGGTGCTTAAAGTAATTTTCCTTGAGTGTGAAGCCTAACTGGTAATTTTATTACCGTTCATTTTGTGATTCTAGATATTAACTACCAGATAATCACTTTCAGATAGAGCGTTCAAACACCTCCTTAATTGTAAACAGAATAGAAGGGACAGAAGGTAGTGAATAGAGATTCAAAACGATTCAAATAAGTCGATTAAATCAATCGGCTGAGAGATCGAGACTTACTACAGCAGTTGAAGCAATCGCACAAGCCGACAATCGAAGCACACAGAAAAATCGACAGTTGAAGCAATCAGCAGTTGAAGCAATCGCACAATCGCACAGGCCGAAAAATAGAAGCAATCGCACAAATTGAAAGCTGATTTTGACTTCCGTTCTTCTACAACGGACGTTTATCTTTTGATTTTGACAGAGTGTTATCTAACATTTAACCCTAATGGACTACGCAAATAAGACCCATGGGTTAATTTTACTTGTTAAGGTTTGACTTGGTTTTAATTGATTTATATTTTAGCTTTTTTATTTTATTAAGATTTGACTTGTTTTTTAATATAAATTTTAAAAAGACTATATTATTAATATTTTCATTAGTTAGCAATAAAACATTTTATTCAAATTATATGAGGTTTAAAAATATTGTTGGGAAATAGTCTAAGTAGTTCAAGCTGTTAGTTAGACTTCTCATACTGTTAGTAGAATTTCTATGTAAGTACAAAAGTTCATGCTGTTAGTTGAAGAATCTCGAGCTGCTAGTATAAAAGTTCAAGCTGCCAGAGTAAATCAACTCAAGTTGCTCTGTTCAAGTTGTCAAGTGATTCAAGCTGCTCAACAGTTTCATAAACAGAAAGTGCTAATATTCAGGAAAAGATATCTACACGAAGATTCCAGCATATCTACTATCAGAGAAGTCATAGTCCTTCAAGGAAACAAATCAAGAAGCAATATAAATACATAGAATAGGTCTTTCTATTATATTGGAGTTTTTCTGCGTATTCAAGATTGTAATTGCTTTTTGTTTAAGTTTTCATAAGCCTGTAAGGTTGTAAAACCCTAAGAACAGTTTGTGTTCTTCGTCTAATCAAACAGATTAGAGGTGATTGTAATCATTGAAGTCAGCAATACAAGCAGTTTTGATTATTACTTTTGTTTATTTGCTATTGATTCTAAAAGCTTTTGTTAAAATAATTAACTGTTATTCCGCAAACTTCTTAATTAAACTTTGATTCAAAGCAAGATTATTGATTTATACTCTGATAAATTCAAATCAGTTAGTCTTGGTTAGTTAAGTAGTGATCCTGACAAGTGGTACCAGAGACAGGTTGTTCTTTGTTTTTCAAAGTCGAAAGCTTTCTTTTAAATTTTTAATCTTTTGCAATGAAATTTGAAAATAGCAGCAGTGGATCTGGGCGAGGACTCAAAGTGCCTATGCTCAAGCCCACTGAGTTTGAAATGTGGAAACTCAGGATTCAACAGCATATTCAATTCATTGATTATGCCATATGGGAAGCTGTTGAATTTCCTCCTGTAGTTGATCCAGAACTTGATGATGAGGGAAAACCAGTCAAAACTCCTCCAAAAACTGAACTTGAAAGAAAGGCTAGAATGAATGAAGTGAAAGCTCTTACACTTTTACAAATAGCCATTCCTAATGCTTATCAACATCAGTTCAAAAAGTTTTATACTGCTCATTCTCTTTGGAATGCTTTAGAGAAAAGATTTGCTGGTAATGCCAGTACCAAGAGAAATCAAAAGGATCTTTTGAAACAGCAGTATGAGAACTTTTCTGGTGGAAAGAATGAAAACCTTACTCAAATCTTTGACAGGTTCAACAAACTGATAAGTGAACTGGAAAGTGCAAAAGTCAGCCTGGATCAAGATGAGGTCAACAGAAAGTTTCTCAGATCTCTTGGAGAAGAATGGACAGTTTATGCTGCACAATGGAGAACAAAAGACACTCTTGATGAAATAGAACTGGATGATCTGTACAACAGTCTGAGAGTGTTTGAGACTGAGATTGATACTAAAAAGAAATCTCTTTCTTACAATCACAATACTGCTCTTCTGTCTTCTGAAAAATCTAATGGCAGTGATCTCTTTTCAGGTGGTGATGGCAACTCTACTGAAGCTCACTATGAGGCCTTTGTTGCCAATGATGGACTGTTTGCTTTAAATGCTGAAGATCTAGAACAGATTCATCCAGATGATCTTGAAGAAATGGATCTGAAGTGGCAACATGCAATGCTGACCATGAGGGCCAAGAGATTTCTTAAAAGAACTGGCAGGACCAACTTTCAAGCCAGAACAGAAGGCAAACCAGCTTTTGATAAGTCAAAAGTTGAGTGTTACAAATGTCATAAACTTGGTCACTTTGCCAGAGAATGCAGATCTCAAAGTCAACAATCATCAAGGCCTCAACAGGCTAATCAGGCTTCATCATCACAAGCACTTGTTTCTCAAGAAGACAATGTGTTTGACTGGAGTGATCAGACAGAGGAAGAGTTTCAAAATCAAGCTCTAATGGCAGAAACATCAAATGTCTCCTCCACTGAACTACCATCTGAGGTAAATTCTAAACTCTGCTCTCAAACATGCAAAAATATGGTTAAAAAGTACAGAGATCATAATGAGAGCATGTGTAAAACTCTAGCTAAGATGGAAGAAAGGAGATATGAATACATGCAAGCCATAGAAGATCTTGAAAAACAGATCAATGACTATAAGGATAATGAGATTCAAATGGGACATGATAGAACATATCATGAGTGGGAGAAAAAGGAGCTAAATAAGAAAATAGAATCCCTAAATAAAAAGGTAGAAGAGACTGAACAAAAGGTGTTAGAGGCCAATAAGAAACTAGAATCTGTCAATATAGATCTAGGTAACTTCAAATTGGCAAATCAAAAGCTGGAACACCTTATGGAAGTCCAATTTAAAGATAGGGTAAAATCTCAGGTTAATCCCAAAGAAGGCATAGGCTACAGAGCTACTCCACCTCCATACAACAACAAATACATTCATCCAATGAGTGAGGTTGCTGATAGGCTTGTCAATGAACCATTGGATAAGTCTATGACTACTGTAGACCCTATCCTTACTAACAGTCCTGAATCTAAAGAAGATCAGATTCAAAATAGAGACTGTGAGTGCACAGCAGTTGAGAAAGAACACAAAACAATGAGTGCACCTATAGCAATCCAAGCCCCCAGTAAGAAAGGAAAAGAGAAGATGAGTGTATGCAATGCTGCTCCACAAGTTTCTGTACATTCTAACTGTAACACTGCATCTTCTTCAAAGAATAATAAAAGGGGTAAAAATGTTCCAGTCTGCACATGCCAAAAGCATGGTGTCCAAAAGTTTCCCAAACAACAGCAGGTAAGGGGAAATCAGAGGAACAAGAACCAGAAATTGTCAAATAAATCTGGTTCTCCAATTCAAACAGTCAAAAGGTGTTTTCACTGTGGAAGAAAGAATCACTTGGCCAAGGATTGTTTTTATAAACCAGTTGTTGCAAAACAGACTGTGATTCATAAAAAGTCAAGTCCTACTCATGTAAAAAATTCAAAGGTCAAACCTTCTGCTAAATCAGTTCCAAAGGAAACAGTTGATCACAGGTTTTCAAAAGTTCATAAAAAACAGTCCACACACCAAAAACAAGTTTTGGCAAAACCTAAATTAAGTTTTAAACAAATATGGTGTGTCAAGGACAAATCTTCAGATCAAACTGCTGATGCAAAAGATCAGACTGCTAAGTCAAATGCTGAAACTGTTAGTGCAAATTCTCAAGCTGTTAGCACTACAATCACAGATCAAACTGCTAAGCATCAATCTGGAACTGTTAATGAATCATCTGAGACTGTTGGAAGAAAAGATGATCAAAATACCTGGATACCTCATATAATCACTAAATACTCTCCAAAGACTCCATCAGTAGATCTCACTAAATATAAGAAGTCAAAAACAGTATTTAGTTATGTCAATGCACAACGCCAACCCAAAACCAATTTGGTTTGGGTTTACTCCACTACTGACTAAGCTTTTATTTGTGCAGGGCAACCACAGGTCACCTCATAAAACAAGATGGCATTTGGACAGTGGATGCTCTAGGCACATGACAGGCAATTCTGAGTGCTTGTCAAATTTCAAAGGCTTTGATGGAGGATTTGTTGCATTTGGAGGCAACTCAAAAGGAGGTAAGGTTACAGGTAAAGGTACTGTTAATGCAGGCAACATGATTTTCAATGATGTTTTGTATGTTGAACAGCTTAAGTATAATTTATTAAGTGTCTCTCAAATTTGTGACAAACAAAACATTGTTTTGTTTACAGATTCTAAGTGCATTGTCCTTTCAAAAGATTTCAAAATTCCTGAAAATCTTGTTTTACTAAGAACACCAAGAAAGGACAATGTCTACTGTTTGGACACCGATCTTTTATCCAAATCAAATACTTTAAGATGTTTGATATCCAAAGCATCATCCAATGAGTCTGCTCTTTGGCATAGAAGGATGTGTCACATGAACTTCAAGTCCATGAACTTCTCATAAGGCCAAAGAAATAAATTCAATCTCATATGCTCTTCAGCTGATTCATATGGATCTATTTGGTCCAACATCTGTGTTGAGTTTGAATAAAAGGGCTTACTGTTTAGTTATTGTTGATGATTTCACCAGATTTACTTAGGTTTACTTTCTTAGGTCTAAAGATGAAACTGCTGAGCTAGTTAAGTCATTTATTCTTAAGATAGAAAACCAATCCAACTCAAAAGTTAAGGTGATAAGATCAGACAATGGAACTGAATTTAAAAATCACATTCTAAACAGTTTTTGTGAGTCCAAAGGTATTGCTACACAATATAGTGCACCAAGAACACCACAGCAAAATGGTGTAGCTGAAAGAAAGAACAGAACATTAATTGAGGCTGCCAGAACAATGTTAGCTGATTCAAAACTGCCAATGACTTTCTGGGCAGAAGCAGTTAATACAGCCTGTTATGTTCTGAATAGGGTTCAGGTTGTTCAATCTCAAGGGAAAACTCCTTATGAGCTATTCCATAATAGAATACCCTTAATAGTCTTTTTTAAGTCCTTTGGTTGTCCATGCACCATTCTTCACACTAAGACTCACTTAGGGAAATTTGAGAGTAAGGCTGAAGAAGGATTCTTTGTAGGATACTCAACTCAAAGCAAAGCCTATAGAGTATATAACAGTGTGTCTAAAACTATTGAAGAAAGTGCCAATGTTGAATTTAATGAAAATACTGCAAATGTCAAAGGCACTGGTCCTGATTGGTTGTTTGATTTAGATTCACTAACAAATTCTCTGAGCTTTGTTGAGTATACTGCAGAAGCTGATGCAAACAGATTTGAAGCTGTCAACACAAATTCTCATGCTGCCAATACAACTTCTCAAGCTGTTGGGACAAAGTTTCAAACTGCTGCAGATCCAACCAATTGGGATGAATACACCACTATACCACTTTTGTCATGTGACCCTCCAGGGGTTCTGAATGCTCAACATGATACAAATACAGACACTGAAGTGCCACTCCCAAGTCCTGAGAGAACAGCTCCAACACAAAGGGAAACAGTCCCAGATTCAAGTCAAGTTGTTCCAGAAGCTGAACCATCCACTGGTCCTGATGGAGATGATACAAATCTTGGATCCTCTTTTCAGACAGAAAGAGAGCCTACACTCAGAGTTCACAAGTATCATCCTCTCAGTCAAATAATGGGTGATCCACGTACACCTGTGCAAACAAGAAAAATGGTTCACAATGAGACTGCTGTTGCTGAACAAGCAGTTCCTGAATTCAGTCTAGCTGCTTTTGAACATGCCTGTTTCATGTCTCAACTAGAACCTAAAAAGGCATCAGAAGTATTGAAAGATTCATCCTGGATTGAAGCAATGCAGGAAGAGCTGCTACAATTCAAGATTCAAAATGTCTGGACTCTGGTTGATCTTCCTAAAGGAAAGAGAGCAATTGGTACTAGATGGGTGTTCAGAAACAAGAAAGATGAGAGAGGGATAGTCATCAAGAATAAAGCAAGACTAGTAGCACAAGAGTACACTCAAGAAGAAGGCATATATTATGATGATGTATTTGCTCCAGTGGCAAGAATTGAAGTCATCAGACTATTTTTGGCCTATGCAAGCTTCAAAGGTTTTAAAGTGTATCAAATGGATGTGAAGTCTGCTTTTCTATATGGGACAATTGAAGAGGAGGTCTATGTATGTCAACCTCCTGGTTTTGAGGACTACAAGTATCCAGACAGGGTCTACAAGTTAGACAAGGCTCTCTATGGTCTCCATCAAGCCCCCAGAGCATGGTATGACACTCTGTCATCATACCTTCTACAGAATGGGTTCAAGAGAGGCACTCTGGACAAAACACTTTTCACTAAGTCCATCAAAACTGAGATTCTGCTTGTCCAAATCTATGTTGATGACATCATCTTTGGCTCAACAAATGATTGTTTGTGCAAAGAGTTTGAGGCTTTAATGCACAAAAAGTTTCAAATGAGTTCAATGGGAGAATTCACTTTCTTTCTAGGATTGCAGGTCAAGCAGAAGCCCACTGGTCTCTTCATAAGTCAATCAAAGTATGTTAAAGACATACTGGAAAAGTTTGGGTATCAAGACACCAAACTTGCAAGCACTCCAATGGATCCTCACAAACAGCTCCATACAGACAAAGATGGCATAGATGTGAACATTCATTTATACAGATCTCTTATAGGATCTCTTATGTATCTAACATCTTCTAGACCTGATATTATGTTTGATGTCTGTGTGTGTGCTAGGTTTCAATGCTCTCCAAAGGATTCTCATTTGGTTGCTGTTAAGAGAATCTTTAGATATCTCAAAGGCCAACCACATTTAGGCCTATGGTATCCTAAAGACTCTCCTCTTGAACTAACAACCTACTCTGACAGTGACTATGGAGGATGCAACATTGACAGAAAATCCACAACTGGTGGATGTCAATACTTAGGAGCAAGACTGGTCTCTTGGCAATGCAAAAAGCAGACAACTGTTTCCACCTCATCCACTGAAGCAGAATATGTAGCAGCTGCAAGCTGCTGCTCCCAAGTAATGTGGATTCAAAATCAATTGAGAGACTATGGTATGAACTTCTTATCCACTCCTATTTACATTGACAATTCAAGTGCAATCAGCATTGTGCAAAACCCAGTGAAATTCCCAAAAACCAAGCATATAGACATCAGATTTCACTTTATAAGGGATTGTAAATGAGAAGAAATTAATCCAAGTTACCAAAATACATACTGATGATCAGTTAGCTGATCTTTTTACAAAACCTTTTGATGTAGGAAGGTTCACTTTCCTGGTATCAAATATTGGTATGGTAAACATGGATTAATTTGTTTTCATTATTATCTAATTCATATGCTTATTTAAGGGGGAGTCACTGTTTCATTAAAAGATGCCTAAGTTTCAACTAACAGCTTGAGTATTTTCTCAAGCTGCTAGTTCATTTTCTCGGACTGTTAGTTATTCACTTGATCTGTCAAAGTGTGCAGGGTAATTTGGTAATTTCTTAAATGTGTGCGCGGGACCCAACCTTTTCAAAACCTTTAAAGGTCCCAGTTTCGTTCAGTTGTAACTACCAGTTACATAATCTCATACAACGGCCTTCTTTTCTCTCTGAACGATTCACACACTCTTCTTTGAAACCCTAAAACCTCCGTTTAATCTTCCATGGAGTTTGTCAAAGAACACAACTGCCTACCCTACTCCCTAAAGCACTCTGAACTTCAACCGTTCCATGACATGATGGATTTTCTTAGACACTCCCATATCCATCATGCCCTCAATATCAATCCTACCATATACATATCTCATATTGAGCAGTTCTGGAACCGTGCATCTGTACAAACCATCAATGGAGTTCCTTCTCTGATATCCAAAATTGATGGCACTTCCATTACAGTAACTGAGGAATCCATTCGACATCATCTGCATCTTCAAGATGCCACAGGTATAACAGACCTAACCCTTAATGCATTACATACTAGTCTTCATGATATTGGATATAGGGGTCCTGCTGATTCTTTTACTTTCTTGAAAGCACACTTTTCACCTAAATGGAAATATCTTGTGCATATTATTCAGCAGTGTATTAGCCCTAAAAGAACTGGTTGGTCAGAATTTTCCTCAAATATTGCCACTGCCTTAGTGTGCTTTTCAACATGCCAACAGTTTAATTTATCAAATATGATTTTTCAGGGGATGTTAAGGCATCATTCCCTAAAGAATGGGAAATTTTTGATGTATCCTAGATTTTTGGCAGAGATAATTGCAAACACTTGCACCACTTCTTACATACATAAGAGGATACATGTTTCCCATAGGCACTCACTATCTTCTATTAAAAGGCTTTTAAAACAAAGTGCCAATTTTTTGAGTATAGATGTTCCATTACCTTCTGCAATGATGAACATCATTCCAAGAAACAGAGGAGAGGGTCCTGAGTAGGCTCAGCCTAACACTACTGCTTCACCCCCAGGACCCCAACCCACTCCTCATGATACACAAATGCCTTCAGTTCCTATTGTTCAGCCAACACCCCCACTCAAATACCTATATAAAAGGAAAAGAGGACCAGGAGCTCCTTCCTCCTCAACCCTCAGACAAGAGCCAAATAACCCTGTGCAGGAGGACACTTCTGCACAGAATATCCAAAGGGTACACATTGAGGACACTCCCATCCTCACTCAGGAGGTGGACATCTCCCCATTCCATATGGGTTCTGTGGCTGACACTACTGCTGTCTCTGCACAAGAGGCACAGGACAGTGCTAACATCATTAAGACCACGCCCATGGCAACAACAAGTGTGCAAACACCAGCTGGAAGTCCCCAGAACCAAGAACAGAGGGGCCCAGATATTTCTACTTCTGGTATTCATGCCAGTGAAAGATCACAAGCACCACATATGTTTGCTGATCTTGAGGCTAGTCTGCAACTTATGTTATTAACGGATCCTAAGCTGAAACCTGTTATAGCTATGTTGGAATATCAAAAGTCCATCATTGCTGCACAGGGAGCACAAATCATTGCACTCAAGCAGGCAGAAGCGGCTCAGAATCAGAGAATGGATTATCTCCATAAAGGGTTTACCCTCTGTGGAAATAAGATCATGCAATTAGAGCGATTGATTCAATCCCAAGTGGCAAAGGTTGTAGGTCCTCCTGACCAAACCAATGCTTCAAAAAAGGGGGAGAATCAGGAGTTTCCTAAAGCAGTCCAAGCAGCTGTAACAGAATCAGTCCAAGCAGCCCCAACAGTTCAACCATCTAGGCTAACAGTCCCAACAGCTTCTCAAGCTATTAGCCTAGAAACTCAAGCTGCTTCTTCAAGACCAACTGGAGTTGTCATAAGAGAAACAATTCAGGCTCCTAGCAGTACAGTCCAAGCAACATCTTCTGCTACAAAAGATAATGGCAAGGGTATTCTTATTGAGTCTCCAAAGCATAAATTTTCTTCCAGAGAAGCCCAGATTGCCTTTGATGCTGAAATTGCCAGAAAAGTAGCAGAAGAACAAGATCAAGAGTTAGACCAGCAAATCCAGTCCCCAATGGAAGATGATGAAACCTTAGGTGATTACCTGAGAGGATTTGTGGTCAAGCAAGGGGAAAGAAGAGGAAGATGCCAACAGGGCATTCTAAGGCTGAGCATAGAAGATTTCTAATTAATTTTGCCTTTGCAGCTGGTATCCCAAAGAAAATGGCTCAGTCCATGAGCACAGAAAGGCTTCAAGATATCCATGACAAAGAGATGGACAAAAGAAAGAAAGCCAAAGTCTCCCAAGAAGTCCAAAGATCCCAAGAACCAGTTCAAACTGGTACAAGTGATGTTCAAACTCCTTCCAGTGCCCCTGCTCCTTCTGTTCAAGCAGTTGCTTCTATTCCTGAATCAGAGTCAATGTCTCAAGCAAAGCTGGATCAGGTTAAGAAGGTGTTGTTTGAGCAACAACTACAAAAGGCGATGGAGTTAGAGAAATTAATATACCAGCATGACTTTACAAAACCTCTTATTAATTACTGGTATGCTAAGCCAATGGACAACAATGACTTAAGATTTCAGTTTGTAGTAAGAAGGGAATCTGGTCCAGAAGAAGAGTATGACAGCATCATGCATATGGCTCAAAGGATGACTAGAGATGAGCTCACAAGAATGCACAATATTGGGTCTGTGACACAAGTAAGATCGGCTCTACCACAAGTCAAGCAAACTATCAAAGATCTAAAGAGCATTGTTGATCCTGAGTCTATAAGGAAAGATATAGAGGATGCAAATACAAAGGGAATGAAGATCAAGCAAGTTGATCTGTTTGTCAAATCAAAGACTTACAGAATCAAATTTACAGATGGATCTGGTATGTTCTTCAATTTTGAATTCTATGATCTACCAAAAGGTATGTTACTTCAGATGAGATTTGTTAAGTTATCTTGTGATAGAGAAGATATGAAGAAAGAGTTTTTGAAGGCTGTCAATCAGAAACTTGCACAGTTGTAAGTTTTTGAAAGCCTTGGTTTGTAAATAACAGTTTACTTGTTTATTTTCTTATTTGTATAGAACTTAAAGTGTTGTATAAAGAATTTAAGTTAGGGGGAGATTGTTGGGAAATAGTCTAAGTAGTTCAAGCTGTTAGTTAGACTTCTCATACTGTTAGTAGAATTTCTATGTAAGTACAAAAGTTCATGCTGTTAGTTGAAGAATCTCGAGCTGCTAGTATAAAAGTTCAAGCTGCCAGAGTAAATCAACTCAAGCTGCTCTGTTCAAGCTGTCAAGTGATTCAAGCTGCTCAACAGTTTCATAAACAGAAAGTGCTGATATTCAGGAAAAGATATCTACACGAAGATTCCAGCATATCTACTATCAGAGAAGTCATAGTCCTTCAAGGAAACAAATCAAGAAGCAATATAAATACATAGAATAGGTCTTTCTATTATATAGGAGTTTTTCTGCGTATTCAAGATTGTAATTGCTTTTTGTTTAAGTTTTCATAAGCCTCTAAGGTTGTAAAACCCTAAGAACAGTTTGTGTTCTTCGTCTAATCAAACAGATTAGAGGTGATTGTAATCATTGAAGTCAGCAATACAAGCAGTTTTGATTATTACTTTTGTTTATTTGCTATTGATTCTAAAAGCTTTTGTTAAAATAATTAAGTGTTATTCCGCAAACTTCTTAATTAAACATTGATTCAAAGCAAGATTATTGATTTATACTCTGATAAATTCAAATCAGTTAGTCTTGGTTAGTTAAGTAGTGATCCTGACAAATATTAAAAATTTATTAATATTTTTTACTTAGTGACCATTTATTTGGTCTCTAACTTTGAATACGTACAGTGACCATTATTTTTTGTCACTAACACTTAAATATTAGATAAATAACATTAATCCGTAAGTTAAATATATTTTTTACTTAGTGACCATTTATTTGGTCTCTAAATTCAAATAAGTTCAGTGACCATTATTTTTGGTCACTAACACTTAAATATTAGATAAATAACATTAATCCGTAAGTTAAATATATTTTTACTTAGTGACCATTTATTTGGTCTCTAAATTCAAATCAGTTCAGTAACCATTATTTCTGGTCACTAACACTTAAATATTAGATAAATAGCATTAAACCGTAAGTTGAATATATTTTTTACTTAGTGACCATTTTTTTGGTCACTAAATTCATATCAGTTCAGTGACCATTAATTCTGGTCACTAACACTTAAATATGAGTTAAATAATATTAACAAGTAAGTTGAATATATTTTTTACTCAGTGACCATTTTATTTGGTCTCTAAATTCAAATCAGTGACCATTATTTCTGGTCACTCACACTAATTGGTAGTTAAATATAGGTTTACTCAGTGACCACTTTTATTTGGTCATTAATTTTATAATAGTGACCTGATCTTAGTGATGACAATATTTTCGTCACTAAACTCACGATTAGTGACCAATTTAAAAGTAGTCACTAAAATTCTGGTCACTAAACACCTTTTTTCTTGTAGTGATTTATAAATTGTTATTCACTATTTTATTAAAGAGTTATGCGAATATGTGTAATATTTTGAGTGTTAATCACTAATATTAAACTTTTTATATTTTGGAATTATTACAATGATACTTACGATTTTTTAAGTAAATATATAAATATTAATATATTTTAATAAAAATGTTGTAAAAAGAAGTGAGTGAAAAAAAAATAATGAACAAAATTTAGGATAGAAATTGAGTGGAAAAGTAGGATACAAACAAAGTTTAAGAAAAAATAAAGTGAGAAAAATGAGAAACTGCCTTTTAAAGAAGTTAGTAAAAAAATAAGTAGGATAAAAAAAGTAATTTTTAAGGAAAAATTTAACTAAAAGTGTAACCCGTCTTTTGGACCTGGTACGTGGAATTATTTTAGTGGATAATTATTTAATTAATATTGGGTTGGTCCAATTATATCCCGTTTCGTGGATTGATACGTGTCGGGATTGGGCTTGCGTGTCATCGGGTTATAATTTTAGCGGATGGATCATGTTTTTGAGATCACGGGATTAAATGGGTTAAATGGGTATAAATATTGAAAAAGGATGTCGGATTTGGGTTATTGGGTTCGGGCCGGTTAAAATAGTGACGCATATATGTTTATCCTTTCTTCCTCCCTAATCCACTTGATTGAGACCTAAAAAGTGCTTGTATGTGTGTGATTGTGAGAGTTAGAAGCCAGATATCATCTCCAAATCCATAATCTGGTTGGGAAAGCTTGGAATCAAGCTAATCATCTTCACCTCTTTTGTGTTCTTGAGGATCTTAAGGTAAGGGTGTTGAATTTGAATCTCTAAATTGTGATATATGTTGTGAATTTGTGTAAAGAGGTTCCCAACCTATAAGGGACTGTTACTTAGTGATTATGTATGTGTTTTGAGGCTGGAAATCGAATGAAAAAGGGAGTTTGATGCTCCTGGGCAGAGCTGAAATCGCAGGTCAGGGATGGGGTTTTCGCACTGTCGCGGCGCGACCACCAGAGGGCCCGCGGCACGACCGAGGGCCTGCGGGGAAAATCCGGTTTGGGTTTTGTGAAAGGGTTTTGGGTCGAATTTGTGTCGGGTTCCTTCGGGATTATTCGGGCCGGGTTTTGGTTGAGTTTGGGGTCTCGTTGGGGTTACTTTGAGTCGGGTTTTGTTTGGGTTTCGGGTATCGATCGGGTTCCGGTTCCTTGGGGTCGGTCGGGTCCGAGTCGGTTTTGTGTTAGCGTGATGTTGTTATATGTGTTAGTTGGACTGTGATTAACCTGTTAGGCTCCGTGCGTTATAGGGACGAGCCGACAGTGGGCTGAGTTTGATCCGGGAGTCCAGAGTTCGGGGAACCAGTCAGGTGAGTACTCGAGTTCTTTCTAAAACGCGCGCCTCCTTTTGAGTATTTAGCGGTGTCGCTAGTGTTTGTGCGTGTTATATATATGAGACAGGGACATGAACCCCAGGTATATTTCTATCCTTTATATGTGTTGCATATGAGATTGATTCCAGGGGTCCGTTATGAGTTCCATACGGACAGTGAGTCGCGAAAGGGATTGCGCGGGTTGACTGTCCCTAACAGTCCATTGGGGCGTATATATACGGCAGGGCCTGTAGCCGGGTCGCTCCAGTGCTACAGGGTATTTGCTAGCCACTGCTGTGTGCGGTGTTAGCCGGGGAAGGGTCCCCACAGGGATAGTGCTGGGTCGAGATCTCATACTTGTGATATTACACCTGAGATGTGTGCTGGGTAATAGGGACAAGGACAGGGACCGTGTGCTATGTGCTATGTGTTATGTGCAGTGTCAAATCCTCGTGTGCTCACGGGCTTTATAGCTCACGTCTTCGAGTCTAACATGTTCAGGGAATCAGAAAGGAGCTTAGCAGCAGCAGCCGCCGAGATAGATCCGGGGTTGACTTGAAGACTTGATATTTGTTTTGTATAATATTAGAACTGTTTGTGATAGTTGTTTTGGGATATATGTTAGCTTAATCGGGGTTTGCGAATTTTCTAGATTGTATCGCATGTTGTTAACCGTGTGCTTAAAGTTTTTAATTAGCCATAATCTGCATCATCCTATGACACATGTATTATAGATTCTTTGCGTTATTGCCACTTATGATATTGGGTTGACATGGCATTTCCGGGATCGGGAGGGGTGTTACAGCATGGTATCAGAGCTTGCGGTTTGAAGCTTGAGTATCATTAGTGGATGCTTAACTTAGACCTTGTTCCGGTCAATAGGGGATCGTTTTGCGATTATATTAGTGGATTAACCGACCTGGCTTAGTGTATAAAACTGGGTGATTTATCCTTTGTGCTTAATCGTTTTGTTTTGTGCAAATCAGTATGGCAGATCAGGGCGAGGGATCGGGCGCGGGTAAGCCGCCCAGTGATGAGTATATTTGTAAATCAGAGCTACTCGAGGTCCTTACAGAGTTTTACAGGCAGCAGAAAGAGCAAGAGCGGGAACAGGGTCAGAGCATGGGGCCAGTTGTCCGGCCTACTGAGACCGAATCAGGGGTGGTGCTTCATCATCCTCGCAGCAGGGCGGGTCCTTTAAGGACTTCATGATAGGAGCCCCACCACAGTTCCGGGGAGACAGAGAGCTGGGGGCGGCTATCGCCTGGGAGCGTGAAATTGAGGCTGCCTTCCGGGTAGCCCATGTTGATCAGAGACATGGTTGGTTACGCTGCATATCAGTTACGGGGCGGAGCATCTCAGTGGTGGAAATCGATAAAGTCTTTGATGACACAGTCCGCCGCATATGCTATGACCTGGGAGTAGTTCAGGGCAGTGTTTGAGCTCCAGTATATTCCTCGGGATGAGAGACAAGAGATGGAACGCCGATTTCTCCATTTGCAGCAAGGCAGTATGACCGTCCAGCAGTATGTTGATCGGTTTAATGAGTACTCACAGTTCGCGCCTCAGCATGTTGACACGGAGAGCCGAAAGGCTGATGCTTTTATCGATGGGCTTCGATCAGATATCCAAGAGTTTGTGGGGCTGCATGATACCCCTACGTTTGCTAGAGCCCTTGAGATGGCCCACATGAGGGAGCGGGAGATACTTAAGCAGAAGGAGCAACCCTCTTCTCAGAGACAGCGCACTGGGACTTCTGAGCAGCCATCTAGTGTGTGGAGGTCCTCCGGGGACGCTCCCAGTGATCAGCGTCCGGACCAGTAGCAGTTTTCGGGCTAGGGTTCAGGGCGGGGGTCGAAACAGAGACGTGATAGATACAGAGGCAGAGACCGCCGGTCGAGACGACAGGGCCAGAGTCAGGGATCTGGGGCTCAGAGCTAGAGCAGTGTGAGGCAGGGGTCCCAACCATCTAGTAGCCGTGTTGAGAGTTCGTATGGAGATCGGGAGTGCCCGAAGTGTCACAGGCGCCATTCTGGGCGGTGTTCGTCGGATTTACCGCGATGTTATAGATGCAGTTAGCGAGGCCACGCCGCGTCTGTTTGTACAGTTCCCGAGCCGTTGTGTTTTCGATGTGGGAGGCCGGGACATCAAGGTAGGGACTGTCCGGAGCCGGGACCGGCAGTTCAGGAGGCCAGCTCGAGTGGGGCCAGGACAGAGCCGTCGTCATCCAGCCGCCGTGATTCCGTTCCGAGGGGCCGAGGGCATGTATTTCAGGCAACAGCCGAGGAGGCACGGGATGCCACCGATGTTGTTCCGGGTACGTACATTCTTAATGGACTACGAGCTCGTGTATTGTTTGATTCCGGGGCCGATCGCTCCTATGTGTCTGTTGTCTTTTGTGCGTACTTTAGTGTGTCTCCTTCTCCTTTGTCTGTTCCTTTGGTTGTCGAGAGAGTTGATGGGAGTTCTATGTTAGTGAGTCGGGTATATCGGGACTGTGTTTTAGAGATAGATTCCCATCAGTTTATGATCGATTTGCTGCCGATTGAGATCAGTAGCTTCGATGTGATTGTGGGTATGGACTGGTTGACTGCTAGACGGGCTGATAATCTGTGCGCTAAGAAGATCATCTGTATACCCATTTCTGACAGTGAGAGTATTACTGTGTACGGGGAGCGTCGCAAGGGGGAAATTGGGATTGTGTCTATGGCCAGGGCTCATCGATATGTGTCTAAGGGATGCGAGACCTTCCTAGCTTATGTGGTTCACGCGAGTAAGGAAAAGAAGACCTTAGAGGATATTCCTGTGATCCGTGAGTTCCCTGAGGTATTCCTAGAGGAGTTTCCTGGGTTACCGCCAGATCGCCAAGTGGAGTTCCATATAGATCTTGTTCCTGGGGCGGTACCGATTGTGAAGACGCCTTATAGGCTGGCACCGACAGAGATGCGAGAGTTAATGTCTCAGCTACGGGAGCTTTTAGATCGTGGATTCATCCGTCCAAGTTCATCACCGTGGGGTGTGCCGGTGTTGTTTGTGAAAAAGAAGGACGACAACATGCGGATGTGTATCGACTATAGGGAGTTGAACAAAGTGACCGTGAAGAACCGCTATCCGCTTCCACGTATCGACGATCTATTTGATCAGCTTCAGGGATCGAGCTTCTTCTCTAAGATTGACTTGCGATATGGGTATCATCAATTGAGAGTTAGGGACGAGGATGTGCCGAAGACAGCATTCCGGACTCGTTATGGGCACTACGAGTTCCTTGTGATGCCGTTCGGTTTGACTAACGCACCCACCGCTTTCATGGATTTGATGAACATGGTGTGTAGAGCTATGTTGGATAGATTCGTGACCGTGTTCATCGATGACATCCTGATCTACTCGAGGAACGCTGAGGACCACAAGCAGCACCTCCGGGAGGTTTTGACTGTGCTGCGCAGGGAGAAATTGTACGCGAAGTTCTCCAAATGTGAGTTTTGGCTGCGTGAGGTACAGTTTTGGGACATGTGGTCAGCGCAGAGGGCATAAAAGTGGATCCGGCCAAGATCGAGGCAGTGATGAGTTGGGAGCCACCGAAGTTATTGCCAGAGATTCGTAGTTTTCTGGGTCTCGCCGGGTATTATCGAAGCTTTATCCAGGACTTTTCGAGGATTGCCTTGCCGTTGACGAGATTGACACGGCAGTCCGTACCGTTCGAGTGATCCGAGGAGCAGGAGCGTGCGTTCAGGGAGTTGAAGACCCGGTTGTGTCAGGCTCCAGTGTTGGCCTTGCTGGAGGGTACCGACAACTTCGTAGTGTATTGTGATGCTTCAGGGTCGCGTTTGGGCTGCGTCTTGATGCAACAAGGGAAAGTGATCGCGTATGCTTTGCCCCAGCTGAAGACTTATGAGGAGAACCATACCGTACATGAAATAGAGTTAGACGCCATTGTGTTTGCGTTGAAGATTTGGCGCCATTATCTGTATGGGTCTCGGTTTATTGTGTATACCGACCATAAGAGCCTTCAGTATCTGTTCAGCTAGAAAGACCTGAACATGCGACAGCGGCGTAGTATGGAGTTGCTTAAGGACTACGATTGTGAGATTTAGTACCACTCGGGTCGGGTTAATGTGGTAGCTGACGCGCTGAGCCATAGGGCATGCGGCCAAACTGTGATATCCAGGGCTTCGAGGCTTGAGATTACCTCGACATTGACGGACAGTCTGAGATTAGCGCAGCAGGAGGGCCTGCGAGGTGATAATGTGAAGCGAGAGCATTTGACAGAGTAGTTTGATTCATTGATCAGGGACGATCGTGGGTTGTATCTGTTCCATGACAGGGTATGGTCCCGAGGGTTGGGAATCTGCGACAGTTGATTCTTGATGAGTCGCACAGATCGAGGCTATCCGTTCATCTGGGGAGTACTAAAATGTACCGTGATATCCGTGATTTCTACTGGTGGCCGGGGATGAAAAGGGATGTGGGTCGATATGTAGAGCAATGTATGACTTGTCTAAGGGTCAAGGCCGAGCATTACAAGCCGCATGGTCATCTACAACCGTTAGAGATCCCCGAGTGGAAGTGGTACCACATTACGATGGATTTCATTGTGAGACTTCTCGCACGGTCCGCAGGAACGATATGATCTGGGTAATAGTGGATCGACTAACGAAGAGTGCGCACTTCTTAGCCGTCCGGGGCACTATCACCATGGATCAGTTGGCGAGATTATATATTAACCAGGTAGTATCACGACATGGGATTCCGATGTCGATTACTTCGGACAGGGATACACGGTTCACCTCTTGATTCTGGCAAAGCATCCAGCGGGAATTGGGTACCAGGGTTCAGCTGAGCACGGCTTACAGACCGCAGACTGACGGGCAGACCGAGCGCACTAATCAGACCCTCGAGGATATGTTGCGAGCATGTGCTATCGACTTCAGTGGTAACTGGGACGTGCATTTGCCATTAGTCGAGTTCGCGTACAATAATAGCTATCACGTCACGATCAAGATGGCTCCATTTGAGGCACTGTATGGGCGCAAGTCCCTGACCCCGGTTCAGACATCGTGGGAAGCTGAGTCCGCGGTATATCGGGCCGTTCGAGATCGTTGACAAGGTCCGGGATCAAGCCTATCGACTGCAATTGCCTCTAGAGTTAGCCGGTGTGCATGATACCTTTCACGTGAGTCATCTCCGGAAGGGTCTGGCTACAGATGATCAGTATATGCCGTTATCCGAGATTACAGTCGATGATCAGCTATGGTATGTGGAGCAGCCCGAGGCCATTACGGACAGAAAAATCAAGAAATTGCGAAATATAGAGATTGCCTTGGTACTCGTTCAGTGGAGACACCATAAGGGTACCAACGCTACCACGGTTCAGCTGAGCACGGCTTACAGACCGCAGACTGACGGGCAGACCGAGCGCACTAATCAGACCCTCGAGGATATGTTGCGAGCATGTGCTATCGACTTCAGTGGTAACTGGGACGTGCATTTGCCATTAGTCGAGTTCGCGTACAATAATAGCTATCACGTCACGATCAAGATGGCTCCATTTGAGGCACTGTATGGGCGCAAGTCCCTGACCCCGGTTCAGACATCGTGGGAAGCTGAGTCCGCGGTATATCGGGCCGTTCGAGATCGTTGACAAGGTCCGGGATCAGGCCTATCGACTGCGATTGCCTCTAGAGTTAGCCGGTGTGCATGATACCTTTCACGTGAGTCATCTCCGGAAGGGTCTGGCTACAGATGATCAGTATATGCTGTTATCCGAGATTACAGTCGATGATCAGCTATGGTATGTGGAGCAGCCCGAGGCCATTACGGACAGAAAAATCAAGAAATTGCGAAATATAGAGATTGCCTTGGTACTCGTTCAGTGGAGACACCATAAGGGTACCAACGCTACCTGGGAACCCGAGTCAGAGATGTGATCAAGATATCCTCACTTGTTTCAGAGCTCGAGTTAGATTCCGGGACGAATTCTCTTTAAGAGGGGAGGATTTGTAACACCCGTCTTTTGGACCTGGTACGTGGAATTATTTTAGTGGATAACTATTTAATTAGTATCGGGTTGGTCCAATTATATCCCGTTTCGTGGATTGATATGTGTCGGGATTGGGCTTGCGTGTCATCGTGTTATAATTTTAGCGGATGGATTATGTTTTTGGAATCACGGGATAAAATGGGTTGAATGGGTATAAATATTGAAAAAGTGATATCGGGTTCGGGTTATTGGGTTCGGGACTGGTTAAAATAGAGATGCATATATGTTTATCCTTTCTTCCTCCCTTATCCACTTGATTGAGACCTAAAAAGTGCTTGTATGTGTGTGATTGTGAGAGTTAGAAGCCAGAGATCATCTCCAAATCCAGAATCTGGTTGGGAAAGCTTGGAATCAAGCTAATCATCTTCACCTCATTTGTGTTCTTGAGGATCTTAAGGTAAGGGTGTTGAATTTGAATCTCTAAATTGTGATATATGTTGTGAATTTGTGTAAAGAGGTTCCCAACCTATAAGGGACCGTTACTTAGTGATTATGTATGTGTTTTGAGGCTGGAAATCGAATGAAAAAGGGAGTTTGATGCTCCTGGGCAGAGCTGAAATCGCAGGTCAGGGATGGGGTTTTCGCGGTGTCGCGGTGCAACCACCATAGGGCCTGCGGCGCGACCAAGGGTCTGCGGGTAAAATCCGTTTTGGGTTTTGTGAAAGGGTTTTGGGTCGAATTCGTGTCGGGTTCCCTTCGGGATTATTTGGGCCGGGTTTTGGATGAGTTTGGGGTCTCGTTGGGGTTACTTTGAGTCAGGTTCTGTTTGGGTTTCGGGTATCGATCGGGTTTCGGTTCCGTGGGGTCGGTCCGGTCCGAGTCAGTTTTGTGTTAGCGTGATGTTGTTATATGTGTTGGTTGGACTATGATTAACCTGTTAGGCTCCGTGTGTTACAGAGACGAGCCGAAAGCGGGCTGAGTTTGATCCGGGAGTTCAGAGTTCGGGGAACCAGTCAGGTGAGTACTCGAGTTCTTTCTAAAACGCGCGCTTCCTTTTGAGTATTTAGCGTTGTCGCTATTGTTTGTGCGTGTTATATATATATGAGACAGGGACGTGAACCTCAGGTATATTTCTATCCTTTATATGTGTTGCATATGAGATCGATTCCAGGGGCCCGTGACAAGTTCCAAACGGACAGTGAGTCGCGAAAGGGATCGCGCGGGTTGACTGTCCCTAACAGTTCCTTGGGTCGTATATATACGGCAGGGCCTGCAGCCGGGTCGCTCCTGTGCTACAGGGTATTTGCTAGCCACTGTTGTGTGCTGTGTTAGCCGGGGAAGGGTCCCCACAGGGATAGTGCTGGGTCCATATCTCATACTTGTGATATTATACCTGAGATGTGTGCTGGGTAATAGGGACAGGGACAGGGACTGTGTGCTATGTGCTATGTGTTATGTGCAGTGTCAAACCCTCGTGTGCTCACGGACTTTATAGCTCACGTCTTCGAGTCTAACATGTTCAGGGAATCAGAAAGGAGCTCAGCAGCAGCAGCCGCCGAGATAGATCCGGGGTTGACTTGAAGACTTGATATTTGTTTTGTATAATGTTAGAACTGTTTGTGATAGTTGTTTTGGGATATATGTTAGCTTAATCGGGGTTTGCGAATGTACTAGATTGTAATCATATGTTGTTAACCGTGTGCTTAAAGTTTTTAATTAGTCATAATCTGGATTATCCTATGACATATGTATTATAGATTCTTTGTGTTATTGCCAGTTATGATATTGAGTTGATGTGGCATTTTCGGGATCGGGAGGGGTGTTACAAAAAGTATGATAAAACAATCATCGTAATAAAATTAAAACTACCATTAAAAGTATTACGTTTTGCAAAAATAAGTTTGAAAAAACTACCAAAGGACCTTTGGCCTAGCGGTACAAAGGTGTTATGTAAGTGAGAGGTCACGGGTTCGACTCCCATCATAGCTAAGTCGATACTTAGGTGTTGAAAGCAAGTTTTGGGGTAAAAGGACTAGCTTAGGAATAGGAATTGGATAGTTTGCCGTTCAAAAAAAAAAGTAAAAACCTTCATTCTATATTACTAATTTTAAAGTTACAAATCTATCTCTATTAATAATATTAAAAGAGTAACTAAATGCCACATGTCGTACTCTCATTTAATTTGCCCCATGACTCTCTCACTTTTTGCCATGACATTCCCGATTTTATTTTTAAATTTTAAAGCAAATCAAAACTATGTAAATCTAATCTTGACTAATTTAATAACTAACTAACTAAAACTAAGCAAACTTTATTATTCATATGATTATTATATTATACATATATATAAATATCAATTTCTAAAATTAACCCATGTATAGATGAGTATTAACCTAGTGTAGTAATGTATGACTTTTAACCTTCTATCTTATCATAATTAAATTATATATAATTTATGAACCACATAAAACTAAAAATAAAAGTTATATTATAATACCTTAGATCATTACAAAAAACTTTTAATATATTTTATATATTTTAGGGCAAATTACCAAAAAAGGTAATGTAAAATAAAATAATTGTCAATAAAGGTAATGTAAAATTTTTTAGACCAAGAAAGATAACATAAACCAAGGTTGTCAAGATCGAGATCTTACCTAGGATCGTTTTTGTCATTCCAAGATCGGGATCGTAGGATCGGATCGGGATCGTAAGATCCTACCGAAATTATATATTATATATCACAGTATTGTATCATAAACAAAAGAGAGTCATTTCCTTCCCATTCTTTCAAGGCACGTATATAGTGCCCCTTTGATGAAACAAGAATCACAGTCATGAGCAGAACTATATTGGTACATTGGATTTAAAAAATATACTGCTAGATTGAGGAGCCTAACGATCCTACGATCTTACGATATTACTAACGATCCTACGAAAACAAACCGTATGTAGGATCGGATCGTCGTACGATCTTACGATCTTACTAACGATCCTTCGATCTTGTATACGATCCTACCCAAAATAGATCCTACTAGCGATCCTGATCGAAATCTACTTGTAGGATCGTAGGATCGTACGATCCTACGATTTAAATCGCGATTTTGATAACCTTGACATAAACTTCAAATTTGACAAAAAATGATTTCTGATATATATGTACGATAATTTATTATATTCTAGCATGATCTTTTACTAGAGCTGTAACACCCTCTAAACCCAGCTAAAAGCCACGTCATATACAATACACAGGTGGCATAAACGCATATAAAATCCATATCACAACGTCTAGGTTTACACAAACACTGATTAATTAAAACATTTTACACACATTTAACCACAATGTCTAGAAGACAACCCGACACATAAGACCCTACCCAAACCCGACTTTCACATACAACCCAGTATCATTTATCCCAAGGTTTTAACAGAGTAGTCACGTACAGATAACAAAAACAAAATCTCTCGGCAACAGCAAGTCAAGCTCCTATCTTCGCTCAGGAGCTGGCGGTACTATCTTCGGTTCCCCTGATACACACATCAGACTCGAATACGTAAGCTTCGCAGCTCGTGAGTACACAAGGGTTAGACACTGCACAGTTCACATAATCACATATCGCATGTCACATGGCAGCCCTACCCTATGCGGCATAACACATGCCAACAAGTCTCCAATCAGAGACGCTAGAGATCCATACAAAAAGAGATTCTCATCTCAATTGGGGAATCCCTCCCCCCTGGAGCCAAGCCACGCCCGTGGAGGCTAACAGGAGTAACGGCCGCATATATATATATATGGGAACCCTACACAGGGTTAAACTAAGCTACACCGCTCCCGCAATAACCCACCGCGATATACTATAATGGATCTCAGTCATATAACACATATAAAGAAAGAAGGACCATACCTGAGGGGCAGCTCGCAGTGCCCAACACAATCACAACAATAATATATGCACATATTATGACTCGTTAAAATTAGGCCATTTGAAAAGAACTCGTGTACTCACCTGGATCACCCTGCACAATCTCCCTAACTGATTGATCTGAACCCGGCCCGTGACAATCTCTGATAATCCCTGTACACAAAATAATTCTCCCCAGATTAATCCCAATTATCCCATACTTGTTAATATACCCAAATGAATCCCACAAAATAGCCCAACGGACCCCCAAGGCCCAAACCGACCCAAGCCCGCTGGAGCCGGATCGCGGCCGCACTGGCTTGATCGCGGCCCGCGCACGGCAAGAACATCGCAGCCGCGCTTGTCGCGTCACGACCGCGCTCACGATGCAGACAGACCCTCTGTTCACTGTTTCAGTTCTGCCCAGGGACTATTAATTTTATCCCTAAACTTCGATTTCCAGCAGAAAACCACATAATATTGATACCAAAATACTTCTAACAAATATATACACCTATTCCCAACATATCACAATGTTTAACACACAAAAATCACATCTAATTTGGAGGATTCTTTACCTTAAACTCAAGAACACCCTTTGGAGACTATAAATCTGAATTTGCAACTTCAATCACTGAGTTTTGGCTTCAAATTAAGCTCCAGCAGCAGAGAAATCACACACACACTTTACTTCACTATTTTGCACAAAAGAAAGGATAAGGACGCACGTCACATTAACATATAACACATAAACGGATCCCGTTATAACGCGGGTTCGACACCGATACCCGACCCCAATATCAAAAATCCACTATTTATATCAATAAATCCCATTTAATCCCGTGAATCCATAATTATAATTTATCCACTAAAATTATATCCCGAATCCACGTAATCCCCGTCCCGACACGTATAATCCACTATACGGGACGCAATTGGACCAACGCAATACTCAATAAAATAATTGGTCACTAGGATAATTACACGTACCTGCTCGGGAGTCGGGGTGTTACAAATCCTCCCCCCTTACAAAGATTCCGTCCTGGAATCTAACTCTGGCTCTGGAACAGGAAAGGATAGCGACTCCGCATCTTAGACTCGGGCTCCCAAGTTGCGCTGGTACCCTTATGATGTCTCCATTGAACGAGTACCAATGATATCTCTTTATTGCGCAACTTCTTCACTTTGCGATCAGTAATCATCTCTGGCTGCTCAGCATATCTCAACTGATCGTCCACGGATATCTCTGACAGCAGCACATACTGATCCTCATTCGCTAAACATTTTCTCAGATGGCTCACGTGGAATTTATCATGCACACCGGTTAACTCTGGCGGCAGTCTCAATCGGTAGGCCTGATCTCTGACCCTGGCAATGATCTCAAACGGCCCTATATACCTCGGACTCAGCTTACCCTGGTGTCTGAATCAGATCACCCCTTTCCACGGAGACACTTTTAGCAATACCTGATCCCCGACACTGAATTCGAGCTCTGAAGTACGGCGGTCAGCGTAACACTTCTGACGGCTCTGTGCAACACGCATATGCTCATGGATCACGGCTCCTTTGTCGCTCGTCTCCTGAAGTAGCTCGGGCCCACTGATCGGTCGCTCACCGACCTCACCCCAAGACACTGGGGTTAGACACTTACGGCCATATAACGCTTCAAACGGTGCCATCTTAATCGAGGCATGGTAGCTATTATTGTAAGCAAACTCTACCAAAGGGAGATGCACATCCCAGCTACCCTTGAAGTCTATGGCGCATGCTCTCAGCATATCCTCGAGTTTCTGGTTGGTGCGCTCAGTCTGCCCATCTGTCTGAGGCCTGTAAGCTGTACTCAGCTGAACCCGGGTACCTAGCTCTCTCTGGAAGCTCTGCCAGAACCGCAAGGTGAATCGAGTATCGCGATCAGAAGTAATCGACTTCGGAATCCCATGTCGCGACACTACCTCATCTATATACAGTCGTGCTAGCTGATCCATCGTGATCGTACCCCGGACAACAAGAAAGTGTGCACTTTTAGTCAATCGGTCCACTATGACCCAAATCATGTCGTTCCCACGCACGGTACGAGGAAGTCGGACGATGAAATCCATCGTAATGTGGTACCACTTCCACTCGGGAATCTGCAGGGCTGTAGACGGTCGTGCGGTTTCTGATGAATGGTGCTCCCAGGATGAATGGAAAACCTCGACTTATGCGTCTCATCGAGGATCAGCTGTCGCAAGTTCCCAACTCTGGCAACCCAAACTCTGCCTCTCAACGTATATATCCCTCGGTCATCCCTGACCAATGACTCTGTCTATCCCACCAACCTCTCTCTCTTCACATTTTGCTCCTGCAGACCCTCTATCTGTGCCAATCTCAGACTGTCAATCAGGGTAGAGGTGATCTCGAGTCTCACAGCTCGGGAAGTAACTGTCTGGGCACACGCCTTACGGCTCAAGGCGTCAGCTACTACGTTCGCCTTCCCAGGATGATACTGTATCTCACAGTCATAGTCTTTGAGGAGCTCTAAACTGCGTCTCTGTCGCATGTTCAATTCCTTCTGACTGAAAAGATACTGAAGGCTCTTGTGATCAGTATAAACAACAAACTGGGATCCATACAAATAATGTCGCCGTATCTTTAACGCAAAGGCTATGGCATCCAACTCAAGATCATGGACAGTATGATTCTCTTCATATGTCTTCTGCTGCCTCGAAGCGTAGGCAATCACCTTGCCCCGCTGCATCAATACACAACCCAACCCCGTCCCCGATGCATCACAGTATACAGCAAAATCATCTGTACCCTCGGGCAAAGCCAACACCGGCACCTGGCACAATGGAGCTCTCAACTCAGTAAAGACTGTCTCCTGCTCGTCATTCCACTCGCATGGTACGCCCTGCCGTGTCAATCTCGTCAACGGCATGGCTATCCGCGAAAAGTTCTGAATGAACCGTCTGTAGTAGCCTGCTAATCCCAGGAAACTACGAATCTCTGGCACGGTCTTAGATTGCTCCCAACTCATTACAGCCTCAATCTTCGCGGAATCCACTTTGATTCCCTCACTGCTCACGACATGGCCCAAGAACTGCACCTCTCGGAGCCAGAACTCGCACTTCGAAAACTTCGCATAGAGTCTCTCTCTCTCTGTAGCACGTTCAGGACCTCCCTCAAGTGCTGCTCATGCTCCTCAGCGCTCCTCGAATAGTTCAATATGTCGTCTATGAACACGATCACATAACGATCCAACATGGCTCTACACACCCTGTTCATTAAATCCATGAAGGCTGCGGGTGCGTTAGTCAGTCCGAATGGCATGACTAAGAACTCGTAGTGTCCATAGCGCGTCCTGAAGGCTGTCTTGGGCACATCCTCTTCCCTGACCTTCATCTGATGATATCCAGATCGTAAATCAATCTTCGAAAAGAAGCTAGATCCCTGTAGCTAATCGAATAAATCATCAATCCGCGGAAGTGGATATCTATTCTTCACTGTCACTTTATTCAGCTCTCTGTAATCGATACACATTCGCATGGTACCGTCTTTCTTCTTCACAAACAACACCGGTGCTCCCCACGGTGATGAACTAGGACGGATAAATCCCCTATCCAGCAACTCCTGAAGCGGAGTCATCATCTCTCGCATCTCAGTGGGTGCCAGCCTATAAGGTGTCTTCGCAATCGGCACCGCTCCAGGGATAAGGTCGATCTGGAACTCTAACTGGCGATCTGGCGGTAGCCCAGGTAGCTCATCTGGGAATACCTCAGGGTAGTCATGCACTACGAGCACATCCCCTACGTTCGTCTTCTCCTTCTGGGCGTCAATCACATAAGCCAGGAAGGTTTCGCAACCTTTCGTCACATATATCTGAGCTCTAACCATCGAGATGATCCCAATCTCGCCCTTTCGCCTCTCCCTGTAAACTGTCACGGCCTCGGTCTCAGAAATCGGTATCCTGATCATCTTTTTAGCACAAAGAATATCTGGCTGACGGGCTGTCATCCAGTCCATACCGAAGATCACATCGAAGCTGCTGATCTCAATAGGCAGTAGATCGATCAGGAATCGGTGAGTATCAATCTCGAGTACACACTCTCGATATACACGGCTCACTAACGCGGTACTCCCGTCTACCCTCTCGACAATCAATGGCACAGACAATACAGTAGGAGCAATAGTAAAATAAGCACAGAAGGACACTGACACATATGAGCGGTCGGCTCCAGAATCAAATAAGACTCGCGCACGCAAGCCGTTCAGAATATATGTACCCGTAACAACATCTGGAGCATCTCTGGCCTCCTCAGTTGTGGCCTGGAACACTCGGCCTCTGGCCCTCGGAGCTGCATCCATTCGGGAGGTGGAAGAAGAAGGCTCTGCTCTAGCACCGCTCGTGCTCGCTCCCGGTACTGCTGGTGCTGTCTCTGGGCAATCTCTCATGTGATGGCATGGCTTCCCACATCGGAAGCATAATGCCACTGGGGCGGTGCATGCTGTGGCTGTGTGGTCGAACTGGCTACATCTAAAACATCTGAACTTATCACTAGCACATGGCCCAGCATGCCTGCGATGGCATCTCGGACAATCTCGCTCCCCGGATGAACTGTCAGCTCTGCTCCCTGAAGCCCGGGACCCCTGCCCAACACTGCTCTGACTAACTGTACGACTATCTCTCTGGCCCTGACCTCTGAATCTCTCATCTCGGCCTCTATCTCTGCCTCTGTCTCTACCCATGTCTCTACGAGAACCTGTGCTCTGCTCCTGATGATGGCCCTGCTCGGGCTGCTGATCCCTCAGCTCACGCCAGTAACTAGACTGCTCGGAGGCCCCTGTACGCTGTCGCTGAGTAGGCGGCTGCTCTCGCTGCCTCTCGATCTCTCGCTCTCTCATGCGAGCTAACTCTAGCGCCCTGGCAAAAGATGACGTCTCCTGTAGTCCCACAAATTCCCTGATATCTGGTCTCAGGCCGTCAACAAAGGCATCGGCCTTGCGCCTCTCTGTATCCACATGTTGCGGCGCAAACTGAGAGTATTCGTTAAAGCGGTCCACATACTGCTGTACGGACAGATCCCTCTGCTGTAGATGGAGGAAGCGACGCTCCATCTCTCGTTGCTCGTCACGAGGCGCATACTGAATCTCGAACATGGCCTTAAACTGGGCCCAAGACATCGCATATGCACGAGAATCAGACATAGAAGACTCAGTAGATCTCCACCACTGTGAGGCTCCACCCCTCAACTGGTACGTGGCATACCCAACCATAAGTTTCGGGTCCACATGAGCAACCCGAAACGCAGACTCAATCTCGCGCTCCCACGAGAGTGCCATCCCTGGCTCACCCCCACCTCTGAACTCTGGAGGATTCCCAGTCATGAAATCCTTAAATGAACCCCCTCGCTTGGATGTAGACGAAGTGGCACCCGTGCCCGTGTCCTGACCACCCCCAGCACGTGGTCCCATATCCTGTCCCTGTTCCCTCTCATGCTCTCTCTGCTGTCTATAAAACTCTGTGAGAACCTCAAGCAGCTCTGACTTGCGGATATACTCATCACCCGGCGGCTTACCCGCGCCAGAACCCTCACCCTGATCTGCCATACTGATCTGCACAAAACAAGGCAATTAAGCACAAGAAGTAGGTCACCCAGCGTTATACACTAAGCGAGGATAATTAAATCCACTAGTATCCGTCACCGGAATACTCCCCAAGAATCTGAACATGGTCTAAGCTCAATCATCCCCCGATGCCCAATACTAAAACCACAAGCTCTGATACCATACATGTAACACCCTCTAAACCCAGCTAAAAGCCACGTCATATACAATACACAGGTGGCATAAACGCATATAAAATCCATATCACAACGTCTAGGTTTACACAAACACTGATTAATTAAAACATTTTACACACATTTAACCACAATGTCTAGAAGACAACCCGACACATAAGACCCTACCCAAACCCGACTTTCACATACAACCCAGTATCATTTATCCCAAGGTTTTAACAGAGTAGTCACATACAGATAACAAAAACAGAATCTCTCGGCAACAGCAAGTCAAGCTCCTATCTTCGCTCAGGAGCTGGCAGTCCTATCTTCGGTTCCCCTGATACACACATCAGACTCGAATACGTAAGCTTCGCAGCTCGTGAGTACAAAAGGGTTAGACACTGCACAGTTCACATAATCACATATCGCATGTCACATGGCAGCCCTACACTATGCGGCATAACACATGCCAACAAGTCTCCAATCAGAGACGCTAGAGATCCAATACAGAAAGAGATTCTCATCTCAATTGGGGAATCCCTCCCCCTGGAGCCAAGCCACGCCCGTGGAGGCTAGCAGGAGTAATGGCCGCATATATATATATATATATATATATATATATATATATATATATATATATATATATATATATATATATATATATATATATATATATATATATATATATATATATATATATATATATATATATAGATATATATCTATGGGAACCCTACACAGGGTTAAACTGAGCTACACCGCTCCCGCGATAACCCACCGCGATATACTATAATGGATCTCAGTCATATAACACATATAAAGAAAGAAGGACCATACCTAAGGGGCAGCTCACAGTGCCCAACACAATCACAACAATAATATATGCACATATTATGACTAGATAAAAGTAGGCCCTTTGAAAAGAACTCGTGTACTCACCTGGATCACCCTGCACAATCTCCCTAACTGATTGATCTGAACCCGGCCCGTGACAATCTCTGATAATCCCTGTACACAAAATAATTCTCCCCAGATTAATCCCAATTATCCCATACTTGTTAATATACCCAAATGAATCCCACAAAACAGCCCAACGGACTCCCAAGGCCCAAACCGACCCAAGCCCGCTAGAGCCGGATCGCGGCCGCATTGGCCCGATCGCGGCCCGCGCTCGGCAAGAACATCGCGGCTGCGCTTGTCGCGTCGCGACCGCGCTCACGATGCAGGCAGACCCTCTGTTCGCTGTTTCAGTTCTGCCCAGGGACTATTTCATCCCTAAACTTCGATTTCCAGCAGAAAACCACATAATATTGATACCAAAATACTTCTAACAAATATATACACCAATTCCCAACATGTCACAATGTTTAACACACAAAAATCACATCTAATTTGGAGGATTTTTTACCTTAAACTCAAGAACACCCTTTGGAGACTTTAAATCTGAATTTGCAACTTCAATCATTGAGTTTTGGCTTCAAATTAAGCTCCAGCAGCAGAGAAATCACACACACACTTTACTTCACTATTTTGCACAAAAGAAAGGATAAGGACGCACGTCACATACACATATAACACATAAACGGATCCCGTTATAACGCGGGTTCAACACCGATACCCGACCCCAATATCAAAAATCCACTATTTATATCAATAAATCCCATTTAATCCCGTGAATCCATAATTATAATTTATCCACTAAAATTATATCCCGAATCCACGTAATCCCCGTCCCGACACGTATAATCCATTATACGAGACGCAATTGGACCAACGCAATACTCAATAAAATAATTGGTCACTAGGATAATTACACGTACCTGCTCGGGAGTCGGGGTGTTACAAGAGCTTTTACTTTTGAGCTTCGTACGAGTTTTATTACTGCGTTTTAATATCATGCACGTATTATTGAGTTTTAATTGAGAACTGTGTTTTATATAATATGAGTTTTGGGACACATGAGCTACCGAGTTACTGTGATAACCGTATGGCTGGCAGGGTTCGGGTCGCTCCCGATTCCGTTTTGAGCTCCTGACGACAGCTTTGTTCGATCTATGGATTTGGGTACGAGAAGTATTCCACAGGGATGAGTACCTATTAGGAGCTATATATGTGGGATCATGTATACGGTTCAGTAGAGAACGTTGAACATTTTATTATTGACCTTTTTAAGAATCGTACTACTAACCCTTGAATTCTTAATAGCATTAGCTGACTGTTGTGTTTAATGTGTGTATCTTAGGTGATCAAAGTACTAGTAGGCTTGCTTGACCCAAGTAGGGCAACCTCTCAGGCTGCTGAGAAGATATTAGCTACCTAGCTAGAGTTAGTTATGATTTTGTGGAATCTATACACTTCAGATATTACGTAAAATAAAAATAGTTTATCGTGACTTATTATGTAAATTAGTGTTTAAATTATTTAGGTTTCCGCGTGTTTACATTCGGAATAGTTAGAGATTATTATATTATATTTATCTTGGCGTGTCATTTTCGTGGCATTGTGGAGTAGATCAAAGGTGTTACTGTAATATTTATATATTTTATTACAACAAATAGAATGCTAGGAAATATATTGTTTATTGATATTGTATATTCTTTCTTTTTAAAAATAATTAGTATTTATTTTGATAATTTACTAGTTTATTAACCCTCGTTGTATTGATACTTTTAATAAAATTTATAATATAAAATGACAATAAACTCAAAATTCAAACATATAAATATTAATTAATACTATATACATTATTGAAAGTATAAAGCTACATAGTTTTACCAATTTTTCTTAAAAACTGTTCATAAGTGGGAGTTTATCTCGTGTGGTTGCTTCTTTCATTATTGTGATGTATTTTTATGACCAACCAATCAAATGTAATTCCCCCCACAGGCCTCAGCTTTCATAAACGGTGATATTTTTTTTTCTTTCTATACTATCATAAACTCTTTCATTTTCTCCCCTCAGCTTATAGTTAATTTTTGCATTTTATCTTATGATTAAAACCAATACAATAACAATATATTTTTTTAAAAATTACCGATTTGATATGTGTTCAAGTTTTCAAACCATTATGATAATATTTGGGGTAAATTATAATTTTCGTCCATGTGGTTATATGCAAATTATGGAACAAGTCATTTTCACGTCAAAATTACAAATTCAGTATTCATGGTTGGTTATTTGTTATGGTTTTGATCCTTTGACCGGTCTTTTATTTTTAAATGACCATTTTACCCTTGAGAATATTATAAATATAGGTAATTATCTTTCTTTTTCATTAAATTAAATAATAAAAATCCAAAATCAATTTTTGTTTTCCATTTTGAATATTAAATTAGGATTTCTTAAAAATCAAAACACACACACACACATATATATAAATATATATATACATATATATATATATATATATATATATATATATATATATATATATATATATATATATATATATATATATATATATATACATATGTATATATAGACACACACTCATACACACCAAGAGTCTGATGAACTTCGTTCCGTCTCCCGTCTCCATCTCCGGTTCCAGCTCCGACTCCCTCAGCTCTGGTTCCATCTCTCGTTTCTCTCCCTCACACAACCGAGAACCACCCTTGACAATCCTATATATATCTGAACCGTCTCTTTGTCTCTTTGATTTATATCTACTTTTCAATTAACAAATCCTAACCGATCTACTAATCGAAGAACACCCATATAGCTCAGTTGATTTAAACCCACAACTAAACAAACCTGCAGATTTAGGGCTTCGATGGCGGTTTTTGTTCAGACGGTGGTGGTGGCGGTGCCGCAGTGGTGAAAGAATGGTGGCGGGTTATTCGTCGAGGCGGATTCTGTTTTCCTGAGAGAATGCACCAAAGAGGGGGTAGCCAGCTGGGGTGAAACATAACGAATCCTGTTTTCATAAACCGATATTTAACTTGTTTAAATAATTACTTTGTAGTAGCTCCATGTTTCTTGACCGGAAGTTGCGGTGAAACATAATGGACGATCGCTGCAGAAGGCAAGACGATCAGTGGATATGTATATGCTTCCAGCGACAAGACCGGTGGTTGTGGAGAGATAGCTGGCGAACGTTTTCTTGAGCTTTTCGTCAGGATGATGCAGAGTGGCTGACCGGAGGGTGCCTTCGACCTGCCGGTGATTGAATGGAAGATAAAGAGAGAGATAGAGAGAGAGGGAGAGACAAAGAAAGAGATAAAAGAAAAAAGACATTTGTTAATAATTAAAACAAAAAGAGTTTTGAGTTTTTTTATTCTTATTATTTATTTTCACTAAAAAAAGTTCATTACATATTTTTTATAATATTCTCAAGGGCAAAGTGGTCATATTTAAAAAGATGACCGGTCAAAGGATCAAAACCGCAACAAATAACCAACCATAGATACTGAATTTGTAATTTCGACGTGAAAAGGACCTGTTCCATAATTTTCATATAACCACAAGGACGAAAATTGTAATTTACCCTAATATTTGTTACAGTTACTGGTCTTCTCATACCAATAGATTTCTGTTTTACATGTAAACCGAGTTGTATTATATATAAATAACCATATTAGTATAGAAAATTGTAATACACCTATTATATTAGCAATAAAAAATAGACATACTATATAGTCTTTTACTTAAGCTTTGCATTTTTAATTTTCTTTCCGAAAATATAACGTTCTAAATTTTATTTGCCAAATAATGGTAGTTTGTTTATTCATTAAAGGACGATGTTTTATTATTATTTTTCACTTAATCTTTTTTTATTTTTTATCTAATCGCTTACTTTTTACTCACTTTTTTAAAAAATGACGACTTTATCGTTTTTTTATCACTATTTTTTTTAAAACATCATTCATTATTTTTTTTACTTGATTTATTTCCTCAAATTTCTTCATTTTCTTTTTCACTCCCTCGCTCACTTTCCTTTTTTCTTTCTTTTTATTTTTTATAACTTTCATTAAAAAATCTAACGTTGTATATTGACTTCAAACTCTAACATTTACGATTACCACAAACTCATATACTATATGTTCACTATAAAAATCATTATAATAAGTTCTAAATATAAAAAAATATTTTTATTATTAGTCATTAACGTTCAATAGAAATAAAAAGCAACGTATAAAATTACTTAGCATTAATAAGAACCATAAGCATTTCAATAACGCATCAATACAACTTATTTACCTTGAAAAACGTTTTATATTTTAAAAATGTTTTTGAAATATTTATAATTCTTATTAATGCTAACTATTTTTTGTATTGTTTTTTTTTTTTTTTTTTTTTTTTTTTTTTTTTTTTTTTTTTTTTTTTTTTTTTTTTTTTTTTTTTTTTTTTTTTTTTTTTTTTTTTTTGAAGATTTTATGTAATTTACTATAAAGAGTTACATTTATTTTGGTTGGGAGAAAGGTTGTTTGATTGATTATGAATTTTTTTTAGTTTTTGACATTTATGAATTGTTATTCACTATTTCATTAAAGAGTTATGCGAATATGTGTTATATTCTGAATGTTAATCACTAATATTAAATTTTTTATATTTTGGAATTATTACAATGATATTTATGATTTCTTAAGTTAATATATAAATATTAATATATTTTAATAAAAATGTTGTAAAAAAAGTGAGTGAAAAAAAATAATGAACAAAATTTAGGATAGAAATTGAGTGGAAAAATAGGATAACAAACAAAGTTTGAGGAAAAATAAAGTGAGAAAAAATGATAATTGTCTTTTAAAGAAGTGAGTAAAAAAACAAGTAGGATAAAAAGAGTAATTTTAAAGGAAAAATTTAAGTAAAAGTATGATAAAACAATCATCGTAAAAAAATTAAAACTACCATTAAAAGTATTACGTTTTGAAAAAATAAGTTTGAAAAAACTACCAAAAGGGCATTTGGCCTAGCGGTACCAATGTGTTATGTAAGTGAGAGGTCACGGGTTCGACTCCTATCGGAGGTAAGTTGAAATTTAGGTGATGAAAGCAAGTATTGGGGTTAAAAGTGAAAACCTTCATTCTATATTACTAATTTTAAAGTTACTAAGCTATCTCTATCTATATTATTAAAAGAGTAACTAAATGACATATCATGCTCTCATTTAATTTGCCACATGTCTCTCTCACCTTTTGCCACGACATTTACCGATTTTATTTGTAAATTTTAACGCAAATCAAATCTATGTAAATCTAATATTGATTAATTTAATAACTAACTAACTAAAGTTAAACAAACGTTATTTTTCATATAATTATTATATTATACATATATATAAATATCAATTTTTAAAATTAACTCATGTAATACATGTGTATTAACCTAGTGTAGTAACTTATGACTTTTAACCTTCTATCTTATCATGATTAAATTATATATAATTTATGAACCACATAAAACTAAAAATAAAAGTTATATTATAATACCTTAGATCATTACAAAAAACTTTTAATATATCCTATATATTTTTAGGGTAAATTACCAAAAAAGGTAATGTAAAATAAAAAAATTATCAATAAAGGTAATGTAAAATTTTTTAGACCAAGAAAGATAACATAAACTTCAAATTTGACAAAAAATGATTTTGATGACCAATTAAAAATGTAAATTGTTAAGTTTATGCTTCATTTTTTGGTAAAAGAATAATATTTGATTATTTTTTTGGTCTAAAATTTGAATCGCATGTCTTTTGCTTCCAAAATAGAATTTTACATTATCTTTCTAGGCCAAAATTTTTTTTTTACAATATCTTTATTGTCAAATTTTGTATTTTATATTAAGTTTCTTAATTAATTTTTCCTATTTTTATTAGATATACAGAGTTAGATAAATACTTATTTTTGGACTCATATATAACTTTAGTATGTTTTACTTTTTGTTTATTAAATATTTAGTAAATTTAATTTAAGATGATTACAAATTTAAACTATCAACTTTTTTTTTATGATAATATAATTGACTAATTGTATAATACCCCTAAATATTATTTCAATAAACTAATGTTACATCATTTTTATATCTGCCTTCGAACACACATTAAATATGTCACAGACTAAAAAATGTGTCGTACAAGAATACTTACTAAAATTTGTAATTTCATTTTTTGCTGCAGCGTGCAATCCTCACACTACTTGTTTAAAACAAAATACAAGAACGGTTGTGTTACTTGTCATACCAAATAAGTGTTCATGTTTTTGAGTTTATGAATCTTATTTAATTTAAGAACGATATTGGACACAATATATCCTAATTAATGGTAGATTAATTGGTTTTAGAATTGTTTTCATAGCAAGATGAGAATGAATTCCAGATTATTTATATGTCTTATTGCTTTATTTATGTTTGTGATATAACCGAGCCTTAAAACCCCTTGTTTATGACGGTTGTATATTTAATATTAATGTTTGCTATTTTATTATTGGTTATTTTTTGGGAAGCCATTTGTACCATTGTAATCCCGGTTTTATGATGTAATATTGTAATATGTTAGAAAATAGGCAAATGTATTTAGATTAAAGTTATGTAATTTTTGGAGAAGATATCCATCAAGAAATAAGGTCAATCATGAAGGACGCTCAGAGACATCATCGGATGCCGAGGCTCGTAAGAGCCGAAAGAGTTCTACCTTTTTGCCTTGTGTGTTGAATATGTCCTTTAGGTTTTAGCCCAATTGGTTTGTCTGTATGGCTCTTGGAAACTAATTTAGTTCAACAAGGCTATGTCACCCGTGATTTTGTGACTTTTTTCCTTTATACTTTATATATATATCTGTGTGTGTGTATGTATGTATATGTGTGGTTGTGGTGACAAACTAGATAAATAAAAGAAAATCAAAAGTACAATCATTTTGATGAAAGATTAAAAAAATTAAAAGGAAATTTAAAGTGGAAACTTTAATTATTTTGTCAAAATTTTAATAACATTTCTATGAAATTGGTTTTTCATAAAAGGAGATTTAAAAATGTTGAAAGATTTTAAAACTGTCATATTACCAGAATAGGTGGTGTCTAGCATAGTCATGCTTGAGCTGTGGTTGTTGGATTTTTTGAAAGGTTTATAACCGAAAGAATCCCCCCTCCTGACTGGCCACTAGTTTTTGGTATGAGACTGGTTATAAACCCAACTTAAAACTCTGATCCAACACGCCGTCCATATAGTACAACATTTGTTGGTGCTTACACCGCAAATTTGGAAGGTGTTAGGTAAGCATTGTGATTCCCATATCAGACGTGGGCAAATGACTTGCAGTTGTTATATCGTGTGTGTCAGTGATGGTTCCTCAGTAAGATTGTTGCCTAATATGTGGATGAGATTAAACATGATTAGTTTAAGAAAAATTGAAAATCTCATAAGACCTAAGAGTTACAAGGAAGTTGTAACTTGTAATAAGTTGTCTGGCTAAATAGCTTACTCATGCAGGTTCAGCCTCCATTGAGTGTATGAATATGTAAAAGGGTTCTCAGGATTAATAAATCCTTTTTTTAAATTTTGGGTTATTGGTTTATTAATGATTACTCAAATGCTAATTTTTGAAAAATATTTTAGATGATCGGAAGATGCAGAGGTAGACGTGGTTCAAATAACAACGACAAAAATGACAATAACAGTAACAACAATAATAACGTCAATCACCCTCCTCCACCTCCTCCTATTGCTAACTCTCCCCAAATGCACAATTTTGCTGCTCTGAGGTCCATTCTAGACAAGGAAAACCTTAAAAGGAAGCAAATTCCTGGACTGAAAACGAAATCTGACTATTGTTTTGATAATGGAGCGAAAGTCATATGTTCTGGAAAAGGCACTAGGACCTGTTCCTGCTGATGCTGCTAATATAGATGGGGGGAAATCTTCACTAGGAGCACTCTGAGGACGCGGTCGATGTTGTCTGTCTAATACTAGCGTTATGACATTTGAGTTGTAGACTAACCTGATGGATGTCCCAACTTACCAGATTTATTGCCAGCTAAAAAGGATATGTTCCAGACTCAGACTCGAACTGAGAGATATAATATGACTAGGGCTTTAAACTCCTGTAGAATGGTTGAATGAACAGTTGTAGGATCCCGTGTGCTAAAGATGAAGGGTTATATGGATCATATTAGCAGACTTGGGTATCTCGTGACACATGTGATGACCACAGATCTGATTCTCAACTCCTTATCGAATGATTTTAAGCAATTTGTAATTAATTACAATATGCATAATATGGAGAAAACGATTAGTGAGCTACATCAGGTGCTCTAGACTGTTGAGGGAGAACTAAAAAGGGTGGATAGGGAAACGGAAAGAAGGGAAGGAAAGTTTTCTAGCCAGAGGTTAAAGCTAAGGAGTAACTAAAGCCTAGAACAAAAGAAGTCGAATCCAAGGATACAAATGATTTGAGTGCCACGAAATTGGGCACTGCAAAAGGAATTGTACAAAGTACATGGAAAAGGTTAAGGCTGACCGCACAGGGACTTCGGGTATTCGAATTATTCACTTCTATTGTTCTTGGATATGTAATAGCCAATTGAACAAGTTTTATGCGCAATGTCTGCAAGGACTAAAGGGAAGTCAGAAGAGATGACAAGACCAGTGGGAGCATAGAATAACTTTAGAGAATACTCTACCGGACACTATTTTTTTTATGTCATCTATGGTTTACCATGTTGTAATAGACAAATTTGAATTTCTTGCAAGTATTTTTATTAGATGAAGTAAATTTGGAGATAAAAATTTAATGCTTAAAATTCCTGTTGTTTAAGTTGTTAAGCCATGAATATACACTATTGATTCAAGTGAAACTTAATAGTAACTTGTCAATAGAGATTGGACAAGTTAGTAGTCAAATTCAGATAAAAAGGAGGTTACCATGTTGTTGTGAAATACTATTGAAATTGTTAAAGTGTTCAAATAAAATATCATCGAACTTATAGATTCTTGAAATTTAATTCAAGAGATTATATGTGTTGAGAAATCGTCAATGATGAAACTAATAATAACATGAAGAATTAGATGTAAATGAGTTACATGGAGAGACATTAACCTGATTTGTCTGAATCAGTTAAAGACTTGTAAGTCAGGATTGTTTAGACAAAAAAGGTATTCACATTATATAAAATTACTTGTGAAAAATGTATACAACTTGTGTGATGGTTAGTCATGTAATAGCCTCTGACTTGTTAAAACACTCGTCGGAAAATTTGACGGAACACTACAACGAGATGTTATAGATAACCAATATCTGGTGGTTATGGATACATATCACAAATCTTGAACATGGAGTTTTTAAACTAAGATATCTTGTTAAGATATAGGAAAACCGCATACTATCAGTCTCAAGTTGAATTTCAAAAACATCTAAACGTATCACTAGTAGCAATAAATCAGAATTGCTAGTGCTCCTGAATTTTCATCCTAGTGTCTTTATGAGTGATTTACCAGTTTCTCTGAAAATAATGGATATAAATTTAAAAGGAGATTCAGAATAGATCTGAATAACATTACAAGTACTTGTAATAAAGAGCTAGTGAAATTATTCAATGACAAAAGGTGATGAAGTTAAGTCACTTAACTAGAGAACACTCTCAATAAGATCATGTATGAAATTAAATTTCGATATATCATATTACTGATTTGATAAAAGAACAGTAGCGTTAAATTGATGGAAAATCATGTTGTGTTTATTGATATAAAGGTGATCAACATGATATCTTTAATGTTGTTCTATTTTGCGTGTAGAAATCCGAGAATAAATTTGATGTTATTCAAAAATTATTTCATAGTTGCTTGTTGTCGTGGGAACCACTACGAGACTTAAAAAGCCACTGTGGTTTTTGGTTGATATTAATGGGTGATGAATGTAGCAAAAGTTCAGTGAAATTCATAGGTTTTTGTTGCGAACAAATATTGGATAGTCTCACCGATTGAGACTACTTTGTGGATCATAGTCATGAGTCGTCTAAAAAAGGTAATCCTTATACTTGAGATATCTACATACTTTAGTGTGGGGATCGCTGTACGATTGGTCTAACTTAACATCATCCGTAACTTGGGGACCATAACGGTTCGACGTCAGATTCAGTGGGAGCTGTGATGGAAGTCTAGATAGTCATGATGAGACTTGCACCTTCTTTTAACTAAGAATAGATTTTTCTGGGCCCCTTGGCGATTGATACTGAAAGAAATGCATGACCGTGCTGGAACAGAAAAGATGTAATCTACTCTGCCTTTTACTAAAAGTATGAGATCAGGAAGTCGAGAAACATAATTGTGTTTGCTATGGTTGATCTAATCCATGCCTAGATTTCACATTGAACTATCGCGATGCATGAAATATAACCTAAATTTTTTTTTGAATGTCCTTTCAACACATATGCCCAAATGGGAGTAAGAGTTTTTATGACCTTGTTTGCCTAAAGTGTCTATCCATGACCTCCTTTAGGCGCATGTTGCAGGATAATAATATCGTCTTACACAAGTGAGAGTATGTTAGTATACTATATGTCAAGATGACATCAATAATGTATCATAACTGATTTCATAAACACTTAAGGGTCACATTGATTAACACAACTGAGCAGATGCAATACTAATGCATAAATGATATTGGATATTATATATGACACGAAATGCTTATTGAGATTGAATTAACTACTGGATGATTAACTGTCAATGTCTCAAAGTACATGGATTAAAAGTGCAATATTAGATATTATAGTGATTTAATTGTCATTATATGATAATTAACTAATTATATAGTATTTTATTTATTATTAGATTCCAAATAAAAGATGCATTTACTTAAATTTGTATTATCTTCTAATTATTAGATAATTAATTGGATATTTATAAACAAATAAATAGAGATAATTGCAAACAATTATATAGTCATTTATATACATTATTAGATAATAGAAGATGAATATTATTTAATGAATATATATTTTATAGATATAATTTAAATAATAATGATAATTATTAGGATATTATATATATATATATATGTATATATATATATATATATATATATATATATATATATATATATATATATATATATATATATATATATATATATATATATATATATATAATATCGAGAGAGTATCACTGTAACATCCGATAATTTAGGTACCCTTTAATATTATAAATTTTTATTGTCTTATATGTTATGCTATTATAGGGGTTAGTAACATTTTTTTTAAAACTAAAACTTCACTGGTCATGGTTGCGCATATAAGGCTTGTACTATGAGCTTAACAAGCAGTATGAGTAGAATAGTTGTTCAATAGTGGCCAATATATAGGAAATAACTTTAGTGGCCAAATTAAGTAGATGAAAAGATTTGAGGGACTAAAATGCAAATCTGGAAAATAAAAATCTGATGTTTTGAATTTACGTGATTGGTTTAGAAGCCTTAAACCTTTTATATATATATATATATATATATATATATATATATATATATATATATATATATATATATATATATATATATTCCTCTTCCTTATTTTCCCCCATATGTTTGGAGCCATTTGAGACCAAGAACAATTTCAACAACAATCTGAAAGTTTGAGGATGAAGGGAACAATATTGGTAAGTGTTTCAACTTCATCTTCTTCCTTGATATATCATTCTCATCATCATCGAAATCTTAGCTCATCAATGGAGGATTTTGAGTTTTATGGCAAGAAAAGAAAGGATGAATCTTGATCATCTAATAAGAAGCAATCAAGTTATAAACATTATAAACGAATTCTAGCATGAATGACAAACCATTCCATTTTGAGGTTATTAATGAATCTTGAATGACTCAAATGGGATATTGGGGATTTAACCTAGATACATACATTAAGAATCAAATGATGGAATCAATGACGATTAAAGGGTTTTAAAAGTGTTTATATTATGTATTGGAAGCTTATGAAAAAGGATTTAAGTTGTACTAGTTGCACATTTGAGTTTTGGGGAAGCTTTGGGTTGTGCAACCATGGAAAACGTCCTGTGCAGGCCTGGAGACCAGTGGTCACGCCGTAACCCTTCCTTTAGTCATGACGTGACCAACTTTATGTTTTGAAAAGTCCATTTTGAGCGTCAGTCGGGTTGGCTTGTGTCTTATGCATGTTTTGTAATTCTAAATTAAGGGTTTTAGGTATAGTAAAGTCTAATTAGAATTAGGGAACTTGTAAGGCTTTCAAATGATATGTGAACATTCTTGAAGGAACCGAAAAATTGTATATATGCAACTTAAGAGTTGAGATGGGTTGCTTAGGCCTTAGAATCACCAATCACATACTATAACTAGTTACTTGATCTCTTTAACCTTTAAACATAGTTGAAAAGTACTAAAACTCTTAATAAGAGACTTTGAACCATAATTACAAGATCGTAGAAGTGAATGAAAGTTTTGTTAAGGAGTTGTTCTTCACTTTTAACATGCTTGGTGAATGTATGCTATGTCTAGGTGTCTATTAGCTAACTTCGGCGACCGTTGGAGCCTGTGGCGAGGCTTTACTAACTTTCTGGCCATATATTGTGTTGGCTTATTATTGACGGGATCTTTTATTCATTGATTATGATTACTAGTGATATATGTGTACGACATACATGATGTTACTTGCTCGTTTCTCATCATCATGCCAATTGCTTCATGCTTTTGCCTTACTTTATCTATCTATGATGGTTATGCTTTATCTTTTACCTTAATTATTTTATGTGGTTAATCTTAACATGTACATGTTTATTAAATTGATTATTACATAGTACATTACTGTGTGTGATGTACATTATAGCCATACTACCGATGATCTCGCAGTATGATGTCGTACTTCATTGTTGGCGAGAGTACGATGCCGGGTACTGCGGGCCCCGATTATTTGTGGTACTACACACTCCATGGATGTACTCATAGTGTGTAGTGTTGTCATGACATTATCAAGAGTCTCCCTCTTGATAGGTGTCATCTCCTTTGATATCTCTTATATATTGATGCTTCATTGTAATTGTTCATGCCTTGCAGGTTCATTAATAGATTAGCTATTGAACGTGGTACATTATTGATCTAGTCACTCACTAAGCATTATTGCTTAACCTTTTTGTTGATTTACACCTTTCAGGTGTAGAAGGCAAAGGGTAGGAGAAGATAGACGCTAGTAAAGCTTGAAGTAGGAGTTTCGAGCAGGATAGGCCTTTTTGGTACGTTACATGCATTCTAATTTTCGGGGAATGGGTAGATCACCCTTTTGTTATGATTCATCTTGACTTATGACTATTTAAGCTTGATGAAGGTTGATGTACTTAATTCTATTGATTGAGATGAACTTGTGGTCATCAAATGATTTAATAGGTGGTTTTAAACCTTGTGTTTTGGTTAGATATGATCAAGGTCAAATTCATGAATTGTAATACTAGATCCATAGGCATATAGCGCTAAAATCTCTGATATGTTTTGGGGTATTGTATATTGAAGTTTGATGAATTGGAAACTTATTTTGTAGTTTGTTTTGAATCCGAAAATACAGGTTGGTTTTGTTGATATTACGAATAGGTCATGTCGAAATTTCGTTTGAAATGTTGAGAATTATTATTATTATTATTATTATTATTATTATTATTATTATTATTATTATTATTATTATTATTATTATTATTATTATTATTATTAATTAGAGTTATGGTGTTACAAGTTTGATATTAGAGCCCATGATTTAAGTGAGTTGAGTATCTTTGCGGTACTTAGCCTTAAACTAGGTAATGATATTGACCTAAACGCCTAAGCTATGATTAATAGTAATAAGTAAGGAATGATCTTGCCTAGGATGGGTAGAAAATAGGAAATTTTTAAACTCTTAACCCATTTCTCTTAATAACTGTTTTTCTAGATGGAGAACGACCCGAATTGGGAAAATGACCAAGACATTGGTCGAGGACCAGAAAATGACGACCATGAGGATCCCTCTGACAATGAAGAGTTTAATACTCGAGAACTACGTTTGCTTGATAGGATGACAACGATGTTAGAGGAGGATACTCGCCGTCAAGAAGCCATGATGGCTAGTCACATGGAGATCATCCAAGCCACACTTAGTAATAACATGGAAAAGGAAGAAGGTAATGATCAGGAGAAAGGAAAGAAGAGGTCTAAGCATAAATCCTCCTCCAAGACAAGCAAGAAAGGTTTGAACATACAAGGAATTCATGGGATGCAGACCGCCTGAGTTTCAAGGAAGCATTGACACAGAGAAAGCTCACGACTGTATTAAGGATATTGAAAGATTGTTTTGGGTCACTAAGGTGAATGACGAAAATAAAGTAAAATATGACTCTAGCTTATTGAAAGGCGCAGCCTTGGTGTGGTAGGATGATATTATGGATACCGTTGGGTCGGGCCTTACTGAAACAATGACTTGGGAACAATTTAAAACCCGAATTAACAAGCTGTTTTGCCCCAAAGTATCTGTACAAAAGCTTAAAAGGGAGTTTCTCAATTTGCATCAAGGATTGCGAAGTCTGGATGAGTATGTTAGGGAGTATAATGCTAAATCTCAATTTGCACGGGAATTGATTTCCGATGAAAAGCAAAAGGCGTATTACTTTGTCGAGGGCCTTCGTAAGGATATTCGACAGTTTGTGAAGAATCGAGATGTACCCTCATTCGATAAAGTGGTAGAGTTTGCATTACTTCAGGAGTATGAAGTGTCTCGTGTTGACCCTGATCTGCCACCCCCTAAGGAAACAAAGAATGAAACTTCTCAGAATTTTAGTCGTTCATCTCAGAATTCGCTCAAGTTTCGCATTCCTGCTCAATCTCAATCCATGCCACAAAATCAGTCTCAATCAAGATCTCAAGCCAGATCTTCATTTTCTGAATCGCGAAGGCCATTTCCTACTTGTGGCAAAATGCATTATGGACCTTGTAATTTGGCGGGTCTTACCTGTCACTGTTGTGGGGAAGTTGGACACCTTCGTCTAAACTGTCCGAAAAGAAATGATCTCTGCTTTCGATGCGGTCTTACCGGTCATTTGTCCAAACTCTGCAAAGCTCCAAAACCTGATGAAAGCGAGGGGTCAGTGTCGAAGCCTAATGCCGGGGTGTCTCAACCCAATCAAAGAGAGATGAACCACCGCGAGCAAAGGCTCGAGCATTTCAACTGACTGCTGATGAAGCTAAGGATGTGCCAGATGTCATCATGGGTACTTTCTTACTAAGTTCTTTTCCTGCTAAAGTACTTTTGATTCTGGTGCTAGTTTGTCATTTATCTTTGAGTCCTTTGCTAGCAATCTTACTACCATGCCTTATGCTATCTGTTCCTTTTGATGTTGAAATAACCTATGGGAAATCCATAAATGTTACTACTGTATACCGAAATTGCTTGCTTAAATTAGATCATCATGAGTTTATAGTTGATTTACTTCCCATGGAAAAGAGAGAGTTCGATGTGATTCTCGGGATGGATTGGTTAGCGTCTCATGGAGCAACTATTCTGTGTAATAAACGAATAGTACAATTAATGTCTCCAGAAGGTGAAAATGTTTTCATATACGGTGAAAGAAGCCATGGAGGTGTGAATGTGATATCAGTGGCGAAGGCCCGACGCTGCCTTAGCAAGGGATGCCCTAGTTATCTAATGGTCGTGGTGGACACAAAGAATGAGCAGACCCAATTATCTGAAGTGCCAGTAGTACACGAGTACCCCGATGTGTTTCCAGACGTATTGCCAGGTCTTCCCCGCAGATCGGCAAGTTAAATTTGGAATTGATTTGGTTCCTGGAGCGGCTTCTATAACCCGTGCTCCCTATCGTCTCGCTCCATCAGAGATGAAGGAGATGTGGACTCACGTAAGACCCATGATTTCTCGAAGGTCTTAAGACTAGACCCCAGTAGCAATGCGATATCAATCAGGAAACTAAGATAATAATTAACATTGCGAAGTTAAAGTTAATTACAAACAGAGACAAATTTAAGTAGTAAGGTACAAACTTCTAGACTATTACATCAAATCACATAATATAAACTAGCACCGAACCCCAAAGCTCTATCATCAGCCAAGTACCAAGGTGTTGAAACAGGTTCTAAGGCACTTCAAGCTCTTTCAGAGTCCTGACCTATGAACTAGGTCTAGCCAATCCTTTGCCTTTACCTGAAAAATAATGCAACAACGGGGTAAGCTTATTTCCTTAGTGAGAATGTAGAATTTCACATTTATCATGCAATTATGAACGCAGAAAGCTCATGCACTGCACTCGACTCATGCACAACTCAGCTCTAATGGTCATGCACTGCACTAGGCTCATGCACAGCTCAAATCTCGAAGGGACATTGGCCAATTAAATGCTCTTTGATGCGCGTCTTTGCTCAGCTCCCAATTATAAATTTGTTGTTGCTCTTGAGACTTTTAGACAAATTTATAAGGAATGCTAGGATAAAAATATAACCATACACACACATCATTAGCGGGGATCAGCCACGTACTAGGCTAGCTACCAGTAATTGCTGTATGGGTATCATCAGAATGCTCAGCTCTAGCTACCCTCTGTGCTTTCATCATGTAAATCAGCACATCATAAGCCTAACAATAACCCAACAGTAGGCAATAGTGTTGGTGTTAAGCTTAACAATCAATGACTTGTAAAAGAATAGATGCTAGAGGAAGGAATGATCGGCTCAACAATTCATAGTAATCATGACAAATATAACAATATGCTCAATAAGATCTGAATGCCAATAAAATCAGGATAATGCAACAAAAGTCTCAATTCACATAATTTGCAGTTAAAGTAAAATCTACAACTCACAGTTACTGGTTAATAGTACTTTCTGGCTCTGGCTCTGTTGCTCACAATCTGAAGTGGGTTAGAACCACTATCTGACTTATATCAGACTTACAGACAGCTTGCCACTTTGCTACAGCCTTCACTGTGCTCTTTAATATGTCTTTTAGCTTTCTTGTAATGCTCAATCTGTTATTCATATCAAATCTGATATTTATTAGACTTTATCATCTGAATAGTATATTCAGTGTTCATTTGTTGGCCTTTGATCTTAAATTCTCATATTTTACTTATATTGAGATGAATATGGCCATCAATTCCTTAGAACATTTCATTCATGATTCAATAATTATATTTGACATATGTAGAGAGTCGTTGTGTTGTCTTTTCATGGGCAGGTGTGACTTCCTCAAGTCTTTTAAGCTTTCATTTGCACATTAAATTCACATAAAGGCATATAAAAACATACCATAAGCTTAATTGATGCGTATATGTTCATAATGTAACATGTGTATTCACTTAATCAGGGTACTCATTTATTGATGAAATAAGTGCAATAACATGCTTTCAAATGTATTTTATAACTCAATTTTCATAAACATGTGCTTAATTATACCTTTATGTTACGTTTACATCACATACATCAAAGAATCAGAGATGTATACATATGTTGTTTCTGTTTATACCAAGCTGGACACACACATAATTTACCATAAAGAAATTACAAAGAAAATAATTGGTTGCTATGACTGATTCTACTTCCTGTTCTATGCAAAGAAAAGACATATGGTTGCTGTGAATTGTCTTATATAAATAAGGGGCTGCTGTTTTGGGAATAAAAATAACCGAAATATGTGTAGGAAATAGAAAGAAAAAGTTGTTGTTGCTATTGTTTCTGTTTCTGCTAGTCCTGGTCGACACACATACAACAATGAAAAGGACTTGGCTGCTGGAACTAGTTTCTTTGACACACATATACCATAATTATGTAAAGAAAAGAATGTTGAATTGTTTCTCCATTTCTGTTTTCGGTTTTATATCAACATCCCCCTCACGCAGGCATGTATCAACCGAAAAGAACAACAGAAAGGGCATAAAATGGGTTGTTCTGATTCTGTTTTACATCGACACACACACCCACATGTTACTGATTTGTACATTCATCACACACTCCACATATCAGTACTTATATGGAAAAAGAAAGGAATGACAGGATTTTAATTGTTGTATCTGATTCTGTCCTGCATCGACACACACATGTACTTAGTTTATTTGTGAATGTTGAGGGCTGCTACTTTCTGTTTTATTAAGACTGCACATATCCGAGATTCAACAATTAAATGGAAAAGAAATGTGGCTGGACTAATTCAGTTGTACAACATACATAAACATCCGAGATTCATCATGTGATGAATCTCGGTCCTTTCATCTACAACACTCACATAACTTACATGCTTAAAGGAAGGAATTTTGCTGCTATGGTGTGTCACAAACATCCGAGATTTACACCAAAAATGTGAATCTCGGATCTTCCATTTTCATGCATACAAACACAAGCGTGCCTGCGCTATTTGTTCTTTCTGTTTTTATTAATTTCAGCAGCCATTTTTAATAGAATTAAGGTGCTTCATGCTTCTTATTAACGTATAAACACACATATGCGTAAAATTCATGGCCGAAGGCCAAATGGCCTTCTTTCGGACTTAAAAACAGAATTATGGACTGCACTTTCTTCCTATTTTCTTTACTTTTCCAGCAACTAAATGCAAGGATTAATGGCGATTTTAGACTTACATGAACAACAAACATCCAAAGATGATCATAAGGCAATGGCCGAAGACCATGGGCCTTCTTTGGCCACTTCTAGGATCAAAACACATCACCAAAAACAGAATATAAACACATACATATGCTGAACACACATATGCACAAACACTGCACTATTTTTTTCTGTTTTGCAGCTCGATAACACACACATACGCTACACGCATCACCTGGATACATCATTCTGTTTTACATTGAGGTGCTGCTAATGTTTTATTTGTTTTTCCAGCAACCATTACACACTACTTACTCATTAATAGGCTACTGCTATGAAATATTAAACATGTTGCACACACTTCGTACACACACACACACACACACACACACACACACACATATATATATATATATATATATATATATATATATATATATATATATATATATATATATATACATGTCTAGTGCTGTCATTTTAATCAAAGCACACATATATCTGCAACACACATACAACATATATATACACACATAGCACAAACAACATTTCTATACTAAGTCTCGGACTTATGCACACTAATTGCTTTTGTTTCCAGAAAATTCCGAGACTTATATATATGTCCACAGCCTCAGACTCTGCTACGGACAGAAATAGAGACCATTTTAGTTTCAGAACTTTATTTGAAACTTCAAATTAATCCTCTAAAATGCAATAATCAACAATTAGACTCTTTAGGAATACCTGCATGCTTTTAATTTCAGATTTATAGCACTAATCTTTGTCCAATTTTATGGGTTTTGAAGACAAAATTTTGTTTTTTTAAACCTATTGAAGCTGTGGGCTTCAAATAAGACCAAAGAACACTTTAAACATAAAGATTACATTAAAATCTTGTTATTTTGATATTTGGTGCTTGCTTGATGGATTTCTTGCTTGGATTTTTGACCTTTAAGCCAATTCTTGTGGTGTTCTTGAGATGAGTCGTAGATGATGAAATAGAGTAGAGAAATTGATTTCTCAAATTAGGTGATAAAATGGTTAAATGAAAGAATTTAGTATTTATATTTTAGAGTTTGATAAATTGTCCATTTGACCCCTAAACTTGTTTTTTTATTTCATGTTGGTACACCCTGTGTGACGATAGCAGTCTAATCGATTTGCATTATGGTTTAAGTAATATTCTGAGTATTAACAAGTATTTTGATATATATGTTTAATATGTGTTTGTCTGTTATTGATTGTGTGTTTGAACTTGATGTAACGTATTACAAGAAGTTCAAACATAAAGATCAAAGATTAACTCAAGCATAAGTTAAAACATAAGTTTCATCACTTAAGTGTTTAAGTGTATTGGCTAGATTCGAATAGGTAAAGGAAGACATTCGAATCTGTGATAGATTCGAATGTATCCTTAGATTCGAATAGGCTAGATTCGAGTCTGTCAGATGGACAGATTCGAATGGGCCTTAGGCCAGATTCTAGGTTGGCCCACAACAAACTCGAATCAGGGTCTATAATTAGGGATAGACTCGAATCATTAAGAAACCTTTGGCAGAATTCGTGAGGAATTAAGCAAGAGGCGATCTCGAGTTTATCAGCTAGGTGAGTCCCGTTTCGGAGAGAATTAGTACGTAGGATCGTTCGTGTGTCGTTCGTTCAGCGTCTAATAGTCTCCGTGTTTCCGTTGGTTGAGAGTTGTCCGTCTAACCGTCAACGAGGATTCCGCACTCGTTCACGGATCCGCGTCTAGATAGATCTTGCACTAGTAGACCTTACAAGTGGTATCAGAGCAGATGTTACCCCTAAGACAGTGAACCCAACACCTGTTAAGCCCTCACCAACTGTGGCAAGCAGCAGTAGTTCTCAACCTACTGAGAAAACTGTGCAGGCCGCACCCAAACATGTTGTGAAACAAACACCGGTTAAGGTTGGACCAAAAGAAGTGGTTAGGACAAATTCACCGAATCGTGTCATTAATCAATCTAGGTCAGCACCTCAACAAGTCTATAGGAGCACCACACCTAGCAGGTCACACACTCCAGTTAGGTCACATACTCCTGTTAGACAATATGTTCCGGTAAGAGCTCACGGATCCAGTCTGAAATGCAGTATAATAAGAGTTATTCTAGAGCTCCACAACAAATGCCTACTCAAAGGCAAAGAGTGAATCTAAATCACTCGGCACCACAACAGAATTCAGTTCAAAGGCCCAAGTCACCTGAAAGGCGAGATGGGTACTTGAAAGAATTCACGTATGTGGACGAGAATGGTATTACCAAGTCAGTCATGGCTTGGGTTCCCCATGATAACTAACCTATTTTCTTTCATGTGCAGGAGATAACTACCGGTCCAAACAACAAGTGGTTCGTCGACAGTGGTTGCTCCAGGCACATGACGGGGGAAAGAAGTCTTCTCACAGACTTCAAAGGGGGTAATAGGGGATTCGTATCATTCGCGGGTAACAAGGGTGGAAATATCACTGGAACTGGAGAAGTCACTAATGGGACGATTACATTGGATCAAGTTTATCACGTTGATAAACTGGTTCATAATCTCATTAGTGTCTCTCAAATCTGTGATAAGAAGAACTCGGTGTTATTTACTGACACTGAGGCGTTAGTGCTAAAGCCGGGATTCAATATACCTGAAGATTGGATATTGATGCGGGCTCCAAGGAAGAATGACTTGTACATGCTCGACATGAACAAGCCAGATAATTCGATGGGTCCGATCTGCTTACTATCAAAAGCTTCGGAGACGGAATCGGTTTTGTGGCACAGACGCATGGCTCACTTGCACCTAAGGAAAATGAACTACATAACGAAGAATGGGTTGGTGCAAGGTGTGCCTCTGAAGAGCTTTCAGTTTGAAGACAAGTGTCTACCGTGCATGAAGGGCAAGCAACATAAAAAGACACACAAGTCCAAGAAGCTGAACTCCATAACCTCGACATTCGATTTGTTGCATATGGACCTTTTCGACCCTATCAACAAAAGGAGTATAGGAGGTAGTTGGTTTTGCTTAGTTATCACTGACGATTACTCACGGTTTTCATGGGTTTTCTTTTTAGGTACGAAGGACGAGACGGCTGCAAAGCTCATCGGGTTCTTAGACCAAGTGGAGAACTCCTACGGAACAAGGGTTAAACATATTCGTAGTGATAATGGGACTGAATTTAAAAACTCTGTAATTGGTGTATATTGCCTATCAAAGGGCATCGTGCATCAATTCAGTGCACCATATGAACCCCAACAGAATGGGGTGGCCGAACGTAAAAACAGAACATTGATTGAGGCTGCAAGGACTATGCTTTCGGATTCAAAGCTTCCTACCATGTTTTGGGGGGAGGCAGTGAATACCGCGTGCCATATTTTAAATAGAGTCCTTACAGTCAAATCATTGAACAAAACATGTTATGAAATTTTGAATAAACAGCCACCTAACTTAACTGGATTCGAACCGTTTGGAGTACCATGTACACTTTTAAGAACAAAACATCAACCGAAGTTTGGTGAAAAGGCTGACGAAGGATACTTCCTAGGTTATGTGCCAAACTCACCAAACAAACGGGTGTTTAACAAAACAACTGGTACTGTGGAGATTGTGTATAACATTGAAGTCACAAGTTATACACATGAACCCCAAACTGGTACGGAATGGATATTTGACTATGATAAGTTATTTGAGTCATTTAACATTCCTCTGGATGATAATGCAGGTACAATCGAGAAGGACTTGGCGACGTTGCATCTGAACGACGATGGCCAAATCTTTCCAAAGACCACATTCGAATCTACATCCGAGCCTACTGCGACTGTAGATGGGTCTCCAGAAGTTGCTAATCCAGAAGAACCTACCAATGAGAATCAGACTCAAGCATCAAGTTCCAACTCTGAGGAAAATGTCCGTGAGGAGGAAAACGTAGAAGCTGAGCCTGTTCCCCCATTAGGTGAAATAGGATCCAACTTAGGAGATAATCTAAGGGTTGATGAAATAGAAACCTCTAGGATTAACAAGAACCATCCAATAGATAGCATCATAGGAAATCCTAACGAGGGTGTGAGGACTCGGAGTAGTGTAAATAACAACACTGTGTTGTTGTCGATGATAAACGACTCCGAGGCATATCACACATGTCTATATTCATGTTTCATATCGCAAGTAGAGCCCAAAAATGTGCAAATGGCACTAAAAGACAATTCTTGGGTTGAAGCAATGCAAGAAGAGCTGTCACAATTTAGGAAACTAGAAGTGTGGGAGTTAGTTCCGTTACCTCGAGGGGAGATTGCAATAGGAACCAAATGGGTTTTTAAGTGCAAAAGAGACGATCGGGGGATAGTCACGCGCAACAAGGCGAGATTAGTTGTAAAGGGTTTCAACCAAGAGGAGGGAATCGATTACAACGAAGTTTTTGCACCTGTAGCAAGGTTAGAAGCAATTAGGTTGTTTTTAGCGTTTGCCTCCTTCAAAGGCTTTAAAGTATATCAACTGGATGTTAAGAGTGCTTTTTAGTACGGGAAAGTGAAGGAGTTAGTGTATGTAGAACAACCGCCCGGATTTACAGATCCAAAATATCCTGAGAGAGTATATCGCTTAGATAAGGCTCTTTATGGATTACATCAGGCACCTAGGGCATGGTATGAGACTCTATCCAACCATCTGTTAGAAAATGGCTTTGAGAGGGGTAGGATAGATAGTACTCTATTTGTTAAGAGAAAGGGAGATCACTTTATCTTGGTACAAGTGTACGTCGATGATATCATTTTTGGATCATCAGACGAACAGATGTGCAAAGATTTCGAAAAGGTGATGAAGTCTAAGTTCGAGATGAGTGCTATGGGAGAGTTGAATTTCTTTTTAGGGTTGCAAGTTGACCAAAAGAAGGAAGGGATGTTTATCCATCAAACTAAGTATGTCTATGACATATTAGAACGGTTTGGGATGGAGGGAACTAAGTTGACTGCCCATTTCAGCACGCCGATTCAAGTGAATCACAATCTCGGGCCGGGTACTGAAAGTGATTCCGATGTGGATCCGACTTTATATCGGGCCATGATTGGGTCACTTATGTATTTAACTGCTTCAAGACCTGACATATGTTTGCTGTGTGTATTTGTGCTAGGTTTCAAGCAAATCCGAAAGAGATGCATATGAAAGCTGTGAAGCGGATTCTACGATACCTCAAGTCGAAACCGAAGCTGGGACTTTGGTATCACGCGGAGGGAGATCTAGAGTTGGAGGCGTTCACAGATTCGGACTACGGAGGATGCAGCTTGACGCGCAAATCAACGACTGGAGGTTGTCAGTTCCTCGGCGGGAGATTGGTGTCCTGGCAATGCAAGAAACAAACATCGGTAGCCGTGTCAACGTGCGAGGCTGAGTATGTAGCTGCTGGTAGTTGCTGTTCACAGGTTCTGTGGATACAACAACAATTGCGGGATTACTGTTTGGCTTACACTCAAACTCCTATTAGGATAGACAATCAATCTACAATTGCTGTAACTAATAATCCAGTTAAACACAGTAAAACAAAGCACATAGACATAAGGCATCATTTTATTCGTGATTGTGCTGAAAAGAACTTAATCAAACTGGTAAAGGTGGCAACAGAAGATAATAATGCTGATTTATTTACTAAAGCGTTTGATAAGTCACGGTTTGAGTATTTAATTCAACTGAATGGAATGCGCAACCCAGAGTAATTTGACCTTAGTAGTAGTAAGTTTATTTTCTTTTAGAGTAGTAGTATTTCTTTCTTTACAGTAGTCTGCTAATTTAGGTAAGTTGCTAATTTAGGTAAGTTTCTAATTTAGGAAAGTTTCTATTTTTAGTAAGTTTCTATTTTTAGTAAGTTAGTAGGTTAGCTTAGTTTAATGCTTTTTGCTATGAAAAACAAAAGAAAAAAAAGAGAAAATTACAAAAATACAAAAAAAAGAGAATATCAGAAAAAGGAGTTAAAGTCTTAGATACATAGGTTCAAAGTGACGAAAATTAGCACCGTCGTTACAGACTCTAAGTGTTTAGGCTTTCACACATAATGCAACTAAATCCTAAGTGTTATACTTTATTTAGTTTGATGTGTTGGTAGGCATAATACATATAGGGAATCTCAAGGCTAATAAAATATTCTAGAAAAAGTCAAGCGTGTCACTAACCTAGATGTACGACCAATCAGTCTTAATTTTTATGTACAAGACATACAAACATTGAGTCTAAATGAGGTATGCAAACTTTCTGGGGATGTATAGCAACATCAAATACGTCTGAAAATGGAAAGAATAGAAAGATCATGAAAAACTGAGAGTCGAAAACATGCAACTCTGTTGTACGTAAGTACAGACCTGTTGTCTCTGTTTAGATTCGGGTTAGCAGACATGTCGCTTTGTTGTACGTCAGTACAGACCTGTCACCGCTATCTGCTAACTTTAAAAATAAACCTTAAGTCGAACTAAGACACTTTGTTGTATGAAAATACAGACATGTGTCCGATGTTTGTCTTTTAAAGAAAGTTTGCAAATACCAACAAGTTAGAATTTTTGTCTGTGTGCCTTGATCATAAAAGTATGTCTATGTCTGAGTCACGTAAGATAATTTCCTGATAAATAAAAAGGCCAAGGGATATTCCGAAATGTAGAATGTTTAACAGGGTAAAATACCAATAATCGGCTAAATGGGTATGTCACGACAAACAATCAAAGGAATTCAAAAAAAAAAAAAAATTCCTAAGTGTGAAAGTTTAAGTACTGAAAGTTAGTATTGGACATCGCTATCTGATTGAACCTTTCTTAGACTATACTCATCAAAAATATGTTGTTAAGTATTTAGCTTAGATTGTAAATTTTTTTCTTAAGTCTAGATTAAATTTTTGGTCAAAATTTTATTTTACTTTATCTTATTTTATTTTATTTTTACCTTAGTTTATTTTATTTTAGTTTAGTTTAATTTTTACTTAGGTAAAAGGTCAAAAATTACTGAGGGTGCATTCAAGGTTGAATAAAATAAACATTGCGTGAAATATCTGTTGCTTAGGGAAAAAGAGTTGGCATAGTTTATCTGGTTACACAATACCGTAGAAAAAAGTTGGAAAAGTTGAAGTTATTTTCAAAATTTTCGAAATTTTTCTAAGTGTTTGGTAGTTTCGAATCTAAGACAGACTCGAAGTGGTAAGACTTCGAATCTGTCAGTAGATTCGAATAGGGACTTAGACTCGAAGGTTGGTAGTATATATAGGTCAATAGTGAAGTCATTTATTACTTTACTGTTGTCGAATCTATACTCTCGAATCTATTCAGGCGATTTCGAATCTATTTTCTCGAGTCTACCGTATTTCACATAAACGACATTTCATCGAGTCTAAAGCTATTGTGTTCGATTCTACACTCATATCTAGGTATAATCAACCGGATTGTACAAGATTTTGGTAGTTTTATACACAATTTTGGGCTTAAACATCACATTTTGAAGTTTTATGGGTCAAAATAGAGTTTTTGCTAAATAACTAAGTTAGGACCTATAAAATATCAAATTGAAAGCATAAATCTACAATTAGAACCTAGTTGAACTAATGTATGTGATTTGCTAAGTTCAAAATGGTTAAGATTTTGGGTTTTTGTTGAAACAATGGCCGACGGGGTTTCGAGTCTGTTCATGGACTTTCGAATCTGTTCATGGGTTTCTCGAATCTATCATTAGATTCGAGATGACCATGATATTCGAATCTGTCCATTAGACTCGAATACGGACTCTTCGAATCTGTCCATTAGACTCGAATAGGGACTCTTCGAATCTGTCCATTACATTCGAATATGGACACTTCGAATCTGTTACCTTCGAATCTGTACTTTATTTACTTTGTTGAATTTAAATTTTATTAAACTTGTGGAAATTTAATTGTGTTGGATTTGGTACTTAATCGAGTACAAAATAAAACAAATTTTGAATTTAAACAAGTTTATTGATTTTTAATAATTCTAACAGTTTTATGTATTGTGCAGATATGGCGCTTCGTGCTTTTGTTCCTAAGCATAATATGGTACTTAATCCAGCTCATAACATCCCTGAAGCGCAGGGTTATCGAGAAGTTTTAGATTTTCTAGCAGAGTCTAGGATCAGCTATGCATTATATCAAAATATTCCGATTGTGATTTCATATGTGCGTCAATTTTACGATCATTTACAGGTGGACTGTACTGTCACCCCGACAGTTTTAAGAACCAGAATTGCTGGTCAACCTCTGGTTTTCTCAGCAGATATTTTGCGTCAAGTACTGCAGTTGGGTTCACAAGAACAAGAAGACGGGCCTATAGACTTTCCATTAAGTATTAGGCAAGCAGCGTTTTTGCGAATGGGCTATAGTTTGGACGTTACAAAATCATCTTATATGAAAAGCGGGTTGATAGGGCAGTGGCGATTTTTGGTCCACGTGTTCATGATTTGTTTTGCGCCTAAGAAGGCTGGATTTGATTACATCGTCTCAAAGATTCAATCTGGGGTGATTGCCATGGTGTACAATAAGAAATTCAGCTTCTCACAGTTGTTTTTCTCGGAATTCATCCATCAAATCACTGCTCCTGAGAGAGAAAGATTCCTTCTGTATCCTAGGTTTGTAATGATGTTGATAAGGCACTTCTTGCCTGATTTACCACAAACAGATGATGCATTGAGCGTGAATATTATGGATAAGCGCATCTACTCTGACTGTTCCTCACATCGGGGAAGGTTGGCTGTTCCAATTGAGCGTCCGTTGTTTGGAGCTGTTTTAGACAGGAACTTTGTGGCACCAGATAATGCCAACTGGGCAGGTGAAGTAGAAGTTCAGCCTCGACAGCAACAACAACAACCGCAACAACAACAGCAACGTCCACGTGATCCAAGGCGAAGACAAAGAGCTACTGCGAGTCAGATTCAGGCATCAAGGCCTTCCATAAGTCAACAGCCAGAAGTACAGGAAGCAGGGCCTTCAAGTGCCGTTCTAGAACCCGAGCAAATCGCCCAAACTTTGGAAGAAATCTGGGCGTCTGGACCTCATGCCAATGAGGAAATAACTGCAGAGTTAGTTGATCAGTTATTACAGCCTCCGGAAGGAGCAGAAGATGTGTTTAGGCAAGTTGAGGAATATGAACCTGAGCAAACCGGTACTGACTTGTCATCTTCAGCAACTGAGTCAGAAGAGATGGAGGGGATAGAAGTTGAAGCTCCAGAGTCAATGTCTGCCGTTCCTGAAGTTCAAATTGGAACTTATGGTTCGCGACTGATTATAAATGAAGGTGGTTCTAGGAGACGATTGGACAGGGAATTGGAGGAGTCTGATTTCGAAGAAGAAGAAGTTTCTCAACTTGTGACGAGGCAACGGGCCAAACGTCACAGGTTCATGCAAGGATCCTCTTCAGTCTCCGCAGAACAACCAGAAATTTCTCAACCTCAAAACCCTCAACCTCAAGAACCTCAAACCACCATTCCACCACCACCACCTCGCGATGAACCATATATTCCATCGCCAATACTTCCAACTCCGTTACAGTCAATTCCATCAACCTCATCCTCATACGCTGACAATCAAAGATTTTTGCGCTTAAAAGATAGAGTTGACTTCCAGGAAATCCAAATCTTTGGGCTAACAACAGCAATCGGTGAGCTTCAGAAGCATAACGCAGATATCGATAAGGAGAATGCCGATTTGAAGAAGATTGTGGAAAAGGTCCAGGAAGAAAACACAGAGTTAAAAACAATTGTTTGTGATCAGTCAGCCGAGATAAGATCGATGCGCTCCCTAATTGAGCAGTTAATGAAAAATTTACAGGCTCAGGGGGAGACGTCGTGCCGTGATCAGGAAGTACAGAGGCCGAGAGATGATGATGATGAAGACAACCAAGGCAATGATCCCAGCCCTAAAAGACAGAATGAGCCAGTAGATTTTTCTACTGCTCAGACTGCTCAATCTGAGGGGGAGCCTAGTCCAGGGGGAGAAGTAGGAGGAGCAGGAGGAGAAGCAGGTTCTTCAAGGACTTTAGATAGCGACATGATAGATGTGCTGAAAGATATTGAAGAAGAGCTAATGGAATTTGATTTTGAAGATGATATTGAAGAATTAGAAGAAGGTGAATTCATTCCAGATGACGTAGTCGACTGGAAATCGGATGATGAGGTGCTAGATGATGAAGACGATCATGTTGATGAAGTAATAATCAATTCACAACCAGTCACTGAATTGTATGAGAGCCAAAATCATAATGTGATTGATATTGATTACATCAAGGTAGCCTCAGTTGAAGATAAAGAACTTGAAGAGGCTGAGAAAGAGCCATCTAGAGCTGATCTGATCAATCTTTGGTTCAAGAAGGAAGAAAAGAAAGATCAGCTGAAGATGAAGAAGAAGATGAGAAATCCAAGTGCTGGAAACTTCTCAGGAGGGATTATTAGCTGGTTCTTTGACAGAGAACTGCAGCTGTTTATTTTGAAAAGAAGAGATGGACTTCAATACATGAGGCGGACACTGAAAGCGTTTAATTCATTGCCCAAGATTGAAGTTAAAGAGTTAGCCTGGAAGGAGCTGATCAATATTGGAGATGATCCCTACGCGAACGTAATTGAAAGAATTATAAGGAAAGAAGGGCGATCAGGCAAATTTGAGCAACTCAAGCCAAGGACCGGAAAGAGGGTCGAGGATGGATCAAGGATAGATCCTCATACTGGAAGGCCTTGGGCAAGAATGATTTATAAGCCAGTCAAATGCTTGAAAAAAGTGCCAATGAAACCAATGCCACAGAACGTGTTGAGCAACATGAAGTGGTGGTACCTAGAGATTGACACTGCTGAAGCTATCATGGAAGATCAAGACGAGCAGGTCATTTTGAAGGTATATGATCCACTGCATTTGATAAACCTATCGAAGGACGACCTGAAGAAACTTCATGATCAGCCTATTTTCTTTACTGAACCATGGAGATCTGAAGCCAGGAAGTTCCAAAAGGTAGTTAAAGTTTGTATAGATGCTGGATTATATGCAGGTAGTAATATATATAGCTCTAGTACTTAAATTTGATGTAATGTAAATAATTAGAAGCTATCGTCAAGGGGGAGTCTGTTGGTACACCCTGTGTGACGATAGCAGTCTAATCGATTTGCATTATGGTTTAAGTAATATTCTGAGTATTAACAAGTATTTTGATATATATGTTTAATATGTGTTTGTCTGTTATTGATTGTGTGTTTGAACTTGATGTAACGTATTACAAGAAGTTCAAACATAAAGATCAAAGATTAACTCAAGCATAAGTTAAAACATAAGTTTCATCACTTAAGTGTTTAAGTGTATTGGCTAGATTCGAATAGGTAAAGGAAGACATTCGAATCTGTGATAGATTCGAATGTATCCTTAGATTCGAATAGGCTAGATTCGAGTCTGTCAGATGGACAGATTCGAATGGGCCTTAGGCCAGATTCGAGGTTGGCCCACAACAAACTCGAATCAGGGTCTATAATTAGGGATAGACTCGAATCATTAAGGGACCTTTGGCAGAATTCGTGAGGAATTAAGCAAGAGGCGATCTCGAGTTTATCAGCTAGGTGAGTTCCGTTTCGGAGAGAATTAGTACGTAGGATCGTTCGTGTGTCGTTCGTTCAGCGTCTAATAGTCTCCGTGTTTCCGTTGGTTGAGAGTTGTCCGTCTAACCGTCAACGAGGATTCCGCACTCGTTCACGGATCCGCGTCTAGATAGATCTTGCACTAGTAGACCTTACATTTCATTATTTGAAATTGTTACTTTATAATGAATACATAACATGTATTTAACTCGATTATATAGTTTCTCTTTACTTAAATAAATTACTAGTCAAATAATGTATAATTAAAATTACATTATTAAGTCAAATATAAAAAGTTAAAAGTCGAGGTTGTTACAGAATGGGCTCCACCACGCACAAAAATCGTCCTCGAAGTTGTTTATGTTAAGATAAGAGTAGTTAGGAATTACAAGGTAGACATGAATCCCTAAAATCTGACACAAACTTTCTGGTGTTTATTGACTGAGCACCATCTGTATTTCGTAACTTTTTTCCTCTTAGCTTTTATAACCGATACATTTATTCACCTTTTCTATATTATACAGCTTATTAGCTGATTTATGCACTGATTTAAGGCGTTTTTGGAATTCTGACTTATCATTTATACATTTACTAAGTGGGCTTATGCTTTGAGATTAAAATATACCTCAATCAAGTTGGCTAGCAATTCAGTACCTTAATTAGCTCATATCTCTATTTCGTTTGATCTTGAACTAGCTACAGAGCTTTTGGAAGTCTGATATCTATTCTTTATATAACAATTTCATTTATTGATGATGTTATGATCATCAATAGCTTAGCTGATTTCTGATTCGAGTTGACTTTTGTATCGTAACTTCAACTGATATAACCCATATGTCATCCGCATTATTCACCATTGATGACAGGTTTGTACAGTCTAACTCAATACTTATTTTGGAATCGAAATTCATCTGACAATTGAATTTAAAACATTTAATCATATAAGAAACTTAATATTAATTACCATTGTGATCTTTTGGCGTTTCTGGTGTCTCCTCGGCATCCTCAGCAGTTATATGGAAAGCTCGCGCCTTTGCTGTCGGTATCATTGTAGTACTCCGTTGGATTGCTCTGCCGACTGGTTGTTCATGATTTGTAAGCCTGCGTGCATTTGGGCAATGCTTAGCATAATGTCCACGCTCACCACAGTTGTAGCATACGTCGTTTCTTTCTAGGCATTCATCACTTCCATGTCCAATTTGTTTATAGGTGTAACAGACCACATCTCTTGGGTTGCAGTGTCCATTATGAAATTTGTTACAACGTTTACACGGTCGTGCTTCTGACTGTATGGAATAGACTCTAGTGTTCTGAGGTGTAGAGGATGCTCGTGACCGTTACTGATTGGACTTTGATGAACTAGAGAATCTACTAGATTTCTGTTTCTTAGGTGGAGATGGACAATTAGGACTTATAGCCATCATAACGGGTTCACAACTAGAATCTGTGAATTCCAGCTCCACCATTCTTGCTGCTTCCACTATACTAAGATACGTCTTGAACTTTATGCTACTCATTTGTTTTCTATATGTTGGATTCAGACCTAGTCTTAATCTGTTTACCTTACGTTCTTCTGTTGCTACTTGATATGACGAGTAGCAGCAAAGTCTCGAGAACTCATGCTCATATTCATCAATGTTCTTTGTTCCTTGTTTCAATTGCATCAACTGCATCTCGAGTTCGTCTTGTTTATCAGTTGGACAATATTTGGCGTTAAACATTTCTAAAAACTGCTCCCAGTCCAGTGCCTTAATTGCTTCTTCACCATAGATGCTCTTTTGCGTCTTTCACCAGGCTCTAGCAGCTCTAACAAATAGTGTTGTAGCGAACTTAACTCAATTGCTGTCCAGACATTCTGATATACTGAAGATTTCTTCAGTATGACTTACCCAATCTAACGCTTGTATTGGATTCACAGTGCCTTCAAACATTATGGCACCACTCACTTTGAAATCTTTGAATCTACAGCCTTTTGGCTGCTCAACTTGTCGATTGACATGCACATTATCAGAATTCGATTCGCTTGACTGTTCAGCTTGCTTCTTTTTATGTTTATTTCTCTTTTTAGTTTTCTTTATTGATTCAATTTGTTCTAACATAAACTTGTTTTGTTGCTCATTATTCTGGGTTATTAGTTGTTGCATCATTTCCAGGACTTGCTCCGGGGTCATGCCACCTGATGGTCCACCTTCTCCTGACATAGCTCTGAAATACAAATAACTAAAGATTTAGCTCAATAGTGTAGCACATTGTACCCTTTCATGCCCCGTCCTACTAGTCTCTGAACCTATCTTAGTTCAAGCCATCCTGTCATGATTGATACTGTAGCATTGCACAAGTTTGAGATCATGTATTACACGTACGTAATATAATGATTCACTCAAACTATTGGCTCTGATACCATCCCGTAAGACCCATGATTTCTCAAAGGTCTTAAGACTAGGCCCCAGTAGCAATGCAATATCAATCAGGAAACTAAGATAATAATAGTGCGGAATTAAATTTAATTACAAACAGAGACAAATTTAAGTAGTAAGGTACAAACTTCTAGACTATTACATCAAATCACATAATATAAACTAGACCCAAACCCTAAAGCTCTATCATCAGCCAAGTACCAAGGTGTTGAAACAGGTTCTAAGGCACTTCAAGCTCTTTCAGAGTCCTGGCCTATGAACTAGGTCTAGCGAATCCTTTGCCTTTACCTGAAAAATAATGCAACAACGGGGTAAGCTTATTTGCTTAGTGAGAATGTAGAATTTCACATTTAACATGCAATTACGAACGCGGAAAGCTCATGCACTGCACTCGGCTTATGCACAGCTCAGCTTTATTGCTCATGCATTGCACTAGGCTCATGCACAACTCAAATCTCGATGGGACATTGGCCAATTAAATGCTCTTTAATGCGCGTCTTTGCACAGATCCCAGTTATAAAACTGTTGTTGCTCTTGAGACTTTAAGACAAATTTATAAGGAATGCTTGAATAATGATATCACCATACACACGCATCATTAGTGGGGATCCGCCACGTACTGGGCTAGCTACCAGTAATTGCTGTATGGGTATCATCAAAATGCTCAGCTCTAGCTACCCTCTGTGCTTTCATCATGTAAATCAGCACATGATAAGCCTAACAATAACCCAACACTGAGCAATAGTGTAGGTGTTAAGCTTAACAATCAATTACTTGTCAAAGAATAGAAGCTAGAAGAAGGAATGATCGGCTCAACAATTCATAATAATCATGACAAATATAACAATATGCTCAATAAGATCTGAATGCCAATAAAATCAGGATAATGCAACAAAAGTCTCAATTCACATAATTTGCAGTTAAAGTAAAATCTATAACTCACAGTTACTGGTTAATTGTACTTTCTGGCTCTGACTCTAATGCTCACAATCTGGGTGGGTTAGAATCACTATCTGACTTATATCAGACTTATAGATACCTTGCCACTTTGCTACAGCCTTCACTGTGCTCTTTAATATGTCTTTTAGCTTTCTTGTAATGCTCAATCTGTTATTCATATCGGTTCTGATATTTATTAGACTTTATCATCTGAATAGTATATTCAGTGTTCATTCGTTGGCCTTTGATCTTAAATTCTCATATTTTACTTATATTGAGATGAATATGACCATGAATTCCTTAGAACATTTCATTCATGATTCAATAACTATGCTTGACATATGTGGAGAGTCGTTGTGTTGTCTTTTTATGGGCAGGTGTGACTTCCTCAAGTCTTTTAAGCTTTCATTTACACATTAAATTCACATAAAGGCATATAAAAACATACCATAAGCTTAATTGATGCATATATTGTTAGATATTTAATTTCGATCTTGTGACTTTCTTTTGTAATAATTATTATTAGTTTATTTGCTTGTAATTTACTTCAAGACTTTATTTAGTTGTTTCTAGTGCTGGCAATTGTGGGCCATTTTTTAAAATTTGGACACATTTGGGCTAAATAAAATAATTATTGGGTTTCTTTGGACTATTAATTTATACAGATGGGGCCAAATTCGACCAATTTATAATCCAACTTTTTCTTTACGAGCCAAATTGGGTCAACTAAAATACTGAATCAGGGCCAAAATTAAGTCGTCTCCTATCCTCCTAATCTCCCAATTCTGAATTCTGAAAGACGACAAATCGGTCACGTTCCGTCTTCTATTCACCATCGTTGTTCTCTTCTAGACTTCTACTCTTCTAGGCATATGCTAATAGATGCTTCTCTGATGTTCATGAAGAATCTCCATTAATGCTTAGAATCTCCATCACTGCTCCTTCTCTTCATCTTGGTTCGTCGCAAATCATGTTCATCTTTCGTCTCTCTCTTACTCTGCTCTCTCGATCGCTTTAAACTTTCATTTACGTTCTAATCACAGTGTATAAATTGATCTCGTTGATTACATTAAGAATTCCACATGAAATAACTTCAAAATAGATGCTTAGGGTTTTACCTTTTTTGGGTTTATAGAAAAAGAATCTGAATATAGTCACAACTTAGGTGTTCTGTGGTTTATAGAAATTGAATCGTTTATATATATATACATACATACATCGCCAAATTGATTTGAGCTACTAAATTTGGGGTCGGTTTTTACATATATAAATTCAGTAGACGCCTTGATGTGAATTGACAGCTAATATATATAGATATGACAAGTTGACAACTAATTTTTGTTAATTGTTTATTTGGTTATCGAAATTCAAGGAAAAAGTACTCTGAATAAAACTTTCATTTAGGATAATATAGATCAATTTTATTGACATTCTATATGTTTAATTAGAACATATTTTAAGTAAATGGGTTATCTAGATAAATAACATAAGAAAAAGATGAAATTACAGCGAACCAAACAAAACACGAAACAAACCGAATAACTCCGCTGTCATGATAATCATAGGCTTGATTAAATTGAAAGAAAGTTCCAATCAAGGTAATATGAAATGTCAATCGAAATAGTGGTACAAAATTGATGTAATTGTAAGCGGAATGATTATGGTTTGTAAATTGCAAGTTAAACCTTAAAATAGTCTTTATAATAAGCATCATCGTTTATATATGTGTGCATTATCAATAAAAGATTGTTGTAATAGACTTTAGCTTTTGATTTGTCAACTCCCTTGTTTAATCTTTTATTTATCTATTCGGCGCTTTTGTTGTAGATAAAAAGAGAGTTCTCTGATGTCAAACTCAGAAAATATAGACACAACAAATGAAAATGAGGGTAGTTCATCAACCTTTTTTAGAGATCGTTTTGTAGTGTGGGATTATTTTGCTAGATTACCACTTGGGGATGATGGAGTTCAAAAGGAAAGTTGCACCACATGCGGAAAAGTGTATAGCGCCAACCCATGTTCAGGCACATCTCACATGAAACGACATATCCCCAAGTGCTTTAACACTGATGAACCCGGTCCTCCACAAAAACGATATCCTTTAGATCAAACTGCATATAGGGAGAACATGGCCATGGCGATAATTAAACGTAATTATCCTTTTAGTTATGTTGAACACGATCGAACAAGGCATTTGCAGAAGTTTCTAGATTCTGATGCAAGATCTGTTACTAGGAACACGACAAAGGCAGATGTGTTGAAAGTTTATGAGAAAGAAAAGATGAAATTAAAAAAGGAGTTGGAAAAAGTAAATGGTAGAATATGTTTGACGTCTGATTTATGGACTTCTATTACAGGTGATGGGTATATGACTTTAACAGCTCATTACATTGATGATCAATGGGTTTTGAGAAAAAGAAGTGATGATATTTAGACGTATACTCCCTCCTCATAGTGGTCCTCTTTTAGCGGAGTATATAATTAATTTTTTAAATGATTGGGGCATTGAGAAAAAGATTTTTTCTATCACGTTAGATAATGCAAAATACAATGATGGCTTAGTCGAATCATTGAATGATCATTTACGATTAAATGACACATTATTTTGTGATGGAGATTTCATACATGTGCGTTGTGGAGCGCATGTATTAAATTTAATTGTGCATGCAGGATTAAAAGTAATAGAAGAGGCCATTGAGAAGGTTCGGGACTCGGTGACATATGTAATAGAAGTAGTACAAGGAAATTTAAGTTTGCGGAATGTATTGCACACCTTCAATTGCAACGTAAGAGTCATCTACGACAAGATGTTATGACAAGATGGAATTCCACATATCTTATGCTTGAAAGTGCATTAGTTTATCATCGTGCTTATGCGCAGCTAGTTGACTCAAATTACAAGACATGCCCGTCACAAGAGGAATGGATAATGATAGAAAGGATCACAAAGTTTCTAAAACCTTTTCATGACATCACGACTTTATTTTCTGGAAGCTCATATCCTACTTCTAATTTGTATTTTAATTCTGTATGGAAAATCCAATTGCTTCTTCAGGAAGAGATTAAAAATTTTGACCCACTAATAAGTATGATGGCGAGTGATATGAAAACAAAATTTAATAAATATTGGGAGAGCTATAGTACGGTGTTATCTTTTGCTGTTGTTTTAGATCCTCGATATAAGCTTGTAGTTGTTGAGTATCGTTTTGCAAAACTTGGCATGGAGGATAATGAGCGTTTGGAAAAAGTAAGAAGTATACGCGATAGTTTGTATGAGCTGTATGATGAGTACAAGATTTTGTCTACTGTGGCACATGATTCATCCATTGCGTCGGGTTCAAATGTTCATGTAGAAGATACACATAATGACTTCGATGGGCTCGAATTGTTTCAAAGTCAACTTAACCGACCTGAGAGGGTTAAGTCACAACTTGATATGTACTTGGAGGAACCTTCAATTGATAGAATACAAAATATTGATATTTTGCAGCTTTGAAAAGATAATCAAGGGAGGTATCCAGAATTAGCTTTCATGGCTCGTGATATTTTGAGTATACCGATCACTACAGTGGCTTCAGAGTCATCTTTTAGCATTGGTGGTCGAATTATAAGCAAATATAGAAGTTCATTGTCGTCTTCAAATGTCGAGGCATTGTTATGCTCACGTGATTGGTTGTTCGACATAGAAGGTATTATATTTCATTCACTTTGTATCTTTATCTTTATGTATTTCCTATGTTTTATATTCGGCTATTAAATATTAATTTTAAGTTGTTATACACGTTTAGATTTTGAAGATGATGTTGAGGAAGAAGACATCGTGGATGATTTTGAAGCATTTATTCCAACTTACTGATAGTATGAAATTAAAACGTTGAAATTGTTTGTTAATTGAAATTTTTGATGAAATTGGTACATACTTTAATGAAAAATTGTTTTAGTTAAAAATAGCCCGTTTTGGCCCATGGTCCGTTTTGCCCAACCCATTTTAGCCCATGGCCCATTTGGCCTATTTTTAAAATGGCCCGTTTTGGCCCACAACCCATTTGGCCCGTGGTCCATTTGGCCCATTACCAAATCCAACCCGGCCCGCCCATTTTGCCACCTCTAGTTGTTTCCTTTATTTTACAAGTTGAGGGGACATTATGTAATAGGTTCAAAGTTTCTTTTATTCCAAAGTAAAAGTAGACCCGCCTAGGGTTTCACAATCAGTAATACGAATTATCATTTTGCAGCCGCCGCTTTTGAGAGAAAACATTCTCTGACATTCATCTTCAATATTCTTGCAATCATTGAGACATTATTCTGTTTGCTGTGGATATTACTGAAATCATTACACGAGTGCTAATTTTATTCTCGGAAATCGATTACAACAATTGGTATCAGAGCTCAGGAGGTGGATTTCAACTGATTTGCATTCGGTTTCTGCCACTGTTCTTCGTGTTCTTCATTCAAAACCCATGGTTTGATCTTTTTCATCTTTATATTTCTGTTTTTTTTTTCGTGTTTATTCTTTCCATAATCATCTAGTATTCATAATATAGTGATTTCGAGCTTTTTAGGTTCAATCCTTATGTGTTTTTTTCATTAAAAATCTGATTATAATCATCCAAAAATACATGGGTTTTGGTTCGGTTTTGGTCCATTTTTTTTTTTTATAAATTTTTAGGTGTTTTGGTGTGTTTTAAATACCTATAAGTGTTTAAAATATTTTTCCACTCATTTGGAAATAATTTTTAGGCCAAAAACTGCTTGTTTTAATTCTGTGAAAATTCTGGAAAATCATAACTATTGAACTTCAGACCTACTCGGACCTCATTTCGGTCCTCTTCGGATCAAATTTCGGTACATTTCAGACCAAAACTTAACAATCTTCAGACCCAATTTCGGACTCATCTGAACTTCGGTCCATCCGAAGTTCTGTTAAAGTATTTTTAAAACACTTAAAATTACTTGTGCTTCATTTTAAATTTCCATCTCGGACCATCCGAACTTCGGATCTCATCCGAATTCGGTCTTTTAAGTTGAAAAGTTTTAAAGCGAACGTCCGAACTCGTACTATTCATCCGAAATTCGGTCCATCCGAATTTCATTTCATCCGAGTTTGTTCCATCAGAATTCAGTCCATCACATTACCAACTGTTCATCTGAACTTCTGATCATCCGAAGTCAACTGTTCATCCGAAGTTCAGACCATCCAAATTTTTCACATTTCATCCGAATTCGGACCAACCGAATCACTATTCATCCGAAGTTACCGTCACTGTTCATCCGAACTTCTGATTACCTGAATTTCAGTTTCCACCATCAAGATCTTATTTTTTAAAATCAGCACTATCAACCATGTCTCGAGAGGCCCTTGTCCTAGGATCTGAGAACAGACCACCTGTTCTATATCCTGATGAATACGAGCAGTGGAAGTCCAGATTCATCAAATTTTTCGGTATGCAACATAATGGAAATCTCATGCTACAATCCATTACCGAAGGCCCAGTCATCTATTATCGGGAAATAGCTGCCAGGATCGAAGCCGACCCACCTGTTCTTGCATCTAAAGTTGAACGTGAACCTGCAATTGAGGCAGAGAGGGACATACATCATGCAGACAAAAGGGCGGAGTATTTGATCTACCAAGCCCTTCCTACTGATATCCTTGTTGGGGTGGACAGCAAGATGTCTGCCAAAGAGATGTGGGATGAACTCGAAGTTCAAATGTTGGGGGCTTATTGGATGACCTAGCTAAGATTGAGGAGGCTAAGGCAAAATTCATTGAGTTCAGAGCCAAAGACGGGGAGTCTCTTCAGGCCACATTCAACAGATTCTGTGCTGTTCTGAACGAGTTAAACAAACTGCACATTAAGAAAGACAAGGATGACATCAACATCAAATTCTTTGCTTCCTTAGCCCCTGAATGGCAAGTTGCATGCCGTGCCACTAGAAGAGTGGCTGACATTCCAAATGTGTCTATTAATATGCTTTCCAAGGAACTGAAAAAGTATAAGGGAGATGTCGATCATCAAAAACAGATGGCTAATCAGTTAGCATCCCTGTTACTCTCTGCAAAGACGAGCATCAAACCAGCTGATTCTCTGGCCCTTATCTCCAACAAGAACCTATCTACTGCATCCTATGCTCAAGGTTCTTCGTCATCTTAGTGCAGATATGCTTCACCCCCCGCATGAGCCTTACGATGAAGAAGAGGCCACGATTCAGGAATAGATTGCTTTATGGACTAATCGTCTTCAACAAAGACGTAACAAGACAAACATTCAGCTTCGCTATGACATCGGCCCGCGGAGGTCTTCTGAGGATAGGAGGGATGACAGGAGAGATGAAAGGAGAAATGACTACCGAAAAGATGATAAGAGGGAGGACTATAGAAGAGATGATAGAGATGTCCGGCGATATGCTGACAGGAGGGACTATCGAGATGATCGCCGTTATGAAAGGCTTGACGATAAAAGAGATGATTGACGTGAGGATACATGAGACTACAATCGTAGAGATAATCGAAGGGATGAAAGAAGAGACGATCGCCGGGACTATGATTGTAGAGACAACAGGAGAGATGACAGCCGCGAACCTTGTAGAGCTGACAAGAGGCCAGTTGAAAGGAGAGATTAAAGGCCCAGAGCTGATGAGCCAAAAGGGAATGATGAACGTCTGTGCTATAAGTGTGGAAAACCAGGCCACTTTGCTCGGGAATGCAAGAACTAGTTTAAAAGAGACGTTAGATATTATGAGCGGAAGCTGGAGGCCGCTAAGAAGAGATCTGATGCCATGGCTCTGCTCGCCCAAGAGGATTATAGGGACGATGCGGATTCTGACAAAGGAAAGAATTGCTACATGGCAGATCGTATTGGACTGGCTGACTATGCTACAACGTCAGATTCAGAATCAGACACGGCTGCTGAGGGGGAGACACAGCAAGAACCACCAGCATGTTTGATGGCCAGGTCCGGGGATCCTGAATGTTCCTCGTCAGGATCTGAGGCACATGAGGTACATTCCTTTTACATTCCAAAGCATGTAAATGATTAATCTGTACAAAGTGAATGTAACTTGCACACAAAAATACTTGATTTAGAAGCTAGATTAAATGCAGAAACGGAAAAGTGTGTCAAGGCTGAACATCTAGCCCAAACCTTAAAAGAATCATCTGAATTATATCAAAAGAAGTGGTTAACTACTCATGACGTGATAAAATAGATGCTAATTGAAAAGATAGATGTTCAGGATAGGAATACGTATCTTGAATCTTGTATGCATAGACTATCAAATGAAAAGAACTCTTTAATATTAGAAATATCTATTCTTTCAAAACAATTAGAGACTGTAAGTATGGAAAACATAGATAGTTTAGAAAAGTATAAAATGATAGAAGAAGAAAGAGTAGGTTTGTACTCTCGCATAAAGACCCTGGATGATGAATTTCTAAAACGGGGTCAAACAGAACAAACTATTCATTTAAACCAACCCAAAGAAACTAGGTTTTATTATTCTAAACAAGAAAATGGTTTTAAGAATCCTAAATATTTGGAAAAGGTTTAACAAGTTTTACCTATTTTTTTATGACATGAGATATATGGGTGCTAGGTTGAAATCTTTCGTTTATCAATCATCAAAAGAAATTTTAACCCAAGAGGATGAGAAACGAAATGAAAATAAATAAAAAGAAACATCTTTTAAATAGAGCTAAACAAGAGTTATCCTTATAGAGTACCCACTCTAGAGGAAGATTTCTTGTCTAGTTATTCAGAGGCTGAAATGAAAGCGGAACCAGTCAAACCAATCCCTCATCTTTATGTTCCTACAAAAGTTCTTCAACATAAAAATCAAAGTTTTAGAAAAGGAATTAAAGTCAACTCGAAAGAAAGCTCTTGATTATCAAGAAGCTCTTCTTAAGAGTGAGGAAAAATTGGTAAACCAAAGTTTTCAACAAACTGTAGAATTAACTGTCTACAAGGAAAAATTTGACATGGTTTCAGAAAGTTTAAAAGAGCCAACAATTTCTCACCCTATCAAAGTCCCATTCATATCGTCTGAAAAAGGTAAAGCTAAAGTTGAAATTTCTTTTATCAGCTTTAAAGGTGAGTGTTCAAAACCTTTCAAAGCTAAGGTTTCGAAGATGACTCAGATTTAATCCAAGTCTTCTATGAAACCCACTCACCAAGAAAAAGAAAAATCTTCAAAATCTAAGTCTTCCATGCGTACTGATTCTCGTTGTTTTGTTCCTATAGATCATGTGAGAAGAGTGCCCAAAACGTCTATGCAAGATTTTTCAAGTTTTTTTTGTGAAGAAGGCTGTTATGCCAAATGAATTTGTTTCTAGAGGTAGGCTGCATGTAATCTTTGAAAATAATGTTTGTAATGATGTATCAGATTCTATTCTTGTTTAAAGTATTCATTTAGTGACTTGTTTAAATTATGTCCAACTCGTTTTAGACGTCAAGTACCTGAAATGAATGCTTTTATGCCTTATCCTGCTAAGAGAATTCGTAAAAAGAAAATAAAAATTATTGCATCATCGGCCTCCACAAAAACTAAGACTTGTACTTTTCCTAGGCCCAAAACCAAAGCTAATATGTCAAACAAGTCTCAAAAAGTCAAAAACCAAAGGTAATTCCATCGCCTAAGGTTCCAAAGCTTGTTAAATCCAATTATCAATGGATTTCAAAAGGTTCTGCATTTGGTCTACACATAACTGCTAAATGGGTTCCTAAGACTGCACACGTGCCATATTCACCTGGAACACCTAACCCAAAAAGGACCCATCTTAAGATGGGTACCCAAAGTTGTGTGATTTTAATGCAGATGGTTCTTGGTTACTTCAGATCACGACCCGAACTTCACTGAATTGGCTTCTAGTTATCATAGGCTAGGACCCGTTCTTCTGCTTGTCGGTTGTGCTTAAACCGACATGTTTGGCTTCTGTACACACAGCTCAGGATCCGATCTAAAATCATCATGTTTTCTGAACATCGCGGTTCAGAACACGATTTGAATGTTAATTTATGATGGATATGTTTAAATGCCTATAGATTTTCATTGTATGTATTCTTTGTTTTCAGGCAAAATCCATCTGGTATATGGATTCGGGTTGCTCTAAGCATATGATTGGGAAAAGAGAATTGTTGTCCAACATAGTAGAACAATATTTTGGGACAGTCAAATTCGGGAACAATCATCATGCTCACATAAAAGGATACGGGGATTTAGTCTTGAACAATCTAGTCATCAAGGATGTTGACTATGTTGAGGGGTTATCACCTAATCTGTTTAGCATAGGTCAACTCTGCGATAAAGGATTAGAAGTTACATTTAGGGCTAAGAACTATAGTGTTAAGAGTATGGATGGTAAAGAAATATTATCCGGTTCCCGTAGCTCGAACCTTTACACCATAGATGTAGCCAAACTTATGGTTAAAGATAGCATCTGCCTTTTGTCAAAAGTCTCTTCAAAAGACACTTGGTTTTGGCATCGTAGGCTATCTCACTTAAATTTTGAGAACATCAACAAGCTGGCTGCAAAACAACTAGTGAAAGGACTCCCAGAACTAAGATATGAAAAAGATCATCTATGTGGAGCATGTGAGAAAAGAAAAATGAAAAGATCATCTCACAAATCAAAACCCGAACCATCATCGAAGAGAGTGTTGGAGTTGCTTCATATGGATTTGTGTGGTCCAATGCGAACTCAAAGCATAAATGGGAAGCGATATGTGTTGGTTTTCGTTGACGACTATTCACGATATACCTGGGTGAAATTCTTGCGATCCAAGGATGAGACAGCTCAAGAGATCATTGATTTTATTAAGAGTGACGAAACCCAACAGCAGTTGTCCATTCAATCAATCCAATCTGACAACGACACGAAATTCAAGAACTCGGTAGTAGAGAGCTTCCTTCGATCCAAAGGTATTCATCATCAGTACTCTGCTGCTAGAACACCTTAACAAAATGGAGTCGTAGAAAGGTGTAACCGTACCCTTGTGGAAGCTGCTTGTACAATGCTGACTTATTCATAGCTACCTCCGTTCTTATGGACCGAAGCCGTGTCAACAGCTTGCTACACACAGAATCGCTCCACAATCCATAATCGTTTCAATAAAACTCCATACCCACTCTTTCTGAATAAAGTACATTTTATCAAGTACTTTACGTGTATTTGGTTGCAGGTGCTACGTGCTTAATGACAAAGACAACCTCGAGAAATTCAACGAGAAGGCGGATGAAGCGATCTTCATTGGATACTCATCCAACTCGAAGGCATACCGCGCATACAAAACTTGCACCAGAACAGTCAATGAGAGTGTGCATGTCACATTCAATGAAATGGCTGAATTGGCACCCGAAGTTGATCAATCAGGACCACACATTACACCAATGCCTGGAGACTCTTCTTCTCAATCTACTTCTTTTTCTCCTTCTGCTTTAGTTAATTTATTTGATCCTTTTTATGTAGAATTTTTTGGTCCTAGTACTAATACTTCTAATATTTCTTCTTCTGTAGTTAACACATCCAACGATTCAACTGTGCAACAAATTCCATCTGATCCTTCTTCATCCACTTTATACCCACATCCATCCACTTCATCCACTGATACATCTCCAGTTGAATCTACTCCAGAAATACCCTCACATATAATGCCAAACATCATTCCTACATCTGATCACCCTGAACTTGAATCGGAACCATTGGTACCTTCTTTCGAAACCATTGACCATGAATCATCCTCCATTCCCACACTCACCACTGAGGTTCCTGTAAGGTCTACCACTACGAGATCTATCTAGACGCGGAGCCGTCAACGAGTGCGGAATCCTCGTTAACGGGTAGACGGAAACAACTCTCACACACGAAACACAGAGACTATCAGAGGCTGAACGAACGACACACGAACGATCCTACGAACTGATTCTCTCCGAAACGGCACTAACACTGATGATAAACTCGAGATCGCTTAATGCTTAATCCGTCACGAATTCTGCAAAAAGTCTGATAATATCTCGAGTCTATCCCTAATTAAAGACCCTGATTCGAGTCTGTTATGGGCCAAACTCGAATCTGGCCCAAGGCCCATTCGAGTTTGTCCACAATGACACTCTCGAATCTGGGCTCATTCGAATCTAGGGCTACATTCGAATCTATCACAAATTCGAATGCCAAGCCTTATATAATTCGAATCTAACTAATTCACTTAAATACCTAAGTGTTGAAACTTATGTTTTTACTTATGCTTGAATTAATCTTTGAACTTTATGTTTGAACTTCTTGTAATATGTTACATCAAGTTCAAACACACAATCAATAAGTGACAAACATATATAAACATATATATCAAACACTAGTTAATTCCCAATACCTTGAATATTACTTAAACCAAAATGTTAGATCGCTTAGACTGCTATCGTCACACAGGGTGTACCAACAGACTCCCCCTTGACGATAGCTTCTAACTATTTACATCAAGTTTAAGTACTAGATCTATATATACTACTACCTGCATATATACCAGCATCTATACAAACTCTGACAACTTTCTGGAACTTTCTGGCTTCAGATCTCCATCCTTCATGAAAGAAGATATGTTGACCATGAAGCTTTTTCAGATCTTCCTTTGACAGATTCATCAGATGTAGAGGATCATACACTCTTAAAAGAACTTTGTCGTCTTGATCCTCCATGATGGCTTCAGCAGTTTCATTATCCAGGTACCACCACTTCATGTTGGACAAAATATCTTGAGGCATCTTCTTCATGGGCACCCTTCTTAAGCATTTGACAGGCTTATAAACCATTTTCGCCCATGGTCGCCCTGTATGCGGATCTATCCTTGAAGAATCCTCAACTCTCTTTCCAGAGCTTGGTTTGAGTCTCTCAAACCTACCGGATCTCCCTTCACGTCTGATTATCTTCGCGATCACTTCAGCATATGGATCATTTCCGATGTTGACTAACTCTTTCCATGCCAGCTCCTTCACCTCTACCTTCGGCAATGTATTGAACACTTTAAGCTTGCGCCTTAGGTATTGGAGCCCATCTCTCCTTTTTAGAATAAAGAGCTGCAGTTCTCTATCGAAGAACCAGCTAATAATGCCTCCCGAGAAGTTTTCTGCACCTGGATTTCTCATTGTCTTCTTTATCTTCGGCTCAGTCTTCTTCTCTTCCTTTCTGAACCAAAGGTTTAGCAATTCAGCTCTGGTCGGCTCTCTTTCAGCCTCTTCCATTTCTGAATCATCTACCGAGGCCATTCTGATGTCATCAATATCTATCACATGTTGTTCAGTGTGCTCATATAATTCTGTGACAGGTTGGGATTGGATGATTACTTCGTTTACATTATCGTCCTCGTCTAATACAACCTCCTCATCAGATCTCCAATCGGCCACATCTTCTGGTACAAACTAACCTTCTTCCAAGTCATCCACATCATCTTCAAAATCAAAATCTAACCCTAATGGCTCTTCATCAATATCCATCAATGCATCAATTATTTCACGCACTTGACTTTTCGAGACCTTTGATGAACTTGCCTCACCCATTTCTCCTCCTGCTAGACTAGGCTCCCCCTGAGATTGAGCAGTCTGAGCAGCAGAAAAATATACTGGCTCATTCTGACTATTAGGGCTGGGATCATTGCCTTGGTTGTCTTGATCATCATCATCTGTTGGCCTCTGTACTTCCTGATCTCGGCACGAGGTCTCCCCCTGAGCCTGTAAATTTTTCATTAACTGCTCAATTAGGGAGCGCATCGACCTTATCTCAGCTGCCTGATCGCAGACAAACGTTTTCAATTCAACGTTCTCTTCCTGGACTTGCTCCACAATCTTCTTTAAATCGGCATTCTCTTTATCCAGATTGGCATTATGAGACTGAATTTCTCCGATCGCCTTTGTTAGGCCTAAGATTTGGACATGATGGAAGTCAACTCGAGCTTTAAGCTGCAGAAATCGTTGATTGTCGGCATATGATGATGAGGTTGATGGAATGGACTGTATCGGAGATGGGCGGATTGGTGATGGAATATATGGTTCAGGTTGAGGTGGTGGAGGTGGAAAGGTGGTTTGAGGTTCTTGAGGCTGAGTTTGGGGGATTTCTGGTTGAACTGATGGAGCTGAAGATGACCCTTGCATGAATCGGTGACGCTTGGCCCGTTGCCTCGTCAATAAAGGAGCAATCTCTTCTTCTTCAAAATCTGATTCATCAGATTCCCTTATTACTCTCCTCCTCGAAGCCTTTTCATTAACTACCAACCTTGATCCATATGTTCCTATTTGAACAGTTGGTTCAGTCGATACTGATTCTGGAGCTTCTAGTTCAATATCCTCCATTTCCTCCAACTCGGTTGCAGATGATGACAAAACATTATCAGCCTGCTCTGGCACATATTTGTCCACATCTCTCAACACATCTTCTTCTCCCTCAGGAGGCTCAAGTAATTCGCCCACTAACGCGGCAGCTACATCTTCATTAGCATGGGGTCCAGATGCCCATATTTCTTCTAACGTTTGGGCTATTTCCTCGGACTCGGGAACAACACTTGAAGGCCCTGCTTCCTGTACTTCCGGCTGATGACTGGTAGAAGGCCTAGACGCCTGAGTTTGACTCGCAGAGGTTCTTTGTCTTCGCCTTTGTGCACGTGGTGGCTGTGGTTGTTGTTGTTGTTGTGGCTGTGGTTGTCTTGGTTGAAATTCAACTTCCCCTGCCCAGTTGGCAACATCTGGGGCTTCAAAATTCCTATCCAAGATTGCTCCAAATAACGGACGCTCAACTGGAACAGCCAATCTTCCTCTGTGTGAGGAACAATCAGCAAAGATCCTTCTATCCATTACAGCAACGCTTTGAATGTCATTCGATGGAGGCAGATTTGGCAAGAAATGCCTGATAAGCATCATGATGAACCGCGGATATAGCAGGAACTGTTGGTTTTCTGGAGCGGTGATCTGGTGAACAAATTCGGAGAAAAACATTTCCAAGAAACTGTATGGTCGATTATATACCATCGCGACTATCCCAGACTGGATCTTCGCAACTATATAGTCAAATCTGGCTATCTTTGGTGCAAAGCAGACCATAAAGACATGAGCCAAAACCTCCATTGTCCAATTAACCCGCTCTTCATATAGGACACCTTCGTCACATCGAGACTATAACCCATTCTCTGAAAGGCCGCTTGCCTGATATTCAGAGGAAATTCGATCGGTCCAGATTCTTCTTCTTGAGTGCCCAGCTGCAACACCTGACGCAGCATATCCGCCGAAAATACTAGCGGTTGTCCAGCTATGCGAGTTCGCAGCACTGTCGGAGTGACCGAGCAGTCTACCTGAAGATGATCGTAAAATTGACGAATATAAGGTAAAACGAGCTGAACATTATGAGACAATGCAAAACCAATCCTAGATTCTACGAGAAAATCTAGCATTTGTCTGAATCCCTGTGCCTCAGGGAGATTATGATCAGGATGAAGGACCATATGGTGCTTCGGCACAAAAGCTCGTACAGCCATTTCTGCACAATAAACAAACTATTAGATTCATTAAAAATCAATAAACTTGTTTAAATTCAAATCTGTTTTATTTTGAACTTGGGTAAGTACAAAATCCAACACAATTAAATTTCTACAAGTTTAATAAAATTTAAATTAAATAATGCAAATAAAATACAGATTCGAATAAGTCCCTTTTCGAGTTTGATGACAGATTCGAATGTCCTGGTCTTCTCGAGTCTAATGACAGATTCGAGAAACCTCAGGAACAGATTCGAAGCCCCGTCGGCCAAGATTTCAACAAAAACCCAAGATTTTAACCATTTTGAGCTTAGCAAATCACATACATTAGTTCAACTAGGTTCTAATCATTGATTTATGTATTTAATTTAACTGTTTATTGGTCCTAACTTGGTAATTTTGTAAAAACCCGATTTAGACCCTTAAACTTTCAAAAATCGATGATTTTGCCTAAAATGGTGTATAAAACTACATGAATCTTGTACAATCAAGTTGATTATACCTAGATACAGGAGTAGAATCGAACACTTTAGCAATAATCTCGACAAATTGTCGTTTATGAGAGAAACGATAGACTCGAGGAATAGATTCGAGATCGCCAATATAGATTCGAGGAAGTAGATTCGAAGACAGAAAGTATTTAATGACTTCACTGTTGACCTATATATACTACCAACCTTCGAATCTAAGGCCAGACTCGAATCTACTGACAGATTCGAAGCTTTCCCCATTCGAGTCTGTCCTAAACTCGAAAACACCAAACACTTAGAAAAATTACAAAAATTTTTGAAATAACTTCAACTTTTTCAACCTTTTTCTACGGTGTTGTGTAACAAGATAAACTATGCCAAATCTTTTACCCTAAGCACAAGATATTTCACGCAATGTTTATTTTATCCAACTTTGAATGCACCCTCAGTAATTTTTGACCTTTTACCTAAGTAAAAATTAAAATAAAATAAAATAAACTAAGGTAAAATAAAATAAAATAAAAATAAAATTTTGACCAAAAATTTAATCTAGACTTAAGCTATACTTATAAAATTTACAATCTAAGCTAAATACTAAACAAAATCTTTTTGATGAGTATAGTCTAAGAAAGGTTCAATCAGATAGCGATGTCTGATACTCACTTTCAGTACTTAAACTTTCACACTTAGGAATTTTTGATTCCTTTGATTGTTTGTCGTGACATACCCATTTAGCCAATTGTTGGTATTTTACCCCTTTAAACATTCTACATTTCGGAATATCCCTTGGCATTTTTATTTATCAGGAAATTATCTTACGTGACTCAGACATAGACATACTTTTATGATCAAGGCACACAGACAAAGATTCTAACTTGTTGGTATTTGAAAACTTTCTTTAAAGACAAACATCGGACACAGGTCTGTATTTTCATACAACAAAGTGTCTTAGTTTGACTTTAGATTTACTTTTAAAGTTACCAAGACAGCGGTGACAGGTCTGTACTGACGTACAACAAAGCGACATATCTGCTAACCCGAATCTAAACAGAGGCAACAGGTCTGTACTTACGTACAACAGAGTTACATGTTTTCGACTCTCAATTTTGTATGATTTTTCTATTCTTTCCATTTTAAGATGTAATTGATGTTGCCATACATCCCCAGAAAGTTTGCATACCTCATTTAGACTCAAAGTTTGTATGTCTTGTACATAAAAATTAAGACCGATTGGTCGTACATCTAAGTTAGTGACACGCTTGACTTTTTCTAGAATATTTTATTAGCCTTGAGACTCCCTATATGTATTATGCGTACCAACACATCAAACTAAATAAAGTATAACACTTAGAATTTAGTTGCATTATGTGTGAAAGCCTAAACACTTAGAGTTTGTAACGACTGTGCTAATTTTCGTCACTTTGAACCAATATATCTAAGACTTAACTCCTTTTCTGATATTCTCTTTTTTTGTATTTTTGTGATTTTCTCTATTTTTTCTTTTGTTTTTCATAAGAAATAGCAATAAAATAAGATAACCTACTATCTTACTAAAAATAGAAACTTACTAAAAATAGAAACTTTCCTAAATTAGCAGATTACTTACTGTAAAGAAAGAAATACTACGACTATAAAAGAAAATAAGCTACTACTACTAAGGTCAAATTACTCTGGGTTGCGCATTCCATTCAGTTGAATTAAATACTCAAACCGTGACTTATCAAATGCTTTGGTAAATAAATCTGCATTATTATCTTCTGTTGCCACTTTTACCAATTTGATTAAGTTCTTTTCAGCACAATCACGAATAAAATGATGCCTAATGTCTATGTGCTTTGTTTTGTTGTGTTTAACTGGATTATTCGTTATAGCAATTGTAGATTGATTGTCTATCCTAATTGGAGTTTGAGTGTAAGCCAAACCGTAATCCCGCAATTGTTGTTGTATCCACAGAACCTGTGAGCAGCAACTACCAGCAGCAACATACTCGGCCTCGCACGTTGACACGGCTACCGATGTTTGTTTCTTGCATTGCCAGGATACCAATCTCCCTCCTAGGAACTGACAACCTCCAGTTGTTGATTTGCGCGTCAAGCTGCATCCTCCGTAGTCAGAATCCGTGAACGCCTCCAACTCTAGATCTCCCTCCGCGTGATACCAAAGTCCCAGCTTCGGTTTCGACTTGAGGTATCGTAGAATCCGCTTCACAGCTTTCATATGCATCTCCTTCGGATTCGCTTGAAACCTAGCACAAATACACACAGCAAACATAATGTCAGGTCTTGAAGCAGTTAAATACATAAGTGATCCAATCATGGCCCGATATAAAGTCGGATCCACATCGGTATCACTTTCAGTACCCGGTCCGAGATTGTGATTCACTTGAATCGGCGTGCTGAAATGGGCAGTCAACTTTGTTCCTTCCATCCCGAAACGCTCCAATATGTCATAGACATACTTAGTCTGATGGATAAACATTCCTTCCTTCTTCTGGTCAACTTGTAACCCCAAAAAGAAATTTAACTCTCCCATAGCACTCATCTCGAACTTAGACTTCATCACCTTCTCGAAATCTTTGCACATCTGTTCGTCTAATGATCCAAAGATGATATCATCGACGTACACTTGTACCAAGATAAAGTGTTCTCCCTTCCTTTTAACAAACAGAGTACTATCTATCCTACCCCTTTCAAAACCGTTCTCTAATAAATGGTTGGATAGAGTCTCATACCACGCCCTAGGTGCCTGATGCAATCCATATAGAGCCTTATCTAAACGATATACTCTATCAGGATATTTTGGATCTGTAAATCCGGGCGGTTGTTCTACATACACCAACTCCTTCACTTTCCCATACAGGAAAGCACTCTTAACATCTAACTGATATACCTTAAAGCCCTTGAAGGAGGCAAAAGCTAGAAACAACCTAATGGCTTCCAGCCTTGCTACTGGTGCAAAAACCTCGTTGTAATCGATTCCCTCCTCTTGGTTGAAACCCTTTACAACTAACCTAGCCTTGTTGCGCGTGACTATACCCCGATCGTCCCTTTTGCACTTAAAAACCCATTTGGTTCCTATGGCAATTTCCCCTCGAGGTAATGGAACTAACTCCCACACTTCTAGTTTCCTAAATTGCGAAAGTTCTTCCTGCATCGCTTCAACCCAGGAGTTATCCTTAAGTGCCATTTGCACATTCTTAGGCTCTACTTGCGATATGAAGCATGAATAGAGACATGTGTGATATGCCTCGGAGTCGTTTATCATCGACAACAACACTGTGTTGTTATTTACACTACTCCTAGTCCTCACACCCTCGTTAGGATTTCCTATGATGCTTTCTAATGGATGGTTCTTGTTAATCCTAGAGGTCTCTATCTCATCAACCCTTAGATTATCTCCTAAGTTAGATCCTATTTCACCTAATGGGGGAACAGGCTCATCTTCTACATTTTCCTCCTCATGGACGTTTTCCTCAGAGTTGGAACTTGATGCTTGAGTCTGATTCTCAGTGGTAGGTGCTTCTTGATCAGCAACTTCTGGAGATCTATCTACAGTCGCAGTAGGCTCGGATGTGGATTCAAACGTAGTCCTCGAAAAGATATGGCCATCGTCATTCAGATGCAACGTCGCCATGTCCTTTTCGATTGTACCTGCATTATCATCCAAAGGAATGTTAAATGACTCAAATAACTTATCATTGTCAAATATCCATTCCGGACCAGTTTGGGGTTCATGTGTATAACTTGTGACTTCAATATTATACACAATCTCCACAGTACCATTTGTTTTGTTAAAAACCCGTTTGTTTGGTGAGTTCGGCACATAACCTAGGAAGTATCCTTCGTCAGCCTTTTCACCAAACTTTGGTTGATGTTTTGTTCGTAAAAGAGTGCATGGTACCCCAAACGGTTCGAATCCAGTTAAGTTAGGTGGCCGTTTATTCAAAATTTCATAACATGTTTTGTTCAAAGATTTGACTGTAAGGACTCGGTTTAAAATATGGCACGCGGTATTCACTGCCTCCCCCCAAAACATGGTAGGAAGCTTTGAATCCGAAAGCATAGTCCTTGCAGCCTCAATCAATGTTCTATTTTTACGTTCGGCCACCCCATTTTGTTGAGGTTCATATGGTGCACTGAATTGATGCACTATGCCCTTTGATAGGCAATATACACCAATTACAGTGTTTTTGAATTCAGTCCCATTATCACTACGAATTCTTTTAACCCTTGTTCCGTAGGAGTTCTCCACTTGGTCTAAGAACCCGATGAGCTTGGAAGCCGTCTCGTCCTTTGTACCTAAAAAGAAAACCCAAGAAAAACGTGAGTAATCGTCAGTGATAACTAAACAGTACCAACTACCTCCGATACTCCTTTTGTTGATTGGGCCGAAAAGGTCCATATGCAACAAATCGAATGTTGAGGTTATGGAGTTCTGCTTCTTGGACTTGTGTGTCTTCTTATGTTGCTTGCCCTTCATGCACGGTAGACACTTGTCCTCGAACTGAAAGCTCTTCATAGGCACACCCTGCACCAGTCCATTCTTCGTTATGTAATTCATCTTCATTAGGTGCAGGTGAGCCATGCGTCTGTGCCACAGTACCGATTCCGTCTCCGAAGCTTTGGATAATAGACAGATTGGCCCCATCGAAGTCTCCGGCTTGTTCATATCCAGCATGTACAAGTCGTTCTTCCTTGGCGCCCGCATCAATACCCATTCTTCAGGAATCTTGAATCCCGGCTTTAGCACTAACGCCTCAGTGTCAGTAAATAACACCGAGTTCTTCTTATCACAGATTTGAGATACACTAATGAGATTGTGAACCAGTTTATCAACGTGATAAACTTGATCCAACTTGATTGTCCCATTAGTGACCACTCCGGTACCCGTGATATTTCCACCTTTGTTACCAGCGAATGATACGAATCCCCGATTCCCACCCTTGAAGTCTGTAAGTAGACCTCTTTCCCCTGTCATGTGCCTGGAGCAGCCACTGTCGACGAACCACTTGTTGTTTGGTTATACCATTCTCGTCCACATACTTGAACTCTTTTAAATACCCATATCGCCTTTCAGGTGACTTGGGCTTTTGAACTGGAGTCTGTTGTGGTGCCGAGTGATTTAAGTTCACTCTTTGCCTTGGAGTAGGCATTTGTTGTGGAGCTCTAGAATAGTTCCAATTATATGGCATTTCGGACTGTGATCCCTGAGCTCTTACCGGTGCATACTGTCTAACTGGAGTATGAGACCTAACTGGAGTGTGTGACATGCTAGGTGTTGTGCTCCTATAGACTTGTTGTGGTGCTGACCTAGATTGATTAATGACACGATTCGGTGAATTTGTCCTAATCACTTCCTTTGGTCCAACCTTTACCGGTGTGTTTTTCACAACTTGTTTGGGTGCGGCCTGCACAGTTTTCTCGGTACTTTTGAGAACTACTGTTGCTCGCCACACTGGTTGAGGGCTTAACAGGTGTTGGATTCACTGTCTTAGGTGTAACATCGGCTTTCCTAAGCGGACAGTGAGAAGCAACATGCCCCTTCTCGTGACATCTGAAGCAAGACATCTTATCTATGGACTTTTTGTGTGTTCCCTTAGATCTAGGTGTCTCACTAGTGTCTATTTCCTTTTGTACATCTATGGCGACTGGCTCATCGTCCTGATCAGCCCAAGCGAATTTCTGTTTTCCTGCAGGTGTTTCGCTGGAGGAAGACACAAATTTGACTTTCTTAACCTTGACGGTTGTGTCAGCCACCTTAGGTGTATTTTCTACTATAGGCTCTGGTGTCGGTGTAGGTAGGTCCTCTAAGTCTACTGATTTGTCAGTTTTCTCCTGAGGCTGAGGCACATAGTTTGCATTGAAAGGTGGAGGAATTTCGTGAAATCCTAGACCTACGGGCTTTTTAGACTGTGTTTGGGCATCTAAAACTTTCCCTAGGTTTAGGCTCAAATTCCTAAACTTCTCCAACTTGCTATTTGCCTCTGCTACCTTTACCTTTGTTTCAGCAAGCTCTATGTCCTTGTCCTTAAGACTTTTGGTCAAGGCCTCTACGTGCTCATACATAAGCTCTATCCTAACACACTGCTCACTGAGTTTGTCTTTTAGAACTATTATGTCTTGAGCATCAGCCTTAAGCTTTTCTTTAAGATCTTGCTTGATATCGTTTAGGCTAGCGTTTTCAATTTTTAAATTCTCATTTTGAGCAGTTATGGTTTTATGTGATTCTAAGATTAGATTTAACCTATCGTTAGAATTAACACACAACGCACATAATTCACGAAAAAGAGAGTAAGTCAGACTAACCTTTGAGTTGTCAGATTCCACGTTGGCCATCTGAGCAGCAAACTCCAGAACTGTCTGATCATTCGCCTTCTCTACCCACATCGGACTGCTGTCCCTTGTGGTCTGCTCTTCCCCATCACACCCAGTTTTCGTAACTTCAGCCATAAAAGCCTGAGCATTCGATTCTGGATGTGAGCTCCAATCATACGTACCATCTAGCTGTTTGTCTGAAGTGACATTGGATAGTAGACCCGCTAGGTTGGCTTGACCAGTTGATGAACTTGGAAGATATCGTTGTTGGGACTGATTTTGGAACTGTCCCTGATGCTGACTCTGCCCTTGGTATGTTTCCACCTTCGGTCTCTGACACTCCCTGGCGAAGTGTCCCAGTCCTTGACAGTTGTAGCATTTTACTTTGGACTTATCAAATCCTATCCCCTTGTTATTCATCGTTAAATTCCTCCCAGTTCTTTTAATGAATCTCTTAACCCGTTGGGTTACCATGGCCAGTTGCCATTTAAGATCCATTTCCTCAAGATCATCAGGGTCGACCTGATCGTAGTCCTCATCCCAGAGAGCAGGATCATTAATCTTCCCTTGAACACAATTTCCGTACGCGGCCACAAAAGAAGCAAGCAGATTCAAATGTTCTTCCACTGATTTTGCGCTCATGGGCATCTTTGAATAGCTCTGAGATGTCGATGCCTGTTGAACTTGAGGTTGCAGTTCTTCCGATCTTCCTAATCCTAAGAACGCGCGATTCAATGTGTCATCAGTCTCTGCTGGTGACGACGTTTCTCGTGTGAAAAATGCTGTAGTAGTCTTCGGTTCGGCTGTCGCTGAAGGTTTTGTTGTCTTTCCAAAATACATTGCTGGATTCTGGACTTGTTTATAATCAGTTTCGGCCTTCAGTAGCTCGAAGTGATATGCCCGCAACGTTCCCACAATATCATCCAGAGATTGAGTGTAATACTTGTCCTCGTTCAGCTTGATCATTGCCACATACATAGCCCATTTGGCTAGTAAGGCATCAAGAAGCTTGTTGTTCTTGTCGGTATCAGTAAACTCAATCCCGTGACTTTCAAGTTCCGTCAATAGGTGATAGAACCGGGTGATGATATCATCCAGCTGTTCATCCTTTAACGCCTTGAAAATTGCAAACTGTTGTTTTAACAGCTCTGTACGCTTTCTACGAACCCTAGGATTACCCTCACACCTCTTCTCCAGAGACTCCCAAAGTTCCTTTGACGTCTTCTGAGTCCTAAATGTGTGCAGTATATCCTGAGGCAAAGCCATTCGGATTAGTAAGAAAGCTTTGTTTTCGGCTTCATACAATTTCTTATCATCCTCCTTCATCATTTGGTATGATAAGACTTTCTGACGGCCTTCAACTTCTGAAACTGGTGGAACATATCCTTCGTCGATACACACCCACATGCGCATGTCATTAAAACGCACGAAATCGGTAAACCGATCTTTCCACCAGTAATAATCTTCGACTTTCATCAGCTTAGGCGGAGCGTTTGCTTTCCCGACCTCGTGGTCCATTTCAAGGAATTTTTGAAGATTAGACATCTTTTCGAAAGTAATTGAATTGACCTTAATTAATTTAATTCGAAACTAATGTGAATTAATCCTTTCGAATCTAGGTAGATTCGAATGTAATCAGATTCCAATTTATTTGGGATTAAATTCGATTAAGTGTTATAATTCAATTAAACTCGAAATTATGTCAGATTCGAAAAGTCCTCTGATTCGAAGGTCAGACAAACTCGAAACTACAGCAGATTCGAAACCCTCTTCGAAACTAAACTAAACTCGAATTAAGCTCGAAACTAAGTAGACTCGAGATCCTATTCGAATGTAGCACAAAATCGAAATAGGTTCGAAACCCTCTGTATTAGACTCGAAAGGAGCAGATTTTGGTTAAACTCGAGACTAAGTGTAACCCTAGTTACCCCTATTAGATTCGAGCACCGCAAACTCGAAAAACGGCTAATACTTTGATTTCTTTACGTTTTACAGATTAAACCAGTATTTTTCCAACGAAAAATAATGGTTTCGATCAAAAAACGTGAAAAACCACAAAGTATTTTCCGAATAAGAATTTGCTAAGCTTGAAAACACGATTTTGAGAGAAAAAACCGTCCAACTAGCGTCAAGAAACCTAGAATGTATCTAGATGAACACGAAGAACACCAAGAACACTCCGTAGGCTCTGATACCACTTGTAAGGTCTACCACTACGAGATCTATCTAGACGCGGAGCCGTCAACGAGTGTGGAATCCTCGTTAACGGGTAGACGGAAACAACTCTCACACACGAAACACGGAGACTATCAGAGGCTGAACGAATGACACACGAACGATCCTACGAACTGATTCTCTCCGAAACGGCACTAACACTGATGATAAACTCGAGATCGCTTAATGCTTAATCCCTCACGAATTCTGCAAAAAGTCTGATAATATCTCGAGTCTATCCCTAATTATAGAGCCTGATTCGAGTCTGTTATGGGCCAAACTCGAATCTGGCCCAAGGCCCATTCGAGTTTGTCCACAATGACATTCTCGAATCTGCCCTCATTCGAATTTAGGGCTACATTCGAATCTATCACAGATTCGAATGTCAAGCCTTATATAATTCGAATCTGACTAATTCACTTAAACACCTAAGTGTTGAAACTTATGTTATTACCTTATGATTGATTTTATCTTTGTACTTTATGTTTGAACTTCTTGTAATACGTTACATCAAGTTCAAACATACAAACACTAACAAATATCAACCATATATAAACATATATAACAAACACTTGCTAAACCACAATGTTGGATCACTTAGACTGCTATCGTCACACAGGATGTAGCAACAGCTTCCGCACTCGTCTAACAGCAATTGCACCAGCCTCCACAAAATACTGTGTTGAAGCAAGGAAAAAATATTTAGAACTTCACATATTTCTAGATATGTCCAATAAACATGACTGAATGTCATGTGCAAGATTTGAGTCTCAACAAAATATAGAGAAAGATATATCGTATGTTGCATCAAAAAGCACTAATATTAACAAATCTATATCATCCAAAAGTCGAGCAACCTACCTTGAGTGCCATGTCATCAATTCCCTTTGTAGTTAGAACAACATTAGCACCAGCCTTTAGAAGCTTTTCAATACGTTCTTTGTAGGATTAGACCTCCAAATTCAGAACCTTTTTCTGGAAGAAGAAAAAACAAAAGATAATTGAGGAAGTAATTTTGAGGCCAAAGTTTTCTGTGTTTTTGATCTTCACGAACTCTCTCTCTCTCTCTCTCTCTCTCTCTCTCTCTCTCTCTTTGACTCTGAATTACAAAAAAGAAAAAACTAATACTTATCTAAACTAAATGTTGAAATGTAGGAAACAAACTTCCCACTCACCACCTATTCTAAACATGTGAGCCTTGATTCAGTCAACATAAAACTAATGCAGCAAATTAAATAATAAACATCATTAAAGAAATAAAAACATAATATTTTTTGGATTAAACCAACATTCTTTTGTCATATCAGCTTCTCTGTAAAATTTATAGGCAGATATGTACATTAAGTTTATATATCACATCACACCATCACCTATACATTCCAACACCTCTACAAAAAATTTCTTAACAAAACAAACCTCATGCATGAACTAATAAGTTGAATTACCTTTGACGGATCTTCTCTAACTCCCGTGGGTCAGTGACTAAAACCTGAACCCCCAATTGCATTTTTGTCTTTTGAAGATTAAAATCAAGACAGGCGATCCTTGCAGGAGCAACTCTCATTGGCATCCCTTGTGCCGCACGACCGGTATTTAGAGCATAACCTTTTAACAAATAGCTTTCTTTGGCACTCTTTCCATGAGCTTTAAGGATATTAATTCCCTAAGGAGCAACAATGGGTGGGATTGATCAAGTCAATTCGCATATTAAGAAAAAAAATTCAGAAACTTGCAGGCAACTATAGGAACGAAGATACTTGTGTTTCAAATGTGAATCTCACACAAATGTGGTACTAATTACAACAAGCACGATAGGTTAACTCTCCTATAAATCTGCACAACAAGCATTACAAAAACAAATAAAAAAAAAGATTTACGAGATTAGCAAGAACTAACCTTGATTGGACATTTGATCTCACCCTGTGCATTGGTCTTTTAACGGCTTGTACTGCTTCAACAACCTAATGAAAACCAGTGCACGTTATTTCTTCAACATAAAAAAATATGGAAAATAGAAGCAACGTGATTACAAATTTCACCACAGAATACAGATTCCCTTCTACGAGTTAACACCTTCAGCCTATAAATGTGAAACCGAGAAGAAAGAAGCAGTAAAAATCTAGCTAAAATACATAAGCAAAGCCCTAAAAGTAAATTCAAAAACAATTTTATTGCAAGAGCAAGAGTGGAATCATCACTTTGGGATGGGTGATGTAGACCTTGTTTACTGCTTAGTGAAATCATTAAGAGGTGGTTTAACCTTTAAACGAGCCTATTCATAATTCCATTAAGAAGCAAACAAACAACCCGCTAGTCTATTATTAGTTGACATATGGAGACTGTAGAGTAAACCAAAAGATTTCAGTTTGGAAAAAATAAACAAAAAACATACCAAACTTGCAAAGAAGTCAGAGTCACTCGCTAACAACTTAGAGGACATGCTTGTCTTTGCACAGTCCATAAGAGAATCCTTTCCAAGCTTATCAACCTAAAAGAAAAGAAGAACGCTTCATTAACTAATACTGAACCATTCAAATGAATCAGAAAATTGGTTTCGGTAGAATGTATCTTCTGGCATATTCCCATATTACATTATATGTATATAACCATTACCATAACTGCCAACTTTTCTTCAACATATTTGCATGCTTCTCTCATTGCAAGCTGCCAACATAAGATAGTATCCATAAATAAGAAAATATTGGCAAGAACATTCAAATCATTAGACCTTATGCCAAAATGCACCAAAACATTTGAACAAAAAGAAAGCGTAAGAGTGATGGTAGAATAACACTCACTCTGTATCCACTTATTACAGATGTAAGGTGAATCTTATTTTTGACAAGATCATTTGCTCTCTGCAGAGTATCAAAATTATATATCAACATTCTCCAAACGGAATTAAATCTATTTGACATAATTATGTCTCGAGAATCACATGTTCACATATTGGTCCAAACAAGATGCACGAGAAAATAATACCTTGAGTAACTCAGCATCTTCCTGCTGAAATCTTTGGAATGATCATGGAAAATCTGGAAGTCATATGGTCAAGAAAAACAAATATATGGAAGAACAGATTACAAAGCACAAATTGGGGGAAACCAGAATTCATAACATAAAAAGCACAAATGTGATTTGTAAAGAGTTTCAAAGGATACAACTCACATTGTCAACAAATATCAAAGGCGAAACAATTTTTTCAGTTAATGATGATGAAAGTTCAATGTACTCCCGCATATAAAAAATCAAACAAAACGGTTCATCGTAACCTGCAAATACATACTTCAAATAATAAATTTGACAAATATGCCAATTAAATCACAACAAGACCTGTAAAAGTAATCTGCAAATATTAGATTAAATAGTTACTCACCATTTTAGTTTCGATTTGGATAGTTCATGTGTGACAGGCCTCCAATCGATGGAGATTAAGCACCGAGAGAGATCGAGATCGTACCATCTTCTTCCTACGGGCTGCGTGTGTGCGTAAGACCACCAGTGTAATAACGGAATCGGCGGGAGATGAGAGTAGGTACTTGGTCAAAGGTCATGAAATGCCTTTTTTGATGGATGTTTCGTTGCTAATTGTGAAAGACGTTAAACAAATCGGAGACATGGAGTAGGAGAGCCATAATGAAGATTGAAGCACAGGAAGCGTGTAGTCTGGTCGCAGATGAAGATGAAGCGTGGGGGAAGAAAGCCCGATGATAGAGACAGAGACGGTTCAAGAAGTTGAAGAGTTGGCTCTGACTGTTCATCTGTTCCCAATTAAAGCACGAACGAATTCAAAATTTTTGAAAAACAGGCATAAAGGACTTGTACATGATGCTTTAAAGACTTGTAAGTCTTAAAATTCAAGATTAAGCATTACATAGTTGTACCTTTAGCAGTGTAACTTGTAAGAATCTAAATGTTTTATTAGTAGTAGAGATATACAAAGAATTTTTAAATTCAAGAATGACCATTTTTCGAGATCTTTAGGTTGGGGAAAAAGCTTGTTGAAAACCCTATGTTGGCCATTTTTGAGCTGTCAAACTTTCGGTTTCCCAAATAATTTCAGGAGGTCTTAAACTCCAAGAATCAACTCATTTCGTTAAGTTATGAATTAGTTATGATTTTTCAAAGTCGATATAAATTTTCTGCCCAAAATCCGCAGTTTATAAATTTGAAATAACTTATGATTCTTGTTATTTATTCAAAGACTATTTGTATACAAGTTATAAAACACACATATATTACTTGTTTTCATAATATTAACACTTTTATGATGTGTTTGTATATTTATAAACACATTTGATGAAAACAACTTAAAAACAAAACTAGAAACTTATAAACTTGAGTTTTTATGAAACTTGTTGTTGTTGGTGATTATATATATTATGCAAGACTTATATAATCATAAATGTGTGATGAAATAAGTTAGTATTTACTTACTTTGATGTATTTGGAGTATGAAATTGAGAAGAAGTTGGAACTCTAGCAAGATTTGGACCAACAACACTTGAATTTCACCAAGAACACTTGAACAAAAATGTTTGTAGTGGGTGTGTGTGTGTGGGATCCGGTTTTTAGAGAGAAAAAGGAAGAGTTTTGGTGTGAAAATAATGAAAGGGAAGCTCTCTATTTATAGACAAAGTCTTGGTCTTTCAAATGGAGGTTGAGTGGAGTGTTGGATGAGATGAAGGAAGATGGTGAAAAGGATTTGATTTTGATGGGTTGTGGAAGTGTGTATTATAAAAATGAAGTCAAAACCTACTTGTACCTCCCTATGGATAGATTTTTAGAAGATATTTTGATATATTTTCATTTTTTTTTTGTATAAATGTATTTAGAATGTATTCTTTTATTTCACTTTTTATGTAAATTCAAAAATACTTTTGAATGCATTTGTTTAATGATTTGTTTTATTATTGCATCATTAATGTTAAGTAAGTGTATTAATGCATGATTAGTGTTACTAATCTTAATTTGATTATGTACTCAGTTGAATTAATCCTTCATATCGTAAATCGATCGGATTAATTGATTTCCCGATTCATCACACCGATGAATTTGATTCTAATTGAGTTGAATTTCTTCATGAACCTTGTTAATCACTTCGATTAATTTCTAACGACCACTGATTAGGTTATATTTGGCTATTAAATACTGATTAGGTCGTAGTTGCTAACCTGATTTAATGCCGGATGTTACAGATGTCTTCATCCTCAGATAATTGAAGCCAATGATCATCTTCAGCCATTAGACCTTTGCCAGCTTCCTTTTGCTTTTCTAGAAGTGCCTTTCTAGTGTAGTATTCTGAATTTTTCACTACAGGCATTCAACATTCTCAAGCATGATGACCCGGCTTGCCATAGTTGTAGCATTTTTGCTCTGAGTCCTTCTTTGCTGACTTTTCAGATTTATCATATTTGTCTGTTTTCTTTCCACTGCTTTCACCTGACTTGTCATATCTGTCCTTCTTGTCAAACTTTCGTGAGCCTATTTTGTATCTCATCTTGTTGTTGGTTGGTTTTCGGTAAAACTTCTTCTGAAATGCCTTTGTCAGTAAGACAATTTGTTTCTTCATTTCCTCAATTTCAAAATCAGCTGAGGAATCCGATGAGTCTGATTTAAATGAACCGCTTCTTAGAACTACTCGTTTCTCCTTCTTTAGCTTTTATTTGTATTTCTTGTCTGCCAGCAACGCTAAAGGATCAACAGTTTCTTTTTCAGCCTTTTTCTTTCCGGACATCTTCCTCAAAACAACATCCTGAATGTTGTTAAGTGTCACACCCTGCTTCCCCGGTTGGCAGCGAGGCGTGACGAGTGTGGAAGCGTAACCATAATCATAACGAGCGACCACTACATGGACGTTTTCAGAAAAATATATTAATATATCTTCAAAATATTTAATTGATTTACATCACCCGAATAAAATGAAGAGTAGTTCGCAAGTTACAGAGATTTAAATACATAATTAGATTATCGAGAATGATGCAAATAAATCTCCGAGTTTGAAAATGATGCGACTCCAAAATGAACGGAAGCCTTGGAATGCTTCCGATGAATGTGCATGTCTTAATTAGCTGAAAATACATGCTAAAATACGTCAACAATTTGTTGGTGAGCTCATAGGTATACGCGAAAAGACCAATTGTATGGACATTAACAGATGAGTTGAATTTATAAAGCATAAATTCCATGTATGTATTACATAAACCATCATGTAACCGAAACATAATTAAATGGCTTTGCCCTGTGCAATATCCCCGACTGTAATACCGTGTGTTAAACATATATGCATTCCACTGTTAGCCGGTAAGACTAACTCGAATGGGGACATGACTCCCGATATTTCTATCCACAATATATTTAAGCTTACAAATAAATGTAATTAACGGTTCATGATATGAGGGCTGATGGATCCACATAAACACATGTGTAATACATATAAGAAATAAACAGTTTTGATGTCCATATGAAAATAGTGCATTATTTCCACCCCAATAGATAGTGAAAATAGGGGCTATGAAGACTCACCGTAAGTGTGATGGCAAAATGAGCGTAAAAACGACGGTTCTGCATTGTCGATGAGTGACGACACCGGACGCGTTTAATCGAGTCCTAAATTATATAAGGGACTTAATAACTCCTATATATATGATAATGTGTATGTATAAGGGTTTTTATGTTTTAAATCACCCACTTAAAACGTCAAGTTTATATATATATATATATATATATATATATATATATATATATATATATATATATATATGTATATATGTATACACATATACATATATATATATATATTTTATATATATATATATGTATATATGATATATATATATATATATATATATATATATATATATATATATATATATATATATATATATATATATATATATATATATAGGGGTGTGTTCTATGGAAAACCACTATGCACCTGAAAACTATTGAAACCTATGCATACCGTCCGATTTGGTGCATTTCATGAAAAACGCGGTGACATGATCGTAAATAAGGTGATGCATCACGCGGGATTTTGACGCATCACGCCGGAAATTTGATGCATCACCGGGGGAATTTGATGCATTTGTGGTGGTGCAGTGCGGTTTTCACAAGTTTTTATGTGCATGGTGGTTTTCCATTGAACCCCCCACCTATATATATATATATATATATATATATATATATATATATATATATATATATATATATATATATATATATATATAATTTTCCAGATTTTTAAAGGTTTTTCGGCCTACTTTGGGGCTGTTTTTGACCAAGCTCCAAAATCATTTGGGCTTTGGTTTTCATAGTCCTAAACCTACTACATAAAAAGAATTTTAAAAGTTAAGAACGGCCATTTTTCGAGGTGTTTAGGTTGGGGAAAAAGCTCGTTACAAACCCTATGTTGGTCATTTTTGAGGTGTCAAACTTCTAGGTTCCAAAATAATATTTGGAGGTTCTAAACTCCATATTAAATTATGAAAACCTCCAGATTTTTAGTTAAGACATAGATCTAATTTTTGAGAGAAGAATCAATTTATTTCGTTAAGTTATGAATTAGTTATGATTTTTCAAAGTCGACGTAATATTTCTGCCGAAAATCCAGATTTCATAAACTTGATACAACTTGTGATTCTTGTTGTTTATTCAAAAACCACATGTATAAAAGGTTATAAAACATATTTATATAACTTGTTTTCATTATATTTATACTTACATAATGTGTTTATACATTTATAAACACATTGGATGAAAACAAACTTACAATAAAACTAGTGATTTATAAACATGAGTTTTTATGAAACTTGTTGTTGTTGGTGATTATATATATTATGCAAGACTTATATAAACAAAAATATAAGAAATAATAAGTTAGTATTTACTTACTTTGATGTTTTAGAAGATTTAAAATGAGTAGAAGAGTTGTTCTTGAACTAGTTGCACCAAAGAAACTCTTGGAAAGCTTGAATTCTTGAAGAATAAAGAAAGAAAACAACTTTCGTTGTGTGTCTGTGGCTATGGCCTATTTTTTTTAGAGAGAATGAGAGGTTTTGCTCTTGCAAAGGTATGAGGATGAATGAGAAATGATCTCTCTATTTATAGAGAAAGTTTGGTCTTGAAAAGATGCAAGGATGTGAAGGTGGAGTAAGATCTTGGATGAAATGAAAGGACAAGATGTGAATGTGATTGTGTATGGAGTTTTGCATTATAAAATTGAAGTCAAAAGCTAGTTTGTACTAGCTAGAGGGTCAACCGTTATGTTATATTTATGTTGTATTTTTATTTTTACTTTTTGTATAAAAGTATTTAGAATGTATTCTTGTATTTCCCTTTTTATGTAAATTTATAAATACTTTTGAATGCATTTGTTTAATGAATTGTTTTACTGTCGCATAATTAATGTTAAGTAAGTGTATTAATGCATGATTAGTGTCACTAATCTTAATTTAATTATGTACTTAGTTGGATTAGTCCATCATATCGCAAATCGATTGGATTAATTAATTTGCCGATTAATCGCACCGATGAAACTGTTTCTATTGACTTTAGTTTTCTTATGAACTTTGTTAATCACCTTGATTAATTGTTAATGGTCACTGATTAGGTTATAACTTGCTAATGACTGTTGATTAAGTTATAGTTGCTAACCTGATTTTATGCCAGATGTTACATTAAGGTTTTCAAACACCATATGAAAGTTCATGTCCTCAATATCTTTGGCCTGCTGAATTATCATTGCGTACTTTTCCCATTCTGGATTTAGTACGTTCAGGAATTTAACATTGATGTCTAAGTTGGACTTTGTGACACCATTCCTTTTCATTTCACTAACTAAGCTGAAACACCTCAAGTATGTACTCTCCGGCAGTTCCCATTCTCTAGCTCTGAAGTTCTGAACGTCATTAAACTGTTCCGGGCTCTGTTTGTGATGTCATGTCTGATCCCCTCATGAACTTACAAACCTCATCCCAGATAGATTCGGCTGTTTTGGTATTTGTCAGACAGGTGTATATATCATTTGGGATGGATATCAACAACAATTTTCTAGCTGTCTTGTCCCCCAGTTTTCTACGCTTTTGTGCCTCTGTTAGGTTAGTGACCTCAACGGTTCTTTCAGGTATTGGAGAGTTGCCGGTGGGTAAAACAGGTATGTTTCAAGAAACACAGTTGGTCCGTCATTAAGGGACTTCAGCATCTCATCCGACAGGTCGTGAAAACTTATGAACTCAAGAAATCTCTCTCTCCATTGTACATATTCTCCTCGGTACATGATTGGAGGTTTTGTTTCCGACCCCATGGCTAGTGCGTCTTTGGACATGTTGACTGAATTACAAAAATCTTCCAAGCACTTTTAAATGAGATTTGGATTGAATTTAAAATTTAATTCAACTTGAATATAATTTGATCAAACTCGAATGATTGTTTACTGAAACTCGATCAAAGAGTGTGAAAAACTTGAACAAAGAATGTACTCAACTCGAATCTAGAAAAAATCAGTCAATTAGTATTATGATGCAACTCGAATTTAATTTCTGTAAAACTCGAATCTAGTGTGAGTCAACTCGAATGAAATGTAAGTCAACTCGGATTAAATATTAGTCAACTCGAATCAAATCTAAGTCAACTCGAATCAGATGTAATTAAACTCAAATGAAAGTGAGAGTAAACTCGAATGATATTGACTTATGATTGAGTAAACTCGAATTAAAATTGAAATCCAGGCATAATTGTTTTGTAAAACTCGATTGAGTATTCAAGTCAACTCGAATATGTCTTCAAGTCAACTCGAATATTTCTTCAAGTCAACTCGAATATGTCTTCAAGTCAACTCGAATAAAGGCTTTTTAACACGATTGATTCTGTGATCAACTCGATTGACTCAAATGATCAAATCGAATATAACTTTGTTCAACTCGATTAAAAAGGATTTTCAACTCGATTACCACATGAAATAATGTGTTATTCGAGTTTTCTGAGTTTTTCTGAAATTTTAAGTCCAAAATACAATCTATTCAGTAAAAATGCTTCAATTGATTCCAATTTGATATCAAAGGTAAGGTTTTTGATTTCGAATACTTTTTCTGAAATCACTTTTACCCAAAACAGATTATAGAACGGTGAAGAACACAGTCAAGACTTATATAAACATAAATATAAGAAACAATAAGTTAGTATTTACTTACTTTGATGTTTTAGAAGAATGAAAATGAGTAGAAGGGTTGTTCTTGAACTAGTTGCACCAAAGAAACTCTTGAAAAGCTTGAAATCTTGAAGAATAATGAAAGAAAACAACTTTGGTTGTGTGTGTGTGGCTATGGCCGATTTTTTTTTTGAGAGAGAATGAGAGGTTTTTCTCTTGCAAAGGTGTGAGGATGAATGAGAAATGATCTCTCTATTTATAGAGAAAGTTTGGTCTTGAAAAGATGCAAGGATGTGAAGGTGGAGTAAGATCTTGGATGACATGAAAGGAGAAGATGTGATTGTGATTATGTATGGAGTTTTCCAATATAAAATTGAAGTCAAAAGCTAGTTTGTACTAGCTAGAGGGTCAGCCATTATGATGTATTTATGTTGTATTTTTAGTTGTATTTTTTGTATATAAGTATTTAGAATGTATTCTTGTATTTCCCTTTTTATGTAAATTCATAAATACTTTTGAATGCATATGTTTAATGAATTGTTTTACTCTTGCATAATTAATGATAAGTAAGTGTATTAATGCATGATTAGTGTCACTAATCTTAATTTAATTATGTACGTAGTTGGATTAACCCATCATATCGCAAATCGATTGGATTAATTAATTTGCCGATTCATCGCACCGATGAAACTGTTTTTTATTTGACTTTAATTTTCTTATGAACTTTGGTAAACACCTTGATTAATTGTTAATGATCACTGATTAGGTTATAACTTGTTAATAACTGCTGATTAAGTTATAGTTGCTAACCAGATTTTATGTCGGATTTTACAGTCTCCCCCTTGTTAAGGAAATTTTGTCCCGAAATTAGCTCGCATTCTCCGCTGATTGAGCACTTAAGAATAACTGAGGGTATTTTTGCGAAACTGATCTTCGCGTTCACATGTAAACTCAGGACCTCGCTTAGAGTTCCATCTGACATTCATTATCGGAATTTGGCTATGCTTTAGGTTATTGACTTCTCGGTCCATTATTTCTACAGGTTGTTCAATGAAGTTAAACTTATCATCTAGCTCCAGTTCGTCCATGGGTATGACGAGTGTTTCGTCAGACAAGCATTTCTTTAGGTTGGACACGTGTAAGGTATTATGTACATTACTTAGCTCTAGGGGCAGATCGAGTCGGTAGGCTACCGGGCCAATTCTTTTGGAAATCTTGAATGTTCCAATATAACGAGGGTTCATTTTCAATTGTTTCCCAAATCGTATCACGCCCTTCCATGACGAGACTTTCATCAGTACCCTTTCTCCTAATTGGAACTCAAGGGATTTTCTCCTTACGTCTGCATAATTTTTCTGACGATCGCGAGCAACTTTTAGTCGGTTCCGTATCTGTACTATCTTTTTGGTGGTCTCAAGTATCAATTCTGGGCCAATGACTTGACTATCCCTGACTTTGGCCCAGCAAAGGGGTGATCGACACTTTTGTCCGTACAGTGCCTCAAATGGAGCAACGTTAAGAGTTGTGTGATAACTATTGTTGTACGATAATTCCACTAAGGCAAATGAGTATCCCAACACTTCCCAAAATCCATCACACAGGCTCTTAACATATGTTCTAGGGTTTGGATCGTTCTTTCACTCTGACCATTGGTCTGAGGGTGATATGTGGTACTTATGTCCAAGTTTGTACCCAACGCTTGCTGTAACGATTGCCAAAATCTATATGCAAATCTGCTATCCCTATCCGAAATGATTGAGATAGCCACTTCGTGTCTGGAGACGACTTCCTTGAGGTACATTTGGGCTAGCTTATTCATCCTGTTGGTCACCTTGATTGGTAGAAATGCACAGATTTTGTTAGGCGGTCGATTATTACCCAAATGGTATCGTACCCACTGGATGTCTTCGGGAGTTTTTTTATGAAGTCCATGGTTATCCGTTCCCAGTTCCATTGGGGAATCTCTGGTTACTGCAACAACCCAGATGGTTTCTGATGTTTTGTCTTAACTTCGGAGTATGTAAGGAATTTGCTAACATATGTGGCAATGTTAGCCTTCATGTTAGGCCACCAGTATAGCTCCTTGAGCTCATGATACATTTTATCGGATCCGGGGTGAATGGCATATCTTGATTTGTGACCTTCATCTATAACCAGCTTTCTTACTCCACCAAAACAGGGTAACCAAACTCTATTCATGAAGTATCGATTTCCATTAGCCCTTATCCCAAACTATTTATCCATTCCGTGCAGGGCTTCATTTTTCAGATTTTCCTCCTTAACATATTCTACTTGTGCATTATGAACTAAGGAAGGAAGGTTTGGTTGAATGGTCATAACTTGGGCTCGTACTCTTAACAGCTTAGCTCGTTCCTTTCGGCTATGAGCGTCTGCAACCACATTAGCTTTCCCCGGGTGATAACGAATTTCACAGTTGTCATCACTTAATAGCTTCATCCAACGACGCTACCTCATATTCAACTCTTTCTGGTTCAAGATGTGTTGGAGGCTCTTATGTTTCGTGAATACAGTACACTTCGTACCGTACAACTAATGTCTCCAAGTCTTAAGCCTAAAGACGACTGCTCCCAGATCCAAATCATGCATTGTGTAATTCACCTCGTGAACCTTAAGTTGTCATGAATCATACGCTATGACCGTATCTTTCTACGTCAACCCAATGTGTGAAGCGTCAAAGTAATATACAAATTTCTCGCTTCTCTCAGGAAAGGACAAAATAGGCGCGCTGCACAGTTTGTGCTTTATTAACTGAAATGATGTCTCCTGATCCTCGCCTCAATCATACTTAATGTCTTTTTGGGTCTATTTTGTTAGAGATCCTGTGATCTTCGAGAAATTTTTGATAAATGCCTATAATAAGCGGCAAGTCTTAAGGACTGGCGTATCTCTATGGGGGTTATAGGAGTTGACCGATTCCTGATAGTCTTGATCTTTGCGGGGTCGACTTGGATTCCTTTACTATTGATCACGTGACCGAGGGATTTCACCTCTCTTAGCCAAAAGTCGAACTTAGAAAGCTTGGCATATAGTTGTTCTTTCTCCAACAACTCCAGAATCAGTCTTAAATGTTGCTCGTGCTCCTCCTTGTTTCGTGTGTAGATTAAGTTGACATTCATGAAGACAATTACAAATTTGTCTAAATAAGGTTTGCACACCCGATTCAGGAGCTGGGCACTGGTTAATCCAAATGACATTAATAGGAATTTATGATGACCGTAACGGGATATGAAGGCTGTCTTCGGAATATCATCCTTGCGGACTCTAACCTGATGATTACCAGACCTCAGGTCGACCTTCGAATAGAAGCTTGATCCTTAGAGTTGGTCAAACAAGTCATCGATGCTTGGGAGTGGGTACCGGTTCTGTAAGGTCTATCAATGCAAGATCTATCTAGACGCGGATCCGTTAACGAGTGCGGAATCCTCGTTGACGGTTAGACGGACAACTCTAAACCAACGGAAACACGGAGACTATTAGACGCTGAACGAACAACACACGAACGATCCTACGTACTAATTCTCTCCGAAACGGCACTCACCTAGCTGATAAACTCGAGATCGCCTCTTGGTTAATTCCTCACGAATTCTGCAAAAAGTCTTCTAATGATTCGAGTCTATCCCTAATTATAGACCCTGATTCGAGTTTGTTGTGGGCCAACCTCGAATCTGGCCTAAGGCCCATTCGAATCTGTCCATGTTGACAGACTCGAATCTAGCCCATTCGAATCTAAGGACTCATTCGAATCTATCACAGATTCGAATGTATCCTTTTAGCTATTCGAATCTAGCCAATACACTTAAACACTTAAGAGATGAAACTTATGTTTTAACTTATGCTTGAGTTAATCTTTGATCTTTATGTTTGAACTTCTTGTAATACGTTACATCAAGTTCAAACACACAATCAATAACAGACAAACACATATTAAACATATATATCAAAATACTTGTTAATACTCAGAATATTACTTAAACCATAATGCAAATCGATTAGACTGCTATCGTCACACAGGGTGTACCAACAGACTCCCCCTTGACGATAGCTTCTAATTAATTACATTACATCAAATTTAAGTACTAGAGCTATATATATTACTACCTGCATATAATCCAGCATCTATACAAACTTTAACTACCTTTTGGAACTTCCTGGCTTCAGATCTCCATGGTTCAGTAAAGAAAATAGGCTGATCATGAAGCTTCTTCAGGTCGTCCTTCGATAGGTTTATCAAATGCAGAGGGTCGTATACCTTCAAAATTACCTGCTCGTCTTGATCCTCCATTATAGCTTCAGCAGTATCAATCTCCAGGTACCACCACTTCATGTTGCTCAAAACATTTTGTGGCATTGGCTTTATTGGCACTCTTTTCAAGCATTTGACTGGCTTATAGATCATTCTAGCCCAAGGCCTTCCAGTATGAGGATCTATTCTTGATCCATCCTCGATCCTCTTGCCTGTTCTCGGCTTAAGCCTCTCAAATCTGCCTGATCGCCCTTCTTTCCTTATAATTCTTTCAATAACGCTCGCGTAGGGATCATTTCCAATATTGATCAGTTCCTTCCAGGCTAACTCTTTAACTTCAATCTTGGGCAATGAATTAAACGCTTTCAATGTCCGCCTCAAGTATTGAAGTCCATCCCTTCTCTTCAAAATAAACAGCTGCAGTTCTCTGTCAAAGAACCAGCTAATAATCCCTCCTGAGAAGTTTCCGGCACTTGGAATTCTCATCGTCTTCTTCATCTTCAGCTGATCTTTCTTTTCTTCCTTCTTGAACCAAAGATTTATTAAATCAGCTCTAGATGGCTCTTTTTCAGCTTCCTCAAGTTCTTTATCCTCGACTGAGGCTACCTTGATGTAATCAATATCAATCACATTATGATTTGAGCTCTCATAAAATTCAGTGACTGGTTGTGAATTGATTATTACTTCATTAACATTATCGTCCTCGTCCTCTATCACTTCGTCGTCAGATTTCCAGTCAACAATCTCCTCAGGAATGAATTCCCCTTCCTCCAACTCTTCTATTTCATCTTCAAAATCAAACTCCATTAGCTCTTCTTCAATATCTTTCAGCGCATCTATCATGTCGCTGTCTAAAGTCCTTGAAGAACTAGCCTCTCCTCTTTCACCTTCTGTTTGACTTGGCTCCCCCTGAGATTGAGCAGCCTGAGCAGTAGAAAAATCTACTGGCTCATCCTGTCTTTGAGAGCTGGGATCATTGCCTTGGTTATCATCTTCATCATCGTCCCTTCGCCTCTGTACTTCTTGATCACGACACGACGTCTCCCCCTGAGCCTGAAGGTTTTTCATTAACTGCTCAATGAGGGAGCGCATCGATCTTAACTCGGCGGCCTGGTCGCAGACGAATGTTTTTAGCTCAATATTCTCCTCTTGGATTGTTTCAACTGTCTTCTTCAATTCAGCATTTTCTTTATCTAAATCTGCATTATGTGCCTGAATTTCACCTATTGCCTTTGTTAGGCTCAGGATTTGGACATGTTGGAAATCCACTCGAGATTTGAGTTGAAGAAACCGCTGATTTTCAGCATAGGCGGTAGATGTGGATGGAATGGACTGAATGGGAGAAGGGTTGAATGGTGGTGGAATATATGGCTCATGAGGTTGAGGTGGTGGTGATGGTGGAGCTGTGGTTTGAGGTTGGGTTTGGGGAACTTCTGACTGACTGGCGGATGCAGAGGAAGACCCTTGCATGAACCGATGACGTTTGGCCCTTTGCCTCGTCAGTAGTGGAGCATCGTCTTCTTCTTCAAAATCCGAATCTTCAGATTCCCTGGCCTCTCGCCTTCTCGAACCACCTTCATTGATGATCAAACGTGAACCATAAGTTCCAATTTGAACAGATTCTGGAGCTTCAACTTCGATATCCTCCAGGTCTTCTGATTCTGTAGCGGATGATGACTCATCATTGCCAGTCTGCTCTGGCACATATTCATCAACATCTCTGAATATATCATCTGTATCTACCGGGGGACTAAGCAGCTCATCTACTAACGCTGCTGCAACATCTTCATTGGCATGTGGACCAGATGCCCATATTTCCTCCAATGTTTGAGCAATATGCTCGGACTCGGGGACTGAATCGCGAACGGCACTTGAAGTCCCTGCTTCCTGTGCTTGTGGCTGTTCATTCGTAGTAGGCCTGGATGCCTGAATCTGAGTCGCAGATTGTCTTTGTCTTCGCCTTGGATCACTTGGATGCGCACGAAGCTGTTGTTGTTGTGGACGTTGCTGTTGTTGTTGTGGTTGTTGTTGTTGCTGACGAGGCTGAACTTCTATTTCACATGCCCAGTTGGCATTATCAGGTGCCACAAAGTTCCTGTCTAAGACAGCTCCAAACAACGGACGAGCAACAGGAACAGCCAATCTTCCTCGGTGTGAGGAACAATCAGCAAATATGCGTTTCTCCATTACATTCACGCTCAAAGAATCATTCGATTGTGGCAGACTTGGCAAAAAGTGGCGTATCAACATCATCACGAACCTCGGATACAAAAGGAACCTTTCTCTCTCAGGAGCCGTGATTTGATGGATAAATTCCGAGAAAATCAGCTGCGAGAAACTAAACTTCTTATTGTATACCATCGCGATCATTGCTGATTGGATTTTTGAAACTATATAATCAAAACCAGCTTTCTTAGGCGCAAAACAGACCATGAAGACATGCACCAAGAATCTCCATTGCCCAATCAGGCCACTCTTCATGTATGACGACTTTGTTACATCTAGACTGTAACCCATTCGTTGAAAAGTCGCTTGCCTAATACTTAGTGGAAAGTCAATAGGCCCAGACTCCTCTTCCTCAGATCCTAGCTGCAACACTTGACGCAGCATATCGGCAGAGAATACCAACGTTTGCCCTGCGATCCTTGTTCTCAGCACTGTCGGGGTGACAGAGCAATCAACTTGTAAGTGATCATAGAACTGCCGCACATATGAGATTACAATCGGAATGTTCTGAAACAAAGCGTAGCTAATTCTGGATTCAGCTAAGAAGTCCAACACTTCACGAAAACCCTGCGCCTCAGGGATATGATTATCTGGATTAAGAACCATATTGTGCTTGGGAACAAAAGCACGAAGCGCCATATCTGCACAATACATAAAATTGTTAGATTATTATTAAAAATCAATAAACTTGTTTAAATTCAAATTTGTTTTATCTTGTATTTGATTAAATACAAAATCTAACACAATTAAATTTCCACAAGTTTAATAAAATTTAAATTCAACAAAATAAATGAAGTACAGATTCGAAGTGCCCATATTCGAATGTAATGGACAGATTCGAATATACCCTATTCGAGTCTGATGGACAGATTCGAATATCTGGTCATCTCGAATCTATTGATAGATTCGAGAAACCCATGATCAGATTCGAATGTCCATTATCAGATTCGAAAGGCCGACATCTCTTTTTTCAACAAAAATCCAAGATTTTAACCTTTTTGAACTAGGTAAATCACATACTTTAGTTCAACTAAGTTCTAATCACTGATTTATGCCTTTAATTTGATATTTTATAGGTCCTAACTTAGTTATTTATGAATAACCCTATTTTGACCAATAAAACATCAAAATGTGATGTTTAAGCCCAAATTTGTGTATGAAACCACCAAAATCTTGTACAATCATGTTGCTTATACCTAGATTTGAAAGTAGAAACGACCACAAAAGCTTTAGAATCGACGAAATGTCGTTTAGTGGAAATACGATAGACTCGAGAATATAGATTCGAAATCGCCACAGATAGATTCGAGAGTATAGATTCGACAACAGTAAAGTAATAAATGACTTCACTATTGACCTATATATACTAACTACCTTCGAGTCTATGCAATTTCGAGTCTACTGACAGATTCGAAGTATCTCACATTCGAGTCTGTCTTAGATTCGAAATTTTCAACACTTAGAAAAATTTCGGAAATTTTGAAATATTTTCAACTTTTACCAACTATTTTCTACTGTGTAGTGTAACCAGATAAACTATGCCAAATCTTTTACCCTAAGCTCAGATATTTCACGCATTGTATATTTTATCCAACTTTGAATGCACCCTCAGTAATTTTTGACCTTTTACCTAAGTAAAAATTAAACTAAACTAAAATAAAATAAAATAGAATAAAATAAGCTAAGGTAAAAATAAAATTAAAGTAAATTAAAATTTTGACTAAAAAATTTAATCTAGACTTAAGTTATAAAAATAAATTTACAAGCTAAGCTAAATACCAAACAACATATTTTTGGTGAGTATAGTCTAAGAAAGGTTCAATCAGATAGCGATGTCCGATACTAACTTTCAGTACTTAAACTTTCACACTTAGGAATCTTTGATTCCTTTGATTGTTTGTCGTGACATACCCATTTAGCCGATTGTTGGTATTTTACCCTGTTAAACACTCTACATTTCGGAATATCCCTTGGCCTTTTTATTTATCAGGAAATTATCTTACGTGACTCAGACATAGACATACTTTTATGATCAAGGCACACAGACAAAATTCTAACTTGTTGGTATTTGCAAACTTTCTTTAAAAGACAAACATCGGACACAGGTCTGTATTCTCATACAACAAAGTGTCTTAGTTCGACTTAAGGTTTAACTTTAAAGTTAGCAGATAGCGGTGACAGGTCTGTACTGACGTACAACAAAGCGACATGTCTGCTAACCCGAATCTAAACAGAGACAAAAGGTCTGTACTTACGTACAACAGAGTTGCATGTTTTCGACTCTCAGTTTTTCATGATATTTCTATTCTTTCCATTTTCAGATGTATTTGATGTTGCCATACATCCCCAGAAAGTTCGCATACCTCATTTAGACTCAATGTTTGTATGTCTTGTACATAAAAATTAAGACCGATTGGTCGTACATCTAGGTTAGTGACACGCTTGACTTTTTCTAGAATATTTTATTAGCCTTGAGATTCCCTATATGTATTATGCCTACCAACACATCGAACTAAATAAAGTATAACACTTAGGATTTAGTTGCATTATGTGTGAAAGCCTAAATACTTAGAGTCTGTAACGACGGTGCTAATTTTCGTCACTTTGGACCTATGTATCTAAGACTTAACTCCTTTTCTGATATTCTCTTTTTTTTGTATTTTTGTAATTTTCTCTCTTTTTTCTTTTGTTTTTCATAGCAAAACGCATTAAACTAAGCTAATCTACTAACTTACTAAAAATAGAAACTTACTAAAAATAGAAACTTTCCTAAATTAGAAACTTTCCTAAATTAGCAGACTACAAAAAAATATAACAACTATAAAAGAAAATAAAATACTACTAAGGTCAATTTACTCTGGGTTGCGCATTCCATTAAGTTGAATTAAATACTCAAATCGTGACTTATCAAACGCTTTGGTAAATAAATCAGCATTATTATCTTCAGTCGCCACCTTTACCAGTTTGATCAAGTTCTTTTCAGCACAATCACGAATAAAATGATGCCTTATGTCTATGTGCTTTGTTTTACTGTGTTTAACTGGATTATTTGTTATCGCAATAGTAGATTGATTGTCTATCCTAATTGGAGTTTGAGTATAAGCCAAACCGTAATCCCGCAATTGTCGTTGTATCCACAGAACCTGTGAACAGCAACTACCAGCAGCAACATACTCGGCCTCGCACGTTGACACGGCTACCGACCAGGTGTGTTGTTTCTTGCATTGGCCAGGAATTACCATCTCC